>FN648707.1:44586-89217 GCA_000310025.1 Ectocarpus siliculosus
AAGACAAGTTGGAAAAATGAGGAGGTTTTTTTACAGAAACCCCGCCAGGGGGGGGGTTATCCCTTTTTTTTTTTTTAACCCCCCTAACATACAACGGGTTAAAACGGGGGTTTTTTGTCCCTAAAATAACCCCCCCCCCCTTCTTTTTTGGGGTTTTCCCCGATTTTTTCGGAATTTTTTTTTTTTTCGGGGTTTTTTTTTCAGGAAAATCCCCCACCCCGGGTTCCAAGTTTGTGGTTGATGGGATCAAAAGTTTTCCCTCCCCCAACCCCTTCCCTTTTAATGGGTTTTTTGGGGGGGGGGGGGGGGGGGGTATGGACGGTGAACGAAGAGGTTAAGGTCAGTGTTTTCACCGGGCGTACCGTACACTTCCACCTGAGTGGAGGTCCGTTTGGACTCACACCGACTTCCGGCAGGCGACAATAGACTTACGGGCTGTGGTGCGTGTTGTCGCAATACCTTACAACCGCCCTTTTTTCTTAAGAGCGCAGGGGTCATGTATTTTCCCCCCAAGTTGTTCAAGAACAACACTAGCTCCAAGTGCCGTCAAAATTGTCTGTCGCCATGCCTGTACCGTGCCATATACCGTGCCATATACCGGAGGTTTTTGTGCCGTCCCACACTATTGCGCATGCTGAGTATTTCCTGTTGTCCTTGGTTTCTTGCGCGTGGTTCTCTCTTGGTCTTCTCGCACCCTCCATCCCTCCATGTCCGACCACGGGCACCAATCAAGTCTCTGTGCCAAGATGGGAGTCGCTCAGTAGGCTCGAAGAGGGCATGGCTTTCCATCGCGAACTGTTTGCCCGATCGTTCAGTCCAGGTACAGTGTAAGGCGTTGTGCTATTGGTGGTAGTGGGCGTAGTCCTGGTAGTGTTGACGCTGCCGTTGGTAATCGTTTGTAGTTGTTTCGGTTTCGGCCGCGTGTTTACTGCGGCGAAAGGTGCTGGTACCTGTGCTGGTGTTGGTCTTGCTCTTGTTTGGTGCTGGTGTCTGTGCTCCTGTCGTCTGCCTGCAGTTTTTGCTCCGGAACGTGCTTTTTCCTGTTTACGGGCAACGGAGCCACAACACCATGCCGCGCTGGCTTCGAACACCATGGTAAAACAGGCTCCACAGCTGTACATTGGCTGCTTTTTCATACGTCCGTGTATGCCGTTCCACAATTTTCAAGTACCTTATCCTGCCGTTGCTGCCGACGTCTTCGTGCTGCACTTGTTCTGCTGAAGTACTTAGTGAGGCTGCTTCATGCCTACTACGAGTATGTCATGGCTGTCATCTAATGCCGCCATTGTACGGCTGCGGTGGGTGGGTATTGTCACATCGTTGGTGCTGCTAGCTCATCTTGAAGAAACCTTAAAGGTGGCACGAAAGGACATTGTTGCATCTACGACATCAACACCGTCCACGAAGGAAACGGCAACCGGACACAATCCGATCTTATACCTGCCTCCGTCTCTGTTGCTTTTTTGTTTGCCTTGCCTTGCCTTGCCTTGCCTTGTATCTAAAGCACGATGGGGTGCAGGTCGTGCGGAATATAGCGCTGTCTGTTCAATTTCAGCTTGCCTGCGATATGCAGTTCGCTGAGCATGTCGATGTGTCCATATGAAACCCCGAACGATACTTGTTGGCTCTCGTGGTGTTGATTTCCAGGCACACTTAGACTAGCCCAACACTAATCTTGTCTTACCTTGCTGGATTGATGGTTGGTGGCCCCTTTGCTCTTTGCGAGCGTAGTCCATCTACCGCCACGGGATTCGTCAACTGCACGGCAGGAAGATGGGGGCATGGACTGACGAAGAGGTGGCTCAGTTGAAGCTCTTGGTAAGAGAAATCATAATCATTGTAGTCATAAAGTGCTTCGTATTGAGTAAATCGTGTCATGATTTTCGTTCTAGAAAGGGGTACTGTACCCCTCTTTGGGTAGTTGGCTTGTGACCACGGAAGGCATCCGCGCCAGTTGGACCAGTAGTGTACGGACATCAGAAGGTACTGAGCGGAGACCGGAACGGTTTTTTATAAGACAACAACAACAACAAAAATGTCAAGCCGTGCCGGATTCTGTCGGTCTTCAAGTATTGAAGGAAGAGGGTGGCGGCCAACCGCGTTTTTCTTGTCGGAGGAAGTGCAAATGTTGTTGTGGGGTGGTGGTTGCCGTTGTCGTTATTTTCGGTGGGTCGATGCGGTTGATTAGGCCAGTTGTTTTTGGCGCCTTTGTTGCTGTTGCAGTAGTCCCGACGTTCGTGATGATGATATTGCCTTCACGTTGATCCCTTTGTTGGCGTACCTGGTGCACCCCCCCCCCCCGCTGTTATCGTCGGTGATGGTGATGGTGATGGTGATGGTGATGCGAAGGTTAGCACACACGGCAAGAAGTGGTCGGAGATCGGAAAGAAAGTCGGCAGGAGCGCCGACGCGTGCAGGGACAAGAGCCGAGAACTAATTTCAACGCCACAAGAAGGCCGTAAGTATCAGACAGAGCGGACAACGTGGTATGATACCAGTGATGTTTCCGGGACGAGTAGCAATAGTTTGTGGTACAGTACTACTATAGCACCATTGCGCGAGCTGGTGCCCGAAACGGTCGTGTACACATGTCAAGCGTGCGGGTGAAATGCGAATTGTTGTGTGCTGGGGGTATTGGACAGACCTCAAGACATCACGTCGGCATTGTACACCAATCACCAATCAATACTTGTACATAGCGAAATGCCACGAATGCTGCCTAGTGGTTCGTCCAAACGGGAGGGCATTGGCCGTACCATCGTGTACACTAGGAGATAGGTGTACTAATGCGGCCGTATGGTTTTTTGTATTATGACGTGAATGCTTCCTTCGATGCCCTGAATCCTCCAGCGGTTAGGATTATTTTCTTCCGAATTATCTGCTCGACGTTGTCCTCCTTTAGTCGTATGCATGGACGGACGTCCGTGGGCTAGACCATGACGTACGCTTGCTGTTCACACTCACCTCTTGTATTGTTGTCTTCTGGTGTGCCCCGTGCCTCTCTGGCTGATTGGCGGTGTCTGTCATCAGCCTGGACTGAGCAAGAGGAGAAGCTTCTAAACAAGCTCATGATGGACCGGATGGAGTGCGGTGAAGGTTAGCGAGATGGACAGCTACAGCACACCGAAACATGTTTGCTGTCGTTGTTCATTATACTGTACGATGTTGAGCGTTGTCTTTTTTTTGCAAGGCCCCTGTCTAAGCTTTGAACAGGTGGCCGACATGTGTAGTCCACTTGCGTTTATTTAACGTGGCGGTCTCGATCGCAAGATTGTACGAAGTATGTTTTTTCTTGTATTTCTGCACAAGTTCAACAGAGCAATAGAGTGGCAAAGAGCATTTTGGAGAGAAATAACTGGTAGATCATTGGATAGACCATTGGACCTACGAGGAATAAGGTACTACCGTGTACGACACAAGATAACACACCCCCTGGACCGATTTTCAAAGCTCTATTTCTCAACAGCAGAAAAGTGGGGGTGCCGAAAAGGGCGGCGTTGAAACCGTCTCGTCGAGAGCTTTCCGACATTGTATCGTTTCATTTATGCATCCTCTTCGTCGTGGCGTAATCGAGCTTTGAAAATCGGTCGAGGGGGTGTGTTTTCTTTGTGTCATATACGGTACTGGAGCACCCAGATCACTACACCAACGTGAACTCCAACCCATGATGTCTCATGTCCTTTCAACGAAAGAGCACAACAAGCTAACTGTTCATGAGGAAAGTAGTCGAATGGAAACCAAAACATCAAGGCAACATAACAAAACGTGCCGCCTGTCGCTGCCGTCGGGGAAAAATAAACGAAACATTAGGCTATGACGAGCCTGTAACAAAAATATCCTGTGCCGTCTGATGGTCGATGCATTGACTGTTTTCACCAACTAACGCCGACGGCACCAACCGGACCGCGACGGCAGACATGTCGGAAGTGATGCTGACGGGCAATGAGGAAGTCGACGTACCGTGGGCAGAAGTGGCCAGGATCATCAAGTCCAGAAACCGCATTGCCTGTCGGAAAAAGTGGGACTACCTACAGGTGCAGCAGCTGTGTAGCCGTTGTAAAACACGAGCTAAATGCGTTGTGTGTGAATCCGAAGCTTCTTGATGTCCGTGTGTTTATGTGCGCAACGGAAGATAATAAACGTTCTACATTTGTCATACGCCGTGGCTGATCATGACGGCGTCTGCGAACACAAGATGTCAAGTGTGCTGCAGAGCAACGCTTGGCTCGACTCACAACCTACACGCCGGCTTTTCCTGTGATTGCCTCTACAGTCTACAGCATTTGATGTGTTGGCACAGTACTGTAGGTGGCAGTATACACCAGGGACTTCCAAAGGAAGAGATGGGGGGTGGCATTGTAATGTACTGTTTGCGTGCATGCACTCCTGGAAGGAGACGATTCGGCCAGGACAAGACAAGAATTGATGTCATGCTGGCCGTGGTTCCCACTGCACGTTTCGA
Source organism: Ectocarpus siliculosus (assembly GCA_000310025.1). Lineage (NCBI taxonomy): Eukaryota > Phaeophyceae > Ectocarpales > Ectocarpaceae > Ectocarpus > Ectocarpus siliculosus. Next base: position 49,049 of record FN648707.1, read on the forward strand.
TGAAGCACAAGTGGGTGTGCTGTCGATGTTTGTGCCACGAGGACGTCGTTTGAGCCTGAACATGATACCACAATCGGGTGCCACTACACACAAGAGCTTTTCTGCTGCATCATCAAATCTGCGACCCTGTTCATGCCACTGGTGCCGATGCCGCGAAGGTTTAATCTGTGTTGTTCCGCTGCTGTTGCCGCTGCTGTCGCTTTCACCAAATCTGACTACAGAACGAAAATTGACAAAAACTCGCAGCTCCACTCAACACGAGCTCGATAGTCTAGGGTGAGCTACCGATTGTGGTTGCGGCCGAATTTGAAGACTTGATTTTTCTTTGTGAAGTCTTTTGCTTGATACCCGCCGTAGCTGTGCTTGAGAGAGTGACATCAACATATGGTATCAGGTGCCTGACTGTTTCGGTTGTATGCTATGACAGATGCAGCGCCGGCAGAAATGGCAGTATGTGCGAGATACGAGAGGCAGCGCAGCTAGCATCAACCTGGCGTTTGTCAAGGCAATCATAGGTACCGGGGCTGCCGACGAGAGCGAGTTGAATTGGAGCAGCTTGCCGTACCCGCGAGCTAATCTCAAGTGGAAGAACCTGCGAGAGCGGGAGCTGCAGGCTCCAAACGCCAACTTGCAGTTCCGAGAGGTACGTGTAGCATCTCGATTATTTAGACGTCTTTCCGCGTGTTCTAGCCCATGTCATTCTCGGCTGCAGCGGCTACCTCAACGGATGGCTGCAGGGCAGCTTGCTTGACTTGTTTCTGTTTCTGTTTCTGTTGGGCGGGAACATTTTTGGTTGTGTGCTAGACGTAGTGCTTGTTACTGCGCAGCTATTGGAGCACGTCCACGCGGTGGTGTGTGGGGTAGGTACGTTGTCGCGCTGGAGTTGGAAAATACGCCAAGTCACTCTGCGCGACTTCCTGCTGCTTCGGCATCACTGCGTCCGTCCAAACCTCCCGCGCAGCGAGAGTCTGGCAGATGTCAACGCCTTGTGCTTGATACGGGCTTGTTACTAGCGTCTGGTTTTGATGCGTGCTGACCTTCGGAGGTGGTGTCTGCTGGGTCATCGTGCATGCTGGTTGCTTGTGCCGACGTCGTGGGATTTGAACGAAGGAAAATACCGTATCTACGGTAGTGCGGGCTGATTCCCAGAGGAAATGCGGGAGATGTAACTCCCGATAAACAGGGGCAACAAAGGTCATGTCCCCTGATTTGTTCAGGTACTTCTTCCCGTCATTCCTCTGGGAATCAGCCCGCACTACCGTTGGTACTTTCCTGCATTCAATCCCATAACACTTACCCCCCTCCCGCCCCCCCCCGGTGTTTGCCATCGGGGTTGGGTTTTCGTCGCTTGGCAACGACGTTGTAAAACAAGCCCCCCCCCCGGTGTTTGCCATCGGGGTTGGGTTTTCGTCGCTTGGCAACGACGTTGTAAAACAAGCCCCCCCCTCGGTGTTTGCCATCGGGATTGGGTTTTCGTCGCTTGGCAACGACGTTGTAAAACAAGCCAATTCACTTCGTGCTCGGCAACCAGGTTTCCGTTTTTGTTTTTACCTTGTTTTTTTTTTTGGCGGTAACCATAATGGTGGTCGAGTAGATCATGTTGTGCGTGGTGGAGAAACCTCACTCCGCGCAAGGGGGATGATCGCACCACGTTGTGTTAATATGGTCAAGCATCCTCGTGGCAGTTACACTGTGCTTGCAACTGTCTCTGGAAGTGAAAGCACCAGAAAGTAAATCAAGTCATACGCAGCTGTCATCATCCGTCCGCAAGGAAGTAAACACAAGATGCCGAACACCCTTAGCAGGATGCAGCGCACCCTTCATGCGACTCGCCGAATACCTCACGGCGCTTCGCGCTTGGTGATGTGAGAGCCTGGTCCGGTGAGAATCCGGCGTGCTCCGTCCCGGCTTTGTAGGGATGCGAGGTCAATGGTCTAACGACTACGGCATGCACGACTATGAGTACCCTCCCCCCCGTCGCTCCAGACCTGCAGGCCTAGAGGCGTGATACCACCCATGTATTGATAGCAGCATCAGCAACACGACACCTTGCCGTCGGGGCACCAAGTTAATCTGATATTCGTGTTGTAGTACGCGGTCCACTACTGATGTCGATCCTTCTTCTCGGGACGCAGGCGTTAAACGCAGTAAGAGGTCGGCTGCAGAGGGAAGTCGACGACGAGAAGAAGGCCATGGACCAAGCTGCCCAAGCGTCACCGTCTTCTGCCGCGGTAGCTGCTCCTACCGTGGCTTTTCCATTGTCCGACGCCGGATCAGGTAGTGCTATGATATGATAGCTTCTTGCACGTCATACCTTTTTTTGGTGGGTGTGATGAGCGTACATAGGAAAGTTGCAAGAAAAGTTGGACAACTTTAGCTTTTCTTGCAACATTCTGCAGCCATAAAAAGCGGTGCGACGTTTCCTTTCTCCATGTTTTCGGTCCTGAAGTCTCTTTTACTCGAAAGCAAAGCTATCACGCACGTATTCAGAGGTACAGCCGCGTGGATCTCTTGCTTGATAGACCGACTGCGTGTGCACATACAAAGCTCGGTGGTTCCACATGGAAGTATTTTTGTGCACACGTGGCTAATACGATGATGAACCTTAACCCTTCGCCAGCATTTGCACACGTCATACAATAGTCTAGATACACTGGAAAACCCTCACCTCTGATACCACTAACGACAGGACAGTGGCCTCTCTTGCGACTGTTATATCATCTCCCAGGTGGCGAGAACGATTCGACCAAGGAAAGCAAGAAGAGAAAAAAGAGAAAGAAGGCGGGACGGCAAGAGGAGGAGAGCAAGACCGGCAAAAGGAAAAGAGAGATGGTGCCATGCGAAGCGCAACAGGATGACGGCAAGAGTGTCGAACCAAGCGAAAACAATAGCAAGGACAAAAAACGCCGAAAAAAGAAGCGAGAAAAGGACGGAGAGAGGGAGCCATCTCCAAGTGTTGACGGAGGCAGCAAAAAGAAGCACAAGAAGAAAAAAAAGAAGAGCACGAAGCGAAGAAAGGACGAACTGCAAGATTAGTGTGGAGGCGGCAGGGCCAAGAGAAGGATCGCGTCGGGTGAGTCCTTCGTCCTTCGTGCATGTCAAGAAAATATGCATACCAGCCCACAGAGCCTGCCCGTTCGAGACGTCACCGCAGTCCAAGGGAATGTGTTGAAGTCTTTGCAGTGAATGGGAGAAAAAACGGCTGGATTCTGAGCTTATTTTGAGTCTATTTTTGATATATTTTATCTGTCAATGACGCACAGCGACGAAATCGCTGGCGGTCGCGCTATCTGCTTCCTTCTCTTGTTTATCTCGCCCCTTCCTATGCTGGCGTTATTGTCGCCATTCACTACCCTCATTTTGAGTTGTAGCAGCAGGTGACTTCCTTAAAGGTGATGTTTAGTATACATACCACGTTTGACCACTTGTGCAGGTCGCGTACAGTAGATCGATCGACTTCCTCGTCTCTTCGTTGAGGGCTCGCTATCTTCCTTCCCTTCCCTGCGTTGTTACATAGCATTTTCAACTGCGTTTTTTCTACCTTGGCTGGTCAAACACGTTGTAATTGCAAGAGTCGCTGTCTCGTGGTATGTTGGCAGGCGTTAGCTATTTAGTCGCACGTTGCACCCCAACTACTAGGGTACGCTATACCCAACGCAGTGGGGTAGTTCTACAACTGTAGAGCGTCGCGATGGCATGGGGTCATCCTGCTACATTGATTAATTTTGGGCATCGCGATATGGTAGGGTTGAGTATTGGTTGTTGCGCGACCGAGTACATCAGCCCACGACTGCATCAAATACCAAGACCTGAAAGAACCACGTCCCCCCCCCCCCCCCCCCCCCCCCTAGTTGGGGAGTGTGAGTTGTACAGGAAGGAAAGAGAGGATCTCGAGGAGGAAATGAGACAGAGAGGGTGTGACATGGACAAGTTTGGTAAATTAGACAACAGCGAAAAAAACGATCGCGATAATTGGGGATAGATGGTGGGCACAAGAGGCCCTAGAGGACGGAGATAAGATGTGCAAGAAATTTTTATGGAGTTTGTGGCAGAAACGTAAAGAGCTCCCAAATGTTGGTGGTGTCTCTAGTAGGTGTAGGAACGGTGCTCCGTCTCGAAAGGGACGCGAGTCAATGGTCAAATGACTACGGCAAGCAACAAATGAGTACGCCCCCCCCCCCCTCTCTCTTCTCTTCGTGGTCTTTGTTTGCGTATGTGACCATATTCCAACGATAGCATACTTGTTTTGCGCATGAATTACACCTTGCACCAATGGCCTTCTGTAGATGGTTCGACATCTTTCACCATGGGTAAAAGTTTGCGACCGCTCTTGTGTAGGAGTCCAAAAAATCTTCACACAGCAGTGTCGAATTGCGTAGGATGTGATACTCTGAGGATGCGATCCGTGCGGGTGAGGCATTGCTGCTGTCATCACATGCTTTGCAGGGTGTTTGCTGATTCGCGGAGCTGTTGGTGCGGAACAGCCTCTCGCCTATATTGATTTTGTTGGGGTTAGGGTGACGAACAGCAGTTTTGACGCGCTCCGAATGTCTGCGCTTTGCCATTCCATTTCGCACTTTATCTGGTCCAAGGACCAAATTAGGGCATGCGGGCGTGGGGTTCCTCTTCCTCTTCCTCGTCAGCGCATGTCTCGAAGGAGGGGATGTGCGGCTTGCCGCAAACCGGAGTACTGCTGTATTGGGTCGCACTGTTCGTCGCCGAAGGCGCTTAACAATCCTACTGGTATATGGGGTGTGCGGCAAGGCTTCAGGGGTTATTGGTGCATTGTACTACCCCATCTTGGATTAGGGCTAGGGTTGATAAAGGTAGAATCCCCTACCTATGTTTTTCTCACTTTTTTGTGAGCCGCCATTGGGAACCATGTAAGAAGCAGCGAGCGAGCCTCTGGTAAACTAAGAGGTTACGTATGCCGGCCGAGTCTTTGTGACTGGTCGGGCGTGCTGCCCGGACACCTTGTGCGTGAGGTGCTGAAATGAAAGAATGTGTTCTTGAAGGTGCCCGCCGTCGCAGCGCTGCTGTCTCATCCCGTTTGTAAACGATCACGACCCCATTTTTTTCCTTATCCCAGGGGCATGTCCCATTTCGTCGCCTCCCTTGAATATTTCCCATCCTTTTCTCCGAATATGCGCTAAGAACGCTCGAAGACACACACAAACCCAGCCTTTGACACTGCAACAGTAAGTGTTGCTGCGCTGCTGCTAAGATAACGAGGAACGGCTCGGCAGATACGCAAACACATGAACTTTATGAAACCACGCTTTTCGCGTGCACGTGGAAAGGAAAAAACGCCTCTCCCCGATACGCTTTCGCCCTGTCAGCGCAAAGGGCGAAATCGACACACCGTCAACCTTTCGCAAAAACACGAAAACAGGTTCACTTCCACCGACCACGCCATGCCCCATGAAAAAATGAGCCAGATTCACGTCGTTGACTGCCGCCGGGGCAAGTAAGTGCCTCCTTTCGTTCGCACGGCCCAATGGCACGGCGTTCCCCGAGACGCCAGCAAGACACGAGAGGAACCAAGCCAGGGAGAGCGCCGTGATCAACATCGACGGCTGGGTCAATCGGCAAAAAAACGCTACACCCATTACACCCTACCCGACGCGCGAAGAACACCAATACCAATCGGCTCGACAGGCAGCCGTGTGACTTGCTGTCCAAATCCAAAAATTAACCAAAACATGGTGACTCCACCCACCCGAGCGACCTACTGCAGCACGTATTAAAAGAATACACCAATCATCGAACACGACGTCAACTACGCCAAAACAAGAAAATCACGTGAGATTTTTTACCCTCCCCGCTCCGCCCTCCCCTCCACCCTCCACCCAGCGTCCTCCGACCAAACGAGCAGGAGGGCCAGTTGTACTCGTATATCTGAACCAAGTCAAAAGAGATATACTAAAAACATGCACCTCGGGCTGCGTTCGGATACGTAGGATCTGGTCCTCGCCCCCGTCGTGCCGCCCTAAGCACCACTCGTCACGCTACACATGCACCAAAAACAAGTGGACAACTGAAAAAATAACGCGACCTGACCCATATGACCACCCGAGTCTGCAAGATCTGAAAATAAAGAGCCGACAACGTAGAGAAATATGTTCGAAGTCGAAATTACACAATGTAAATAGCAAGGCCGCCTTTGCTGTGGTTAGCATGGGATGCGCACTGCAGCCGGAACAAACAGCAAAAGAAAAAAAGCAGGCGAGACGAAAAAAGCCGCGTCCGGGAGGAACGGGGGGTGGGTGGGGATAACGCGACCACCTCAGCACAACACCCAAAGTTCGTGCGTGCGTTGTGTGGACACTTCCGCCGGTCGGCACACGTGGCTCATTGGATTCTGGCGAAAGAGGGAATCAGACCGCGAATCAAACAAAGTCACGACGTACGGCGTTTGTGCAGCAGCAGCAGCAGCAGCAGTAGTAGCAGCAACAACAGCATACCGTCTCCCTCCCTTGTAACACGAGCCAAAATAGTCTAAACACCGCCACCATGCGACACGCGATTCACGACACACGACAAACAGGAGGGTGTGATCTATCGTGGAAAATAGTCCTTGTACGACACGCTAAACGCGTGATGATGCCGTCTAAACACTACACACCTTTGAAGCACACCACAAAGACCGCCACATGTAGGCTGCACGACAGACTGTACGACAGGACAAAACCGGCAGGGCACAGCAGCAGCAGCAGCAGCAGCAGCTAGCAGCAGAAGTAGCAGCAGCAGCAGCAGCAGCAAAGCAAGGTACACCACACGAACGAACAGAGCCGGCGCAGGGGGGCGCACGCGCTCGCAAGGAACAACAAGCAGGTAGGCTGCAGCACGTTGATCAACTCATCAATCAATCAAATCATCAAATCACGGCCACCGACACAGCGGGCACGGCAGAAAAGAAAAAGAAGCCAAGACAAGACAGGACGACAAGACTTGAGACATGACACGGCCAGACCAGACGTAAAATCACGGTAGGAAGCACACAATACAAGTACCTAAAGTACAAGGACGGCGTAGCGAAAGCCGGCAAGAACTACCACAATCGCCCGTCACCATCGCTACCATCATCGGCGTTCGGTACAGCACGGCACGGCAGATATCTTACAGTTCAGTAGTAATTCGTCGGTGATCCAGTGTACAGAGAAGAGCAGAAAATCACCTTGGTGTAGATAGATATACATATTGCCTTCCTTCCTTCCTTCCTTCCTTCCTCCCCCCCCCCCGTCCCCATTCCCCGTCCCCCCTCTTTAACACAGCACCATCGCCAAGCCTACGCCGTGGCCGCATCATGACCCACCCATCAGCGTCCTTCCATCCTCAATCAAAGCCTGATGTAGCATCTATCCGCATCCGCCCTTCCGACCGTTTTATGACAACACTTAGACCGCCAAAACAACGCAGGTCTCCCTGCGTCTCACTGCACCATATGTACGTCACGCTTGACTGAATGTTGTGTTGTATGGTATGTGCAATACGGTAGGGCCATGAAGAACAACCATCCACCACCCCACGAGGCAAAAAAAAAAACTAAAAAACAAAACGACGCCCTGACAAGAGCAGGACAAACAAGTGGTTGGCTAAACGACGCGCCAAACGGTCATGGGTGGGTCGGACGCGGCCAACTCAGAGACGTTCTCGTTCTCTCCAACTGTCATCTTCCTTCCCCTTCCCCTTCCCTTCTCTGCGCCTGCTCGTCCGTCCATCCATCCGCCCAATCGCACGGCAAGAGATGTCACGGCAAGAAGCTGCACGCCCGTAACTTTTCCTTCTCCTCTTGTCGCTCGCTCTTGCCGCTTTTCACTACATCTTTCCCCATCCTACCACATCTACGTATGTGCATGCCATAAAGCCGCGGTTTTTCATCCCCTTGTTGCCCCTTCCCGTCCCGACCTGTCAACACTTCGAACTAAAAAAAATAAACCAGAAATAAACGCTCCCATCTCTAGCAGACTAAAGACTAAAGTAGAAAAGCCCAACAGGCGAGGCGGGTGATGTAAAGGACGTTCGCGCAAAACGAAAAAATGGGCCCCGCGCAAAAAACCAACATCAAACAGCTAAAATGTGTATGTACCGTTCTCATCCTCAATCAACACCAAGCAGTTATACCTCTTGTGGTACACCCCCCCTCCTCACCCCCCCCCATCTCACCTCACCGCGTTCACTGTCTCCACATTTCTGACACACGAGAATCGAAAAAAAAGAACAAGAGGTAAAAAAATGACACACCTATTGATAATGTTTGACACGTTCAGCCGAGGCGCTTTCGCCTATGCATACCTCCTACCTCCCGGCAAAGTAGCAAGGCTATCGCTTGCCCGCGCGCACTCTTTTCCGTACACGAAAGACGTGTGTCCCAATGTCCCAACGTTGAGAGACAGGAGCAACAAACACCGACAACACGCTCCCATCAACATCAATCAATTTCCCGATCGATCGCACCAGGAGAGCAACGACAACAACGACCAGGCCGCAAGCTCCCTCCCACCTCAGAAACAAAAATGCGCAATAGTTTGTGTTCTCTTTTGTACCGCCCACTTGACCGACCGTACCGTAGTCTCGGTAGCTGGTAGGCCAACGCGGGGCGGGCGGTGCATTGCGCTACATGTGCAACCCCCCCGCCCCTTCCAACAGTAGCCGCACTCGCCTCTCATACAGCACCACCACAGGCCAATAAATCTTCCTCGCAGGAGAACCGGCAAGTAGTCGCAACGTTTTACTTCTTGACAAACACAGCGGGGACTTTCTGTCCCAGCCTCCCCCCCCCCTTTCTGACACCTGCAAATATTGCAACGTCGTGTATGCGCAGCTCTCTTTCTCCCCCCAACAACGAAAGAGAGCGTGACGCAAAAACTATAGATAACGACACAGACAGCAAACGCACGAACTTGCAAAGTACCGCACCGCAAATAGCAAACAAAACTATGCCGCCCAGCCACACCTAAGCCAGGGTCGTGCTGCTCTCTTTCTCCTACTCGTACTGTACTGTACCAACCTTAGCTCTACCATATCACTACTAACTTAGAAGCGATACGCAAACCGAAACAAATACGAAATCGACAAAAACTACCGCTGTATTCTCTACCCCTGCTCCTCTCCCCTATGACCTCGATTTCTCGCTACACTTGTGAGATCAAGTCCTCTCGTTGATCTACTCTTTCTTGCTGCGGCCGTTCCCTTTTCCATCTCAGTCGTGTCCGTGCAGAATACAGAGACTTTACAACAAAAGAGTAGAGTACTACGAGGAAAGAGAAGAGGAGAGACGCGAAAGAGACACGAATACAACAAAAACAACGGACGAACAGCGTCTCCGCCAAAAGAAAAAAAAAATCGTCACGTACGATTTATGCACCGATCGACAGAAACCAACAACAACAACACCCACTTGAACGATTGCACGATACGATATCCAAAGTGTAAAACTTGTGTTTGTTTAAACTTCTCTCTTCTCTCTCTTGCCCGAAGAACGAAACGCGCAACGGCCAAAAATTCGCGGGCTCTCATCAAAGAAGTCTAAGCCAGAGGAAGGACGTCATCCGTCAGGGGCCGCCTCAGCAAACCACGGAGCATCCCAACCGCAGCAACAACAAAAACCATCGGAACGAGTGCGCGCAAGGAGTGATCGGGCATGGCACGCCCCGACTTGGTCCCCCCATGCACAGTGGTGGACCGCCCCCTCCTTCTCCACACGCCCTGCAATGAGGCCTCTCTTCTCTTTTTCCTCTGATACATGCGCCAGTGAAAACCGGTTCTGCACCACACGCCCGGTGATACCCCCCCTCCAACCAGGGGCACCGTAACGGTCAAGCTTCGCCAACAAAACTGACGGCAGCGGAAAAATGCCAAGATTCCAGCGGCCTGCCTGAGAACGCCCAAAGGAGCACCGTGTACTAAAACTTGTTGTGGAGAGGGGAAAACGAGCCCAACAAATTGCCTCCCCTACCGCACACGCCCCGTCCCCGCATCACCGCTCCGAAACACGCAAGAAGCGGGGAAACAAAACAAAAACAGACCTCACCGGAACCAGTCGCGACGGGCCCGTACACCGCGTGGGGGAGAAAGGAACGCGCCGGCCCCGATACAGCAACCAGAGCTGGCGGGCAAACCAATGGCTGCGCCACCCCCCCCTTCTCTACAGCGCCTAGATAGCAGGCTGCGTGTGGTACTCAGAGACCCCCCTCACCCCCCCCGCCGCCGTCAGGGTGGTACATGCCGCCTCCAGTCGGGGCTGCGCTGTTGCCGTCCCCGCCGCCTTCTATGCCGCCCCCGCCGTCGCCCCCGCCGCCACTTCCGGCGGAGCCGAGTCCCACCGGGCCAGGCTTGACATTTACACGGTAGCCGCCTCCGCCTGACGTGGAATCCTCGGGCATTCCCCCTCTGCCGCCTCCGCCCCCACCATCGTAGGAGGAGCTGGGAACCGGCCCGGCGTAGATGGTGCGGGTGTCGCCGCCCCCGGTGTACATGACCTTGCTGCTGTCCGATGGGGATGGATGTCAACGAAACACACAAAAAAAAAACAAAAAAAAAAACATCGCGGTAGGAAGGAGGGTCAGGGCAAACAACGAGGCAGAGGGTGGGGATGCGGGGAACTGAATTGAACTCGTGACAAACAACGACGGGTGGATGGACGAGCCTCGATTGCTCAATCGCGGGACCCGACGCTGCTATTATACTGCTGTTGTACACATCGGCCGAAACTATTACTCCGGAGTATACTGTATGAACGCGACGTGACGTGCAGCAGAGGAGGTAATTTACATACTAACCCTAAGACAAAATCTGAACCATCAGTTTTCTAGGATCCCATCAACATGAGGACCCGCTGTTGACGGTGGGCAGCAACACACTTACACTAACACTACATAACACCAACACTATCGTGCTATTTATCACACTAACACACTAACACACTATCACACCTGTCGCTCGAGTGAGAGTGAGAGTGGTACCCGCGCATCTCCGGAGACGCGTCGGGAGGACCGCCGCCGCCACCGCTGCCGCCACCGCTACCGTAGCCCATGCCAAGCCGCCCCGACCCACCGTGCAGCGGCGCCATGCCATGCTGCTGTTGCTGCATCGACCCCTGCATGTCGCGGGGGGGGCCGTGGTGTCCGGGGTACCGAAGGGGCGACTCGTGTTCCCTGTTGGCAAAGGTCACACGTCACACGTTACACGTCACACAAGCATTGTCAAGACGGCATTTAGGGTTGGGGTTGGGTTAGGGATGGATCCTCCTTGCCCGACGGACGATACTGTACATGGTCAACTACAGTCAGCAGTGATGCGACCCATCATGTGCGAGCCCGACTTCGTTGGTGGCAGCTAAAACGGCCTCAGTCTGTAGAGATGGCTCATCTTGTGATGGCGTATGCGTACAATATCCGAAGATAGGGGGACACAACACCACACACAGGTGCCGCAAATGGGTGGCGAACACCCAGGCATGCCGGTGACACGTCTCGAGTATTGTATCCTTCAACCTCTACTTAGACGTTGCGTCAGCGCAGCCGTTTAGGTCGCCGGTGATCCTTGTCAATGCCAGCAACAGCAACACGCCACACACACACATGCACGTAGCTACTTTAGTGCCGGGCTCAATAGTGCGAGAGAGTAGCATCGTCGGACGCGATGTGATCACAAGTTGCAGTCAAATACTGCAAGCACAGGGGCAGACACCGCCCAGCAGGAAGCTACTAATAGTATGAACCCGGAGACAGGACTCTGCCCGTTGTCAACGCCCTTCCTTCAAAGGGGAACCGCAGTTAGAATAGAAAGCTTGCTCTCGATTGTAGAAAATCCCAGAATACGCGTCATAGCAGCAAAGACAGCAAAGACAGCAAAGACAGACCACCCCTTCGATCGAGATATTATCCAAGAGACGTGTGTTGAAGAGTCTTTGCAGAGCTTCTGTCGCGCTGTGAGTCAGACGACGGGCGTGCTTTCGTCCGTCAACCGGTTAGGTTAGTTAGCTTTGCTGCTGCACACACTGCACACCTGTCGCCATGGTCAGCCTTCTTGTGCTGCACCTTGAGCCTCTTGGAGCCGATCTGGAAGCCATTCATCTTGGAGATGGCCACTTCCGCCTCGGCGGGGTGATTGTAGCTCACGAACCCTGTCAAAGTCAAAATCGATCATCGTATTGATACAGAACATGGAACGATTTCAGAATGAAACAAACAGAAACTCAATCTGGTTGAGTACGATACCTTTCCTGCCGTGCGCCAAGAGAACCCGCTGTTGCCCAAACAGCGCGGCAGCCATGTCGACGGAGAAGAGGCAAGCAGCGCCTGAAAAAAAAAAAAAATGGTACATCTACCATAACGCTACTCAGGTACATTGTGGCCGTAAAAACTTTGGTACAGATTGAGTGCTTTCCTGAATATGAGCGCGACACCACAGAGGTTGCTGGAACAAAGAACGCAGAAGCGTGTTTCTCGGGGACCTCGCCTTCATAATCGCCAGCATCGAGGCATCAGGACGGGAAGAAAAAAAAACACAAACACGGTGAAATCGCTGCCCATCGTGACCAGGAGGGGGCGCCCAAAACCAACTGTTGGTGCTGCCTTACGCATCCCGTCATTCTGGTTATCATACCTGACGGGCATCGCCGTCGTTGCAGCATCATCCATCCCCAGCTAAAATTATTTTCTAATACGCTCTACCACATGCCTGTCTCGCCTCGGCCTCGCTCTCCACCAGAAAAAGCTGTTAATACAAGTACATATTTCGTGGGCTTCAGCAGTGGCGAGTCTCAGTAGCGGTAGCGTATTCTCAGAGGGTACTGTACTGTACACCACCAGCAGCCGCAGCGAAGATGCTACACTACAACGTTTGTCTTGTGATACAAGATTGTCTCGAGGTTGTATGGTCTTTGTTGTCATCAGGGGGGTTCCATGAAGTTTCAACACGCCGTAACCATAAGGCCATCTCCAGACTACCGCAAGAGCTTCACCGTCATCATGGGACAGACAACCATCAAGACGATGCACCCATCTATCTCTGCAGACGAACGCACGAACATCAGCAGAAAATCATGACAACGGCTGGGAGCGTGGTGCATGCATGCATGTGTCACGATACTACCTCTCGCACACCCTTTATCTCACCGAAGCCCTTGCTCTCTTGCGTCCGCTTGTCGAGGAACACCTTCGCGCTAACCACGTGCCCAAACGGTGCGAATGCCGTCGCGAGGTCGGCGTCCGTCAGGTCGTTCGGCAGGTGGTAGATGAAAAGGTTGGCACCAGGAGGGCCTGCAACAGAGCAATGGGGGTTAAAGGGGATACGCGTGTAGTGCCATCGCGGGTCTTCTGGATTACGGTTGGTTAGGCTGATACCATCTCATCCTTAGTCGTATCGCATCGCCGTGGTTGTCGGAGAGTGTTTGTGTTTGGTTTTGTGAGCCGTCTTCAACTTAGTGTGGCTGTCGCTGGCTGTGGCTGCGTGTCTCGCTGTGGCAAGCCGTGCCTCGGACAAAGCACCTCGACCTTACTGCTGCACACCTCTCGTCTAACACTCTCGTTCAAAGGGGAGAGTCAAAGGATATTGTGCATGGGGTGCGTCAAAGGATATTGCACCTAATTTTGACAGCAGAGGCCATTTTGACAACAGTAAAACATCCATGCCGACCAAAACCCTGCTAAAAGCGTGCATAAACGTCAAGAACTACCAATAGGTGGGTGCGTCCCAAGGCTCTCGAATCCTCTCCAAGTTTTCATCAAACCGAGCGAAAAATTAGCAACAAGACAAGACAAGACAAGACAAGAGACTATGACACACAAGAACACCGACAAACAAAAAACGACCCAACGTGTTCGACGGAATGCCGCAGTAACAGACGGCCTCCTTAAACGTGCTAGTGGCTAGTGGACAGACACACGCCACGACGACGGGGCACCGCACAGCAGACAGTGTTGTTTGGTCGACAATCTTTGGTGTGAAACCTCAGAACGTCGATAGACACCGCACCCCCCTGTCAGTGCAACCTGGTGTGCGCTACATGCCTTTTCTTTTTTTTTCCCTCGGACACGACACAAAATCCAAGTATTGGAAGGAGGGGGAATTCACGGTTGGGTTTTATCATCAGCGGGAGGTTTCGTCTCGTCCAATGTATATTCCCACCCGAATGAAGGCCACCACACAGCAGTGTCTCGAAGATAATGGCGTTTTCGGAGAACTCGACGGAGATCTACCGTAAGGTTGCGAGTCAGCGCACAGGGGTGCCAACCATTTTCAAAGCGAAATTTCTCCACAACCATGAGGTTACTTAGCACTGTCGAAGAGGGCGGTTTTGGAAATATCTCATCGAGGGCTTTCCTGACAAGTATCAGTTGGCGCTCGCACCCTCCTCCTCTTGGTGGTTGTGGAGAAAATACGCGTTGAAAATCGATCGCACCCACCCCTGTGCGCTGACTCGCAACCTTACGGTGTGTACCGACATACCGACACCGTCGTAGATCGTCGTAGATCATGTCATCTCAATCTCAACCAGGAGCCAATCAGCACCGTTTTCTGCATGTGAGGGCAGCAGGTGAGCTGCCCCTGCTCCTGCTCTCAGTCTCGTCTCGTCATCTCTTCTCGTCTCGTACCGTTCTCATGCAAGATTAAGATTAAGATTAAGATTAAGATTAACTTTGTGTTTGCAAACAAGCGCTATGCACAGCAAGCACAAGGAAGACGTTGTCCCTTGTCCAACACTTTCACCAAGGAGACAAGCCTGACTCGGTCTCGGTGAGTGGGTCATGTTTGCGGAAACACAAAAAACAACGTGGCAACTCCCCCCTCTGCCCCGCGGCCTAGAACTCAACGAAGGGAAGGTCACAGTGCTCATGTTACCCGATCGCATGTCTCATGCGATGCGGCCGAGCTTCTCATCGTATCATCACTTACTCCAATTTTCTTCGAACCACAGGGCGCTCTATGAACGTACTTTGGACACCAGGTACGTACACAACCACCAGCTGGAGTACGGCACGAGTACGACGCAGCAACAGCACCCCCTTCTGACAAAATATGTACTCGATACCACTTCTCTCCGCACCAAAATACCAAAATACCAAAGGCATTTAGACAGACAGTCCTTCGGTCTCTGTCTCTGTCTCCAACGGCCGGCTCCAGGACAAGCACCGACAACGCCGTCTTTGACTAAAGAAACGGGAGTCAAGATCCCGCCCGTTACATACAATACAGGAAAGGAGGTGCAGAAAGCCGTTCCTGGGGCACTATTATAGGGTGAGATCACGTGTGAGAAAACCAACAGCAACAGCAGTCTACCGTCAACACCTAGGGTTAGGGTTTAGCATCCCACCTTCCTGCGGCCTAGCCCCTCCGCCGTGCTCCCCCCTCGAGTCTCTGCCGTCACCCCGCATTCCACCCATACCCCCAATGCCGCCCGGGACGGGGCCCCCTGGCGGCGAGCTGAAGTTGTGCGAGCGGTCACCGGCTCCGCTTGAGGGCGAAAGAGACCTGTCCACCTGCAGGAATCAAACATCAAACATCAAACATCAAACACAATCACAATCACTACGACATCGGTTCGAGTGGGGGGTTACGCCGCATCACACTGGCTATGATAGCAAGCTCTGAGGTTACCCTGACCCGAGACAGCTTGGCTTGCAGACACCGCACCACAAGTCCAAGACACATAGCGCAAAACGCGCGGCCCAACAACTCGATTTACCGCCTTATAGTGGTATAGTGGTATAGTGGTATAGTGGTATAGTCACCTGTGCGGGATAGTGGCTCGGGTTAAGGTTGCTGTACGCCACGTAGCCACCGTGCCGTGCCTGCGGCTGCCCGGGGTGGTGGGGGTACTCAGGCCCGTATGACTGGGAGTAGCCTCCTCCCGGCGGCCCCACCTGTGAATGGTATCCGGGCTACAGCAAAACAGGGGGTGACAAGGGACAAACGTCGTTGAGGGCAAACAATGTTGGGGGGTAGGGGTTAGGGGAGAGGCTATTTATCCTCCATGGGCAGCAAGCGTGGGTAAAGAGGTCGTCGCATCGGAAGCTTTCCTCCGTCGTACGTCGTGAGATTACCATTTTGTGTCTATGAAACTCTTTTGAGGGTTGCAGTGCTGCCGCAAGAAACCAACGAAGGACCGAAAACACGACACCACAACGTCCGTATTTTCTTTTTCTTTTGTTTGCCTACCAGGAGCAACGATACAGTAGCACAACCCAGAGTCATTTTGTTTGGACGTGAGATGAGATGAGATGGGGCGTGAGTGAAGCCACTTGCTGTTGTCCTCGAATTCTTGAACTTTGCAACTTACACGCAACACTTCGTTCCCTGGCCCCTTACCTTACCTTACCTTATCTTACCTTACAGAGTGGAAGTAGGCAGTCCATATTTCCCAAAGTTGAAGCTACGAAGTGCTGCTGCGGACACATCACATCATCCAACGACTTCTCTCCCGTTGGCGAAGCTCCCATCTCGTGTAGTCTAACTCCAAAAGTCAGCACCAAGCCTTACGCACACCACACCAAAGGACAAGGACATCCTAGCCTCAAGCAAACAAGACAGACAAGACAGACAAGACAGACAAGACAGACAAGACAGACTGGAGAAATCCGTTTGACGTGAACAAGCGCAGACACCCACGACATCTACACCGCACACCACTGCACCCGCCAGCATGCCTCCCACCTAAGCAACACGCTCCCTCACCTGGTAAGGATATCCCCGATGGTTCGCATAGTCCGGGTACACCTCCCTCCCCTTGCTGTACACGTCACGCCCCCCTGGGGCCCCCGTGGCTTGCCAGTACCCCCCCACCGACGTACCGCCTCCGTGGTACCTGCCGTTGTACCCGAGTGGCGAGGCCCCCCTTGCATCCGGTGGCACCATCCAGCCCTTGGCCGTTTGGGCCTTCTTCACGTCCGCAAACTTTACCACCAGCGCCCTCGTGGCCCCCTACGGCAACGCATGTTGTGTCATACCGTGGCATCGGCAGCATTGGCGGGGGGGGGGGCGAAACATGGTGAGATTTTGGCGCTTCTGGTACTGGTATGCATACCAAGGTCCATCCCCTGTCCTCTCTAACTCTCCTTATGAATGGTAGCGTGCAAAGAGATAACGCGACTTCCTGCCCTCTTTGAGAACGAAAAAAAAAAAAAAGAGAGTCTTGGGCATGAGATCGTACTATTGTATGGTACCAATGGTACCAAGCAAGACCCTTTTCAAGCTCTCGCTCTCTCCCGTCCCTTGATCGCTTGCTCTTGCTCTGTTTCCATTGGCGCCTGCCTTGTTTTTCTTCTCGTCCTTACTATTATAGCATCCTGCCTTGCTCTTACTCACATCCATGGTGCACTTTTCGTGCAGCGCCTCTATGGCGGCAATGGCAGCACTCCTCGTAGAGAACTTCACAAAGGCGCAGCCCTTCGGGGTTCCGTCCGGATTCCGCATGCAGTAGATCTGCGGTACAAGTAGCATTAATTGCGCCGATGGTACCCCAGGCAGCACACGGCAGCAGCAGTCATCGCCATGACAAAAGATGAACCGCATAGTCCACAGTAGCAGCAGCAGCAGCGGCGGCGGCGGCAGAAGCCGTAGGCAAGATGACGTTGAGAACAAGTCGAAAGCAACAACATGTAGAACTATTAATAGCTGATACCAACACAGCCACGAGAGAGAAAAAGCAACGCGAGCCCATCATGATGCGATGCTATGCTATGCTGTGAAAGGGATGAAAGGGTATGGACACCGTGAGACGGCCGAGGCAAGGCAAGCTTTCAAGAGAAACTTAGAAGGCAGACAGGCGGCCAGACGAAAAAAGACAGAGACACCCAAACTATGCATACAAGACGGAAAGGGAAGGGAAAAAGACCCCGTGACTTAGGAGAGGTTGCTCGTTGTGCCATGTCGGGTGTGGTACTGGTACTGCAGTACATGTCGTTCGTTAGGTTTCGTGTTGTTGGTTGCCTACAGTGTGCATACCACGGCGGTGTGATGATTATCCCGTACCCGTACCATTGTAGCAGGTTTCGCGTTCACTGGTTTCCGCTACACGGTATGGGATAAACGTACCATTTAACCAGGTACACCATCCTGTTCTAGGCTACTGCTGTACCGTCCGTACTGTACTGTACTGCACCTCGGTGATCTCCCCGAAGCGAGAGAAGACTTCGGTCAGCGTCATATCGTCCGCGTCGTGCGGCAGCATGCCCACGAACAGCTTGTTCTCACGGTCCACCGGGGCAACGCGGCCATTGGGCCCTGCGCGGTGCATTAGGTCATCCGGTAACGTCGATCGAGCGGGGAATGGTACATGTTGCGGAGCAACCTTCATGCACTACTGCAAGGGGAGAGTCCAGAGACCCTATGCACGCATATGCATGCCACTTGAGAGCGAGGCAGTGACACGTGCAAGCGGGCATCATACTGTGAAGAGAAATGAGTACGAAATAACGTATCCAAGCCCGTACCGTGCACCTACAACGCTGACCCTGGGGTGCAAACTACATACCCCAGGAGTGAGGACCATGACGCGGAACACGCACCCCGCAGCCCCAAGGGCCACTCCGGGAAATTTCTCGGAATTTTCTCCACTGGTCGCTCATTTGTGGCGCCTTGAATGAACACTAACTCTTTGCAAAATCAATCTGCCACAGACTGCGATTCGAATTCAGTCCCCAACGCGTCTTACACAGCAATTCACCGTTCAGGGCACCAAAACAACTTCATGTGCTAGGCTAAGGCATAACCAACCCCAGCCTTTGTCTACTGCTGCGCTTCAACTCATGGGAACGTGATATGCCAAAGTGGCATCATGTTCGCCACAGACAAATAGACCAACCGAGTAGCATAAGCATGTGACGACGTGACTACGTGACTTCCTCTCACCCAGGCGGTCATCACCCATTTGCGAGTCCGCCGGTCTGACTTGGACGGGGTTATGGGCCTGCCGGACAAATGACATCATCGCCATCATCATCATGGACATCAGTCAGACATCACCATCATTGTTATCATGGACGTCAGAGATCAACATCATCATCGTGGACATCGAAGGCCAAGATATCATGTTCACCATCGCCATGGACGCCATATACCAAAATCAAATAGTGGACATCGTATGCCAAGATATCATGTTCACCATCGTCATGGACGCTATTATACCAACCTCATGCAGTGGAAGTCGTATACCAAGATATTGGGGGTATCTATGCTATCACACACAACAGTAGTCGCAGCAACACCCACCGCAACGCCAAGCCTATACTCCCAACGTGGTACATACTACCAGCAGACCACGACGGCGAATAGGCTTACCATACCATCCTATGTACCATACCATATGGTCACAACCCCAAACAACAGCCACCAGACAGACAAGCCCATGAGACTACAAGGACAAGCCAGGCAAAAAACACAAGAACATGAGGCAAAATTCACTAATTGAGGAAGGTGCTACTGTGCTCTCTTTGAGGGTGGGATAGACACACATGACACAACACCACACCACAACGTGGGAACCAATCTTTGGAAATAATGAAATAATACAATTGTTGTACTGTTGTACATAAGGGTGGAGCCAAGCGGGATGAGGACCACCAACGAAACAAGCGGTTATTTGTCATGTAATTGAGAAGTGGGGGGTAATATAATACCACCATAAAAAAAGACACCGAGCTCCCGTTACTGACTGACGTTCATGCCCATCTCCGGGGAGATAAACAAGTGCAGAGATCGACCCATGGTGCCAAAATTTCACAAAAAGACGCCGCCTGAGTTGTTGGTACATGACCTACGCGTCCCCTACGAGCCGAGGCCAACGTTTCCGCAACCAACAGATCCACAGCATTCGTTGGTTTGTTGCAATGGTACCGCATAGATGACTCAACCAAGGTGTCACGCGAGACAGCAGTTGCCATTATCCAAGTATACTGTGATTTGGTAAAGGCGATGGCCAAGTAGGCGGCTGGCGTATCTGCAGACTACGGCGTTGGTTTCTTGAGCGTTAAACGCCTTATCGTTGGTTGCCATGTCTCTCATCCAATGGAATGGAAGTTTGCAATTGCAACAACATCAACCAGGTATACCAGGTATATCATACGAGCCAAGAATTGACAAGCAGCAGGAGTGCATCGTTTTATATGGTGTTTGCATTTCACCATAGACTATGACTATGACTATGACTATGACTATGACTAGACTGTTGTGTGTATTCTAAAGCTAGGATACGGCGTATGCACACATGCACATGCATGCGATATTTGGCACCCATGACGCCCACGGACAGACAGACACGTCCGTGCGGCCTGGCAGCTTTCAATCCATGCCACCGATCGTGACGGCCGACGGGTACAAATACAATACACACACAATACACTGAGGCGTGCGTGTGCACAGTGGTTGGGTGTGGTCTACTCAACTCGAAAAAAAAAAGCTTATGCATACAATAGCAGGCCGTCGTATACTTGTACGCGAATCAAGATAAGGGAAGCCAAATGATGCGCTGCTACAGAGTATTGTATGAATTCTCAACCCTTTTGCAAAGACTGTGTTCACGCCCACTTCCTTTCGAACAGGGTACAGTACACATCATCTCCAACGGTCATTCAGTCCTCTTTCGAAAAATGTATGTTACTATGCATACAGGTACTACTCTGTACTTGACATCACGACCGTTTTCGAAACAAAACAAAACAGCTGGCAGGGCATCTGCTGCAGTGGGCAACTCCTGTGCACAGACATGCCTGCATGCGCACTTGCAGCACTCACATTGGGAAGCTTAACCTTGTTGTGGAACTTGTCTACGGCCCTCTCTCCCGCCTCCCGCGTCTGGTACGTCAGGAAAGCGCAGCCTGTTTTTTGTGTTGAGGCGGAAACATGCGCATGAAATAGATGCAAACGTCCAATGTTGCCGTTTACATCGAGGTGCAAGGGATGTATGTGTCAAGATGGCGGTCGCAGTTGTCACTTAAGCTCGGAGTTAGCGAAGCAGTCAGCACTTCGCCTAGAAAACTACCATGGCAGTCTGTGACAGTAGTGCATTTCTCGCTGACTCTTCGACGAACTCTTCTCTCTGGAACGGGTAACTAGAAAATGCAGTTGTAGTGTACGCATACGTACGAGTGGGTTTGCAACTTAACCCTGTTGTACTGAACGGTAAAAGATCAAGCTGCTGTAACTTCTACTTGTATAATAGTATACCTCTTTTCTACACGTCAAAGCAGACCTTTCGATATCGTGTATGCATGGATTCCGTGCAAGGCATGGCATTCAAGCACCGACAGCAGCGGCGGCCTGCCAGGATCTATAATCTGAGCAGGTAGACATGTCAGAGTATGTATCATGTACCCTGCTGCTGCTACTGCTGCTGCATACGCGCACAATATCATAGCGTCGTCACCGTTTCCTACACGCATACAAGTACAAGTGTACGGAAATCGAAAGCTTGGGGGGGATTTCGGTTCGACTTCACGGCAATCGATTCCGAATAGATTGCTGCGGTGTTCGCTGCCCGCAAGTCGAGCTAGTCCATACCCATGAAAGATCGAGCTTGGTGCGCGGAAATATGGACATGTCTAACTAATGTACAAGAGCGACAAATCGAGAGATCCTCTGCCGTCGCTCGGCAGTTCGGCGAAAAAATAGTTCGAAAAAAAGATCCGTGATGTGCACATGCTGGATGGAGGTTGCCAAATACTGGTCGCCGGACACAAGGAAAAAGGAAAAGTATCATCGGTCTCTGCTGACACACACTTTTGGCCCCAAGGGGATATAACGGTGATCCACATCATACAGCAGTAGTATACACCACACACCAGTGGCGAGCCCTCATTCGACATGGATGGATAGGTACCGTATTATACCGTAGGGACTTGCAGCGTCTACCTATACCTACACAACCCCGCACCGATTTGCGGTACGTCCGCCGAATTTCAACGTCCGATTTGCGGATGGCCCGCCCCGAATTTCAACGTCAACGTGTACCAGTGTACCAGATACCAGACCCAACCAAAACACCAAGGCGCGCCAGGAACCCAATCCTTCGCAAAAAAAACCACACCAACCAGGCACACCGGCCTGGCGTGTCCAACCAGGGCGGCGCACCCAGAAAAGGCGCCCCCGATACACGACACACCCACGAAAACAAAAAGACGTGTGGTCGTGGTGCAACGGTGCAACCTCATCCCACGAACGTCCGTCTAGTGCAGGGTTACGCGTAAAACAGCAGTGCAGCCAAAAACTGTTCATCTTTCAAATATGTCTGTTCAAAGGAAAAAAATAGGTGACACACACTATAACCAATGATTATGATGTAGACCCGCAACACACGAACCCGTTTGCAGGGACAAATCTGTATCTAGATAATCCATCCCGAAACGCGCGCCGTTTGTGTCCCCAACAAGGGTCACCGGTCAAGAGAACTAAAAAACACGCGGTGACCCAACAAACTATCGGCAATTGCAACTTGTTCGGGCTGTGCTATGGCTGGCAGCACTGATGCGTATGCACACAAAGTGCGAGCTTGCTGCCGCGGCACAGCGCCTATTAGATCAAGAGCACGACGGTGGATCATCCTCCGATTTTCGATTTTCGACTCTTTCCATCTACCTGGGTTGGAGGAAAAAAGCAGCCAGAAAGAGACAAAGAGACACCCTGCTGCTGCTGCTGCAGGGAGAGGAAAGGAAGCCAGGGCATCGCTCGGGGCCCACAGGCTCGGGTGCCATGCCAGCCCTGCCACGTGCGCTACCCGCTGCTGCGGGGCCGGATCCGACTCTTCTATGTCGGGAGGATCGATCCCTCGATGTGCAAAACACAAAATACCCCCGCCGGACAAACGTTTGTAGACACAACAAGCAACACGGAAAATCTCGCTCTCTCTATTGTCTGTCGTTTTATCTCATTTTGATGTCAACACGGCGCCGTAGGTTGCCCGACCTCAAGCGCCAAACTTGCTCTTTGAGGCACAGCCTCGGTCTTAGCGAGGCCCTACTTGTACGCGTGTGCGGGAGTCTCACAACTCACCACGGTGTGCGTCTGTTTGCCGATCTCGGATGACCATGATGTGGGCAATCGGTCCCGCCTGCTCAAACAGAGGCCGCAACTGGTCCTCGTCCATGTCCTTGGGCACCTACAGCACGCAGCAGCAGCAGCAGCGTCAGCAGCAGCAGCAGCAGCAGCGGTTGGCAAAAATCAGCAACAGCAGGTCATCCGTGCCTCCTTTCTTTTTTGCCACACACGAACGCAGCGCTACAGGTTGTCGAGGATCGCGGCGGCATGCCGCCCGGCCGCTAGTTGCCGCTAACCAGCTCGGTCAGAAACTGCTGTGTTGCAATGCACAGGTGGATGCTGGACGGCACAGCAGACACTGGGAAGCCCCTTTTTCAGAAGAGAGGAGGGTCATCGAAATTGCAGCCGCCAACAACACAACCGCTCTGCCGCCGGAGACACAAAGAGATGGGTTACACCCCACACACACACACACGAGGGCAACCGCCAGAATTGCAACACGTGTGGGGTGCTCGGCGGGGCTGGAGCGAGGCTGCCGCAGCACGACTCCTCTTGCACCGAGATCCATCGGAGACAACAAGACAGGGTTCCCATGTGTGATGCAACGACGTTTTTATGGCACAAAAACAACACGCTCTCTCTCTCTCTCTCTCTCTCTCTCTCTCTGCTTTGCTCGCCTGTCCCACGAATAGCTTCAGTGGTGTGCCTTCCATTGTTGCTCCTGATTCGGGATAGTGCTGCTCGATTGACGTTGCCATCCCTGCCAGAGACACACACGCCAGGCCCAGGCTCCAGGCTTAACGCTACACGCCGAGAAGAAGAGCGTTTGCAGCAGCAGCAGCAGCAGCAGCAGCAGCAGCGAAACAGCAGTAGTCAGCCGCTCGCTCTCGCCACCGTCTTTTTTAATCTCTTGCTTCTTGTCGTCTCCGTTTTTTTTTTGCGAACAACAACACCAACAACTTTTGCTGCCCCCGCGCGCGCGCTTGCTGCGTTGCGCGTGCTCTTCCTGTGTGCACAGGGACACGTCGGCACTCCCACGCCCTCAGATGTGCTCGGCAACGACCCAGCAACCGCTAGCACACTCACTCCTCCTCCCTTTGAGAGAGAGAAGAAGAGATGGTATTGGTAGTATGTATGTAGCTAGCTGGCTGCTGGCTTCTCAAAGCGGGTAACCGCACCGAGACTGATGACGTCTTTTCATTGGTCAGCCGGTTAGGGCGGTCGATGCTACTATAATATGCACAATATAGAAGACACACAAAGGAACAGAAATTATTGTTGTCATCATCAGCTACAGCAGTACTACATAGATCAGTCGGCCACATGCTAACAACCTTTATTACGTTGTTGTACATCACACCACCATTCATTGTTGTGTTTGCGGTGCCTCCCTCGCAAGTTCACTGCATGCAGCGAACCAACCAGTATACTGCAGGTAGACTGCGCCCTGAGGCACCCCGGCGTGGTGATCTACAGATGATCTCAGATATGTTCCCCAGGGGCCACATCGCAGATATTTTGTATGCATTCTACATTCAGCAGTACTTGGAGATCTGGTTCTTCTGGTTCTTCTTTTTGGTGGGCTTTTCACTCCAGCCAGCGATGTATGTCTACACGAGCATTACACAGCAGCAGCTGCTGCCATTGATCAGGGTCTACAGCAGCAGTAGTAGTCTAGACGTGATGTGTGCAGGCTCTCCAGGACTGCTGCGCAGGCTCTCCAGGACGCGGGGGGTATCGTCCACCACGCGTTTGTTTTTGTGGATTGTCAGTTGTTGCGGAATATATTTTCTTCTATATATATACGCAAGGCACCCACCGCACAGCAACAACTTCCTCATCACTCACTCAATGCGAGAGATAGATGCCATTTCATTATTCAAAACGACGGTTTGCCTTAGACTATAGTCTAAAAGACTTGGTAGCATGCATACAGCATTAATATATCCATTCATCATCAGCGAGTGGCCGTAGTATTATTTACAAGAGAAAGCACACTATCTACCACATACATGCAATATTATTGAACGTTCCAGAGGTTGACACGTACGTACGTACGTACGTACGTACCGTGCCTGTCTCGTGTGGCTGCTGGGTTCTTGTTGTATACTGGTAGACTTCACAATAGTCTCACTCACTCATAATCGCGCGACCGCAGAATGTCCGACCGACTCTGGTGGTGGTCCGGCTGCCGGCGCAAGCCCACAAAAACTAACTAACTGCAGGTTTGCTCTGCTGCAACCTTTCTTCCTTCACGAACATCAAACGCCCTCCCTCACGAAGACCTTTGAAACTTTGATTCGATCGAGTTTTGTACGCGGGAAAACAGCAGTATGCATAGTAGTAGTGAGGTCTACGATACATGAACAGGACTGATGATGCAATACAAATAAATTCCCATTGAGTGAAGCCCAAAATGTACTGAATGAACGAGGAATTAAAACAGCAGCGAGGAACACGCGAAGAAACGACGTCAACTACAGCAGCAGTAGCTTCTTCTCGGATCGAGCCTCAACGTCCTATTTGTGGAGACATTGTAAACAGTCGCCCCGGTCGCTGCTCAGTCAGTCACACTACAGTACTACAATTGTAACCTTCAAAGAAATATTATATAGACTGCTGCTGCTGCTGTAGTCTATATCGCAAAAAACTACCTCCACACTACTACTACAGTTTATGTAGTCTAGGACCCTGCCCGTTGAGCTGTAGTTCTAGCCGTTTTTCTTTAAGCCAACCCGAATCTCTGCGGGCGCCAAGAACTACGCTGCCTGAACGGAAGTATTTGTTGTACGGTCTCTCTCCGTGTCGTGCCCATGGGTGGTGGGCCCGAGATCGATCCGAGATCAACCTATGTGTCCCTTTGGGGCCCACCATCATTATCAACTCGAGATCACGAAAAAAAATTAGCATCAGACGTGCAGATGCGGCGAAGAAGATACGTAGATCGACAAGAAGACGGGGAACTCGCGGGCGGGAGTCTTAGTCTTAAGTCTTGTTCTGAAATTTCGCAACAAAAAAACAAGAAGGCAGGCCATCGGATGACTCATCACTCATACTGCCGACCTTCCGGAGATGATGCCATCGGCCTTAAAGCTTTCTCTCCTTGGGGGCAGGCTCGAAACTCTCTTCATCATCAGCAGAGTATGTACGTACTGGATACAGGTTCGAACAATCCAATCGTAACCAACCGTGCTACGAAATACCAAAAGCACCCAAGTCAACCACGAAGACAAGACTGAAACAACGCGTGGTATCCGGCCAATCACACCTCAATCAGGGACAACGGTGGTGGCACGGCAGTAGCTGTAGTTAGCCCACAGGTGAGACTAACGAATAACAATAGCAACAAGTGGGACCGGGACATTTTGACATTTTACTCTACTGCAGACCGGCGGAATCGGATGTAGCAGCACGCGCGTGCGAAAAACGAGACCCCAGCACGCGCACACATTTCCGCTCCTGCTGCTCAGCATTCTGGACCGACAGCAAGCAGGCGCAGTGACCTGCCAAACGCATTGCACCGTTTGCCGTCCGCCAGTATCGACGGGTTTTGGGACTAACAGCATTCTACGTTTCGACGGCAGCCCCCTTCAATCCACCAACCTATAGCCTAGATTTTTCGACAATACATGCGACAGCTACATCATTATGGCGCAAAACGGAAAGACCTACGATTACATCATCAGCACCCCCGCCAACCTCGGGCTCAAGCCCGACCTCCAAAAACAGCACACAACAGTCACTCTACATCTGCCTCGAAAAAAAAAACGGATCAAACCAGACCGTGTTAACAAAGCCAACTTGTTTACCCTTGGCCGAAGGTAGGTGTCAAGCATCAACGGGGCAAGCACGCATCGACATGCCTCTCTCATCAAGCAATGATGCACAGCAGTCGCGATAGAAAAGTACTAGCGCCATTTCCAATACAGTGAAACACATTTTTGGAGGGACACATCTTGCAAGTCTCCGGGCAGTGTTCCTGTTGCCGATGAAATAACTAACTCAGGCCGTAAATTTACGACTCGTCTGGTGAAATCGCACCACTAAAGAATGACACCCGGGTGAGAAAATGGGGGACCTAAACTTACCCACCAGATGGTGTACTGTACGGCTCTCGACCGACACTCACCTGACCAGTGCACCGCGAAACAAGTACCGGTAGGGTTGTTGGATCGGCAGAACTAGCCTGGCCTCTCTATCCTACCCAAACCCACGCCAGAACAACAACAGCAACAACAACCGTGACGACGAAATACCGCATACCGTGTCCAATGCATACGGTACGGTTGTTTCTCTGCCACCGTGCCGTGCTGTCGACTACAGCCGAATTGTAACCGCCACGTTGATACGAGAACATGCGAGCTCGCTGGGGTTTGACAAGGTTGCCCTCGGCACAAGCAAACTCGACACCGTTCACCTTTGGCGGTTCCTTTTTTTCTACCTTGAACGCCAGCAAGAAAAACGACACGGTAAAGACCGTTTACACTACCGTACCGAATCTCGACAGCGACGCAGCTGCTTTGCCCTCCGGAATGGCCGATAATGTAGCAGACCGCAATCTCGCGTACCATCCCCTCTCCCCTCCTCCTCTTCCTCCATTGTTCCATCCCGTTCCATGAAAGCGGCACTGTGATGACGGAGAGTCACGGGTGCAGCGCAAGAGGGGAGGGAGGGTGTCAGTTGCGAACACCAATAGGGCTTCAAGACATTGCCTTCCGAACACATACTACACGACGCCACCGTGCACATATAATATGTATGTATCGCAAGAGAGACTAGAGTGCGCACGCGCTTTGTTTGTTTCTCATTCCCGCAGAGAAGACAGGCTCGCGTGGAACATCGGAGGGCCAGGCTCCCAACACATTTAACCAAATGTCCCTGATATTTCCCACTAAACGAGGCACTTGGCACTTTCGTAAGGGGATACGCGCAGGTCTCGGCATGCGTTGTCCTGGTATCACGGTAAAGACCACTGCTATTCGATTGCAGTAAGGGCCTTCGGTAAAGAAACGTCGATTTGGGGTCGAGGTTCAATTTCCTATGTCGTCACCACGATCGAGCAATACGTAGGCCATTGTATACTGTAGAGATTAGTGTAGGATCCGCGGCCGGGGTGTGTTTCTTAGTCGATTTTTCTTACAGTAGCCCTAGCCAAAATCCGATCCTTTTTGTTTGTTTCTAAAAGGTTTGTTTCTTAATCGTGTGCGGCAACTTTACTTACTGCACTCGAGAGTAGTCCGCACCAACACCAACAAGCACCAAACACAAATGTGGCTAATAACCGATAAACACAAAGGCGACAACACACATCGCGAAATTCTGCTCAACGCACCCTAATCACGACCATGCGTTGGCATTAGAGGGGCGCACACAATCAGACAAGGGCCAGAGAGCGAGAGTAATTCGAGTCGTCATCGCCCTCCGCTGGACGGTCTGCCTGTCTCAAGCTCGCGTGCACACACATACACATCGCCCACCACATGCTGCTAGAATACAATGTAGGACATCTGTGTTCGTTCATTGCTTTTAGGGCCCGATTGGAGTGCCCCTGTGGATTCTCCTCCGCTCAAGGGGGGCTGTCCTAGCCCCAAGACTCCGGGTCATTGTCGGGGGCTCCGTGGCATACTTTAGGCAATCACACGATACAAAAGGTTGTTCCGAGCACCCGAAAAATCGTTCATCTGCGTATGTAGGTGTCTTGCGTCCCTGCTGCTGAAACAGTAGCACTTGCGCGGGGCAGGGCCTAACGAAAAAAGCGAAAGCTCGGGCTTAGTGCCGAAATACTGTGTAGCGCTTCTATTGGCTCGCTGACCGCACCACTTTGAGTGCAGTCTTGAAGGCAGTGACTCGTGTTACCGCCGTACCGGTAAATCCCGGTAACAAGGTTGGGCTGATTTGCGGCATAATTGCCGGTACGTAATAACCTTATGCATATGGCGGACACGAATCACTGCATGAAGGAGGGGGCGTCATCGAACAGATACAACAGTCTTGAGCGCTCCGAGAAGAGAAGAACGAACTCGACCTTACGGGAAGGAGTGAGACACGTGCAACCCACGACACACACACTCACAACTCCTCACAAGCACAGCCGGCAAAAAAAAGGCACGATGGCAGCAGATGTGCTTCTATTGGTGCCACGCGGTTGGAAGGCACATCTGTACACCATACGCGTTAAGCCCCCATAAAGAAAAGGGTTCGAGGAAAAAATGTTCAGCTTGTTTCTGTGCATAAGGTCGACCTAGACCTTTGGACAGAATCGAGAAGGCCGTGGGCAGTATTAAGCAGTACGGTTCCGATGCTGTGAGAGGCAGCTAACTGCCCGTTTGGGGCCATCATAGGGATGTAGAAAAGAGGGGGGGGGGTTAGCGTATGACCCGAGAGCCCGTCCAAGAAAACCTTCTTCTACAATGTGCAGATAAGGCCCGCAGGTAAGAAACGTCAAAATCGGGTCGAGCCTCAATTTCTTATTCTGGGCGGAACGACCCGCCGAAGTCGGTCAATTTCTGAAAATTGATTTCTTCTTCCTTTGGGCCGTCGCATCCTGCTGGTTCTCCTATTTCTGCTGTATTTCTTATTTCTGATGGCGAAGAAAACAACACACCAAAAGCCTTCATGCAGCATTAAACCGACAGCTCGGTGTGGCGAACATTGGGGGTTGTGCCAGTACAGAAGTACAGCAGCAGTGGGTTGCGCAACCCGCGGCGGCGCTGGGGCGCGGGGGACGCCGCGAAATTAACCACTCTCCGCCCCTACCAAAAAATTACATGACATGAGCTAGGTAGGAGGTGGGAGCAGGGAACATGGCAGCATTGGGACGTTTCTTTGGTACACGCCCCCCCAGCTTCTACCACTTGTTTCTTTTGTCTTGGGGCATCGCACGATCATGTTTCTTATTGGGACGTTTCTTATGTTGTGCCCGAGATTGAGCTATGCTTCTTAGGCATTTTTTCTTGTTTTCCGTAAATGTTTGAGCCTTTTTTTCTAAACAGAATTTTTCTTAACTGCGGGTCCCATTTTTATTCGAAACCCGGGTGCATTTTTCGAGTCATTTCATTGGTCGATTATGGCAACTTGCCTCGTCAGCACTGGCTTGTATTACTGCACACTGAACTCCTCCCGTCTGTCAGCACTATTATAGCCTCTGCGAGGCCCTGGTAAAATACATGCACACACCGTGGTGGTAAAAAACAAAGCAGCAGAGTACACAGAGCAGAAAGAGAACGCTGTTCACTGCTGTTGATGCCATCCACCTCTCGTTTCGAGGCCTTGGCTTTGACTTCGCCACCAATCGTCTGGCCCAATTCCACATCAGCCTGGTTTTGTCTAATGCGCCATGTTGGCGATGCACGCCAGCAAGACACAAGGGGAAAAAATGGAATTGGTACAGGCTCGGAAACTACTCCCTACTCCCTACTCCTTACTCCGTTCGTTTACCACCACCTCGAACACACGCGCTCCGTTCCTTCCTTTCTCGCCACAAATAACTTATGGAAAAGAGAGAAAGAGCAAACTTCACAGCGAAGTACTCCAACAACGGCCGCCACTTCGACCTTTTCAACACGCTACTTTTTCGACACAATAAACCAACGCTCACCCTAACCCCACCCCCAAGGCTTACCGCGAACGAATGTGCCCGGAGGGAATCCCGGCCAGCCCGCTACAAGAAGCTCACGATGTCGCGAAAAACACCCTCCTCTCGTAGCAGCAGCAGACGCTCCACCGCCACCACAAACCTCGGTCTCTCCTCCGCCCCCGGCGCCCCCACCTTCCCAGCCGCAGCAGGGCCGCCCTCGCTCAGCAGGCTCCCTCGTCCTAGCCTCAGCTGGGGTGGCTGCACCACGGTTGGCCCCACCGTAGGCGCCGCTCCCGCCCCAGCGGCGCCTTTCTCGCGCCTGCCGAACAAGTAGCACAGCTTATCCTTCGAGAAGTTCTTCCGACATGACGGAGACAACCCCGCGGCCGCCGACCCTTCCGTGCGGGCGCCGCCGGCTCTCTTGCCTCCCCTCTGGGAATGAGGAGCCTGCCCCTTGCCCTTGCCGCTCGAAGAAGGGGCGCCCGCCTTCGACGCTGCGCTTCCGCCTCCTCTCGCCCCCCCCCCTCCTCCTCCCGCCTTTGCTCTGCGCTTCTTGTTAGCAGGACCCTTTCCCGAGGACACAGCGGCACCAGCACCAGCACCAGCACCAGCACCACCAGCAGTGCCAGCGCCCGCACCACCGCTGCTGCCGCCGCCGCCGCCGCCGCATGCCGAAGCAACGGGCGCCAGGAGCGGCCTCCTCTTCTCGGCTACCCTGGCCAGCCACCGGGCGCGACAGAGCACCAGCCAGCCTCTGCGGCGCCAGACGCGGTCGGCCGGGGCGTTGACGAGCATCAAGCGGATAGCCGTGTCGACCAGCTCCTTGCTCACGAGGGCCTCGTTGGACAGCAGCTCTTCCTCCACCGAATGCCCCACCAGGTCGTGCGCGGTCAAGTTGTCGTAGTTGGTGGCGGTCTCGTCCGCGCCCCACCGCAGGAGAAGCTGCACCGTGTCCGACTGAGAGAAGCTGCACGCGCGGTGCAAAGCCGTGCCCCCCTCGTTATTCCTGATCTCGAGGTTCGCGCCCGTCCGTAGCAGAGCGTGCGTGGCCGCGTACGCCCCCCGGGTAGCCGTGCAGTGGAGGTTTGTGTTCCCGCCCGACCTCGTCGTGTTCACGTCTGCGCCGAGGTCCACGAGGTCGCGGATTGTGTCCGTCTTGTTGGCCTTGGCGGCGTAGTAGAGGGCCAGGCTGCAACGCCGCTTGCGGTCGGCCGGAGACTCGACCGCCGTGAGGATCTGCAGGAGCTGGCCTGAGTGGCCGTTCCACGCGGCGGTGTCGAGGCAGCTCAGGCCCTTGGAGCAGACGCGGCCTACCGTGGCGCCGCCCCGCAGGAGGGCGATGCAGGCCCCGAGACGGTGCAAGCGAGCCGCAACGTGCAGCGCTGCAAAATCAAACCAATCCGATACAATACAAAGGGGTGGGGAGTACGACAAGAGGTGGAAGGGTGCGGGGTTCCGGGCGACGCAGCAACATCTATTTCGGTTGGTATTTTGTTTCCAGCTTGCACGGCACCACAACAAGGCCGGATAAACAAGCATAAAAACAGCAGCAGCAGCAGCAGCAGCAGTCTGGAAGCTTTCGGTGCCGACGCTGGGGTGGATGGGAAGCAGACCAATGGGCACTGCAGGCGAACTCCGTATCAACCCTATCATAGCGAAGACGACTGATGATACTACTATACGCTACGCTACGTACAGCAGTAGTCACAGAGGGCGTTGGAAGAGGCCCTGCATGCATCCAGAAAAAAACTATTCACACTGCCGTCGCCGCCTCGCCGCACCTGTCTGTCCAGCGCCGTTACACAATCCCACGGGAGCCCTGCCGAGGGTCAGCAGGTCCTCGATCACCCCGGCGTGGTTGTTGGCCGCCGCCAGGTGGAGCGGCGAGTCTCCCGTCGAGGCGATCTTTAACCACGACTTGGCCCCCTTGAGCAGGAGGAACACCACCACCCCGCGGTACCCGGCGTTGGCCGCGATGTGGAGGGGCGTCCACCCGCGCGTGTCCGCCACGTTGACGACCGCCCTGGGGTCGCTCGCGATGGCCCGTACGGCCGCGTCGCAGCCGGACATGGCGGCAACGTGGAGCGCCGTTCGGTCGTTCCGGTCCTTGTCCACCTCGTCCACGCTTGCCCCGGACTTGAGGACCTCCTCGATGACGCCTGCGTTCCCGCTGCCCGCGGCGGTGTGCAGGAGGAGCCTGAGTCGCATACCGTTGGACGGCGGGTCGGTCCCCACGCCCGCGGACAGCAAGCGCTTCACGACGGCCAGGTTGCCGCTGGCCGTGGCGTACTCCAGCGGCACCTTGAGCCAGTCCTCCAGCTCTCGGGGCGGGGCGCGCGAGCTGCCGCTGAAGACCAGGTCTACGAGCTCGGACTCCATCCCGCGGACCGCCTCCCGCATGGCGTCGGCAGAGGTGTAGGAGGGGTTGTCGCAGAAGGGAGGGAGGGACCCTATGGAGGAGGGTGAGGGGGGCGCGCAGCTGCCCATGTCGGTGTCGGTCGTAGACCCGGCTGCTGCTACCGCCGCCGCCGCCGCCGCCGCTGCAGCATCTTCAACATTCGCCATCAACAGCACCTAGACCGGCTGTGATCCGTTGGTTTGCTATCGATGATGCCTCCTCTCTTCTCCGTTGAGAAAAGCGTACACCTTCGACATACCAAGCAGTGCGAGAGAGAGAGAAACAGCAGTCAGTCAGGGATATAAGGGCTAGATCTATCTACAAGCACATGCTTGTATGTAGTCAAGCAGCGCTCTTGTTTCGGGAGCCGTTGCGGGGTGTTTACTTTCCGTTTAGTTCACGCAGAGACTGACAAGTCAGGAGATTTTTCTGTGCCCAGGACTCATCCTACCTCTCAATGGCAGCTCCTGGAGTCAACCCTCAGCCTCTGTGAACAGTAGACCCAAACATCCAAGAGAGAAAAGAAGGTGTATCATGTTAACCGTTCGGAGTTGAACCGCTGTGTCACGACTTCTACAATAGGTGTTAGGTCTACATGTACAGCAGTAGTAGACACGCCGCCATTCCAACGGACGAGACCCCCTGCCAACCCAACATTAACGTTCTTTCTCGTTCCCTTTAAGCGTAAGTGCCCTTGCTTCCGCATTCCGCGAGGAGTCAAGCGCCGACTACAAGCGCCACCGACGCACAAGGCCTATGCATACGATGGTGGCGTGTATCAACGTCATCACGTCGAGTGTACGTATCGCCGCAGGCTGCTCTGCGTGAAAAGGCACACTCCATTTTTTTTTTGGTTGATTCAAAACACTGGTTGAAGGACGGGTTACATGCCTCGCAAGTTTTTCGTGTGTACCTGGAAACGCCTCTCGCCGCTGACTATATACACAGGCCTACGAGATCTGCCCAGACTAGACACAGAACTCCAAAAGCCACAAGGAACCGGTTGTGTTTGGACGCGCACTCGGCGGGTGCGTGTTTTGTGAGACTTGATTTGCCGATGTGACACACAACGATGTTCCGCAAAGCAGTGCACACTTTGGTCCCTTTACGAGTTGTGAGCACGCCCGACCGACTAAACAAGTCCCACGACTCTCTTGTCCACGAGAACACACACGCAGACACAAGCCGCTTACCTTTATAGCACTGGAGGTCGAGATTACCGATCGAGGAGATATGTATGTGGTAGGTCCGAGCAGCCCGCGGGAGGGAGGGGGCGCGCAGAATGTATAAGGTGGTGCCTCTTCTCCGTCGGTCACATCTTCGCGCACCTCTACCTGCCTAGCCAGCAGCAGCAGCCAGCGCAACCGTCTGTCGTCGTCTGCCATCAACGACGCTGCTTCAATCATGGCGGTTAGACGTGCCGCTTGCTATGGTGAGCCTTGATGTTCGCGTTGTTGTTGTTGATGCTGCCGCATTGCTACAGCAGTACACACACACGTGCTGCCCGACCTTCCCTCTCTGCAGCACGAACCATGCGCGGGCCACCGCTCTCCTCTCTCTTTGACGATGTACTGCTGTGCTACGACAGGTTCCCTGCGCAACCACCACAAATTGCAGAGCCGACGAGAATGCGATAGCGCTCATCACCAGGGGAGCATTCGCTCTAGTTGATCCAGGTTGAGTCTACAGTACTAAGTTTGTTTCGTCCCACCACACCCACATAGTCTAAATAGAGTCAGCGCGCTTTGCTCCAAGCATTCTGCTGCTGCACGTTGTACTCATGTCACGTCTACTGTAACCCAGTGACCCGATGTCCAATCGCGTGATCCTCATCTTCCTCGGTACTGGTACCAGGTAAAACACTACTGTGGTCTCGTGCGGCAGCGAGGCCACACTCTGTAGTGCCCGCTGCGGCGAAGACCATGGCGGCCGCGACGGGGGCGAGGGCAGCGCGGGTGTCGCAGGCGAGAAGAGAGCTGAGCTTCTCCTTCCCGGGCCCTCGCAAGCTCGAAGACATCACCAACCTCCCGCTCCTGGCAAAGGTGTGCCCGCCGGCGACGCCCGAAACGATCTTGCGAGTTGTGGAGGCCTTGAGGGTTCGACGATTGTGGCACTCTGATGAGGCTGCGAGTTTCGAATGTATCGCTCTCCAGTCTTGGCTTCACAACTCAAGAGTTTTGAGTGTTGGGAGACGATCGCCCCATCAAACACAGTAGTGATCGTGATGGAACAGACTCCAGTGACGGGCCGCCGCGTGCCATGTTCCTTGATGCCACTTCTCCATCGCCTTGCCGCTTTATGTATGGTTCATGTCGGCGTAGCGGCGCAAGTCTACTCTGTTGGACGGCGGGTCGGTCCCCACGCCCGCGGACAGCAAACGCTTCGCGACGGCCAGCGGCACCTTGAATAGCTCAATTCTCGAACGCGCTCGGTAGGCGAGGCCATGTGCCTGCCCTTGGCCTCATGCCTGTTATTTCCCTCGCTGAGGGATTTTCATGTGCTCTCGTGATGTTCTTCCCCTCGCTGAGGGATTTTCATGTGCTCTCGTGATTTTCTTCCCCTCGCTGAGGGATTTCCATGTGCTCTCGTGATTTTCTTCCCCTCGCTGAGGGACTTTCATGTGCTCTCGGGATGTTTGCCTCATACTTCATACAACACCCGTCGACCGAAGGAGGAGAAGGAGAGCATAGCGGACATCTGGACAGCCTATCACGACGAGAGAGAGGACTCGCTGGGCACGGTCATACCGGGAGACTCCCTTGACGGTCTGCAGGCTAAGGCTAAGAAGTGGTGAGCCGCTTATGGTTAGGGTTAGCAGGCGGAGGCCAAGAAGCCAAAGCGAAGCCAACTCGGTTGTCGGTTCAGCAAAGCAGCGCATGGCATTCGTTCTATGTAGGCGAGCATGTATCGGGTGCCGAGCAGAGATCGACGAAAATTTTCGTGTCAAAGCAACAATACCCTTTTCTCTCGAGGCTGGGAGTAGACAAGAACGGTAGCGGTCGGCCAGCGGAGGGCCGGGCATGCATTCATCCCGTCTCTTTTGTTGTTGGCTTTTTCTTCCACACTTCCTTTGTCTCCCCGTCTTTTATACTATAATACTGTAGGCCGGACTGCTATGCCCGTGTCGTCACCGGCTCCTACTCTTTGTAAAAGCAGTCCTATTCTTTGTAGCAGCAGCCCTATTCTTTGCAAAGCAGCGAGTCTTAGAGAATACATGTAGCACGCTCACTCACTGAGGGAGAGGGTTTTAGCCAATCAAGCCCACCGCAGCCAAGCCAAGCCGTGACCGACCTAAGCGGACTCAGCACTGTTGTGACACCGCGGCATCCTCACAAGCAGCATCATGGCTGTGCGTTGACTTGTTGTAGCTCTGGTCAGTGCACGAGTGCGCAGCACATGGCCCATTTTAGTTGCCTCTCTTCAAGGGTGTTGTTGATAAGATTTTTTCTGTCCAAGCACCGCATGAGTTGGTCCCGGCCTTCTGATCGGCTCTGAGGAATACGCGAGCAGCGAGGGCCATGCCAAACTCGGACGTGGTTGGTCTCGCGATTTTTCGACGTGTTTCTACACTTCCTTTTCGTGTTCGGCCAGCCCCCCTGCCCACATTTCTGATGAAGAGAAACGTCCCTCCCCCTGTGTCCCACGTGCGGCGCGCCTTGGCGTTGGTTCTCCTCTGCCCACCACACCACCACCGCTTGGTGGCGGCAGCCCGATGTTCGTGCTTCCGGTGTGGCGAGATGGGGGACACTTCATGATGCTCTCTCAGTACCAAGACAAGTGCTTCTTGCTCACCTACCTCGAGGTAAATTACGGTACGGAAAGACAGAAGGATTAGCGATAACGGCTCTTTGGTTGGAACTCCCGAACCCCCGTTCTAAATATACGTGTCAAGTGTCAAGTATCCGCTGCTTCACGTTGCGGCGGCACAAGTAGTGTTGCCTGTTACGTAGCACAACTGAATCAAATTTGCCCACTCGAAAGAAGTCCAAGCTGTACTGGTGTTGTTTACCTAGGGTACGCAGGGCCCATTTGTTGCTCCACACACCAGTGTTGTGGAGCCATTACTGTGTTTGGTGTTTTCCCCCATGACGTCGAAACGCCGGGTGAACTGTTTTGGAACAGGTTCAGGTTCAGAACCACTTCTGTTCGCCTATACTGACACTTTTCACCGAGTGGTTTCAGTCATGCCATGCCTTGCCTTTTTACCGCACCAACGGACCAATACGCGGAATATCGTGTCATGGTTGACATGCATTAAACGAAGAATCACGGGTTTTCACGACTGAAACGTCTTTTTCGGTGTTGAATGCGCATTCCAACAGGTTATCCCCCCCCCCTCCCGCACTGGAGAGGTGTGTGTAGTGCAGTATGTATCATGTCCACAAGACCGCGTTCTTCATTGTCAAGAACCGTGTCGTCATTTTATACCCATCGTCCTGCATCATGGCAACGACACGACACCACTCGAGACAAGAAGATTCTCTTAGAGGGGCAGCACGGTTGCCTCAGGCAAGCTGCGTTGCAAAATGGCACACGTCCACCTCACCTACCATTTCCGTGCTTGTGCAATGCACCGCTAGTGATAAGCCCCTCTCTTCTTTCGGCTCAAACGGCACTTTGACACGCATCCCGCCTGCTGCTCTCCGGCTACGGTAATCCGAAAGGACTACAAGGTTAACCCGGGAGGTGCTCAGCCTTACGCCACCATCTCCATGTACAACGATCTGGTTGACAGCAAAGGACTCGGCTTGATACGTGCGGACATCACGCCGAACCTCACCAAAAAGGTACCAGTAGGTGGATGTGGCTTGCGGGACAGCAGTGATGTTTTCTCAATTGCGAACGGGAGGACCTGACTGACCACTGCTTACCTCTATCGGATATCATATCATATCATATCATATCATATCATATCATATCGGATCGTACAGTGGAGGTCTACGAATAAGGCGGTCGCCTTGTCGCCTTATCTAAGGCAGGTGAAAAGCGGCTGGATTAGATGGAATAGCCAAGTTGTGCTACGCATTGAATAATAAGTGAGGCTGTTGCCCCACCAGCGCTCTATTCGGGGACCCCCACTGGTGTAGCTGTAGCACACTCGTCTCTGCGGCGGACTTGAAATTCAGGCAGATGCAAGGGGGATACGAATGAACATTGTTCGGCTATCTCTCGAACGAAATGTTTGCAAAGTCCGTAGCGCAATATATCTCAAGATCCCCCCTATCCCGTCCATTGCCGTGCCGCAATCGCAGGAGGTGGACAGGCTTGTACGACTCCTGATTCGGTTCTACTCCCCGCACGCACACCACCACGTGGAAGCTTTCAACCTGAGGCCACAGGAATTCGACCTCGACAAACTGCTGCAGGAGACACCCAGAGATTGATGATAGCTAATGAAGTTCAACACGGCTTGGAAAGAATAACTAACCGAGTACATATTGGAGAACCATCATGGTACCTTAAAAAAATAGTAAGAGTACCCTTATCTGTTTTTTTATAGCCACGTATTAAATTTTCTTTCCAAAGGATATCTTTTCCCCGACTTTTCCGAGGGAGGCGTTATTGCGGTCGATGTAGGGTAATGTAGTTCTCGTCCTGGTGCATCCGTGCCCTCAAACTGCCATCTTTGTCCTAAATCTGCTGGTCCATACCAGAGGGGGGTGATTCAGAGGCAACACGCGGTCGGGGTATTTTGTATCTTGTGCCTTTTGTTCTCTTCTTGTGCTGTGGTGGTTGAAAAGCGGCAAGAGACGCCACTTCATACGAGTGGTTCGGGTCTTGTAATGTTTTGGCGTCATATCCCTGCCCGTGGCTGTTGTAGCGTTTTCCTTGATGAGAGTTTGGACAAGACCCTCATTTCCACCAATTTCGCGACGACTACAGCAGTTGCTGTGTTCGTGGTGAAGCAATTGACTCTCGTTCAATGTCGTTCGGAGCGATTTCAATGTGGTAGCCGGCTGAGCGAGCTTGCTCTGGTGGCTTGCCTCGATGCTTGGAACCCCACGTTGACTAGTTCCAGGTCCCACTTTTTGTGCGATTCTCAGCTTGCTCTTCAATGTGGTCGCCGGCTGAGCAAACTTTCTCTGGTGGCTACCTCGATGCTTGGAACCCCACGTTGACTAGTTCCAGGTCCCACTTTTTGTGCGATTCTCAGCCTGCTCTTCAATGTGGTCGCCGGCTGAGCAAACTTTCTCTGGTGGCTACCTCGATGCTTGGAACCCCACGTTGACTTGTTCAAGGCACCACTTTTTGTACGGTTCTCAGCTCGCTCGCGATTGGCGGCTAGCCTTCGTCATTTCTTCAACGCACCATCATGTGCTGTGCAACTGACGGTCGGTCCCCGATCCCGGGATCGTGAGCATACCGCCTCGCTGCAATGGTTTACTGGGGCGACGGTGCCCCGAATACTACAGCATAAGGTTTGTAGCACTTCGGTTTCCAGCTTCGTGGGTAAAGCACCCCCTGGGGGAATGGCGAGCGAGCGTTTGCGTGTGCATTAGGAACCCTCCCCGGAGGTGGTGTGGACTTGTGCGTTTCTCCGCAGAAGTTTACGCGAAAACTCTCGCCGGTTCAACTACTCCGCGCCATCGGTGCACGTCCAAACGGCGTTGCGACGGCCGGTAAAAGCGACTCACGGAAAAATACACCCTGAGATGGTGTTGACAGCAGTCTCATCTACAATGACGAACAAAAAAAGTAAAAACATGGCATTTTACCATGGTACGGTACCATGGTAAAATGCCGCGCACAGGGCAATCCGTGAATGACACCAACCGAAATCTTCCACACACTTGCTGCTGACAAAAAAACGGCAGGGTTTTACAGACCTTCACCCCGTTTCGCTAGAGATGATACAAGACACTGCTGTAGGGCGGAAGAAGCGTTTCACGTTCAGCGAAGGTGCTACTAATATTGAGATTATGCAAACATGCTGCTCGTAATCCCCTCCTGCGTGTTTCTATGCTTCGCATTGGCCTCACTAACCGGCCGACGAATGAAAAGACGACTGGCAGCAGTCACAAACCGATACCACACATGAAAGGCTTCATCGTCCATTCCGCGGGGACCCCTTCAAAGAGTACGGCGGAAGTGTGCCTGGCGCCCGGATTGGAGTACTGTATTTTGCCAATGCCCCTGGAACACCCGTGTCCCTGATTGTTCTAGCTGGTCGGTCTTCTTGTGGACATCTTGAAGCCGGAGTGTACCGCCACTACCCCTGCC
>FN648707.1:94764-145610 GCA_000310025.1 Ectocarpus siliculosus
CCCCCCCCCCCCCCCCCTCCGGCATGCGTACCCACCTTGAAATCGAAAAACGCTCAGAAAGAGATTACGCGGCCCGACTGTTGGATCCCCCTAATATAATGCCACCCCCGTCCTCTCGCGTGCCCCTCCCGAAATCGCTAACGTTCAGACGAGGTGGCGTTCCGGTGCCTGGGAGTCGTGCACCCCGTGACCCACGCGGTGGGCAACACGTTCAAGCGCGTGTTCCTGATCGCGACGTCGATCATCGTGTTCAAGTCCAAGCTCACCCCGCTCGCGGCGGTGGGTTCCTTCATGGCCATCGCTGGCGTGCTGCTGTACAGCCTCACCAAGGAGTGGTGCGCCAAGCAGGAGGCGATCAAGGCCCAGTCCCACAAGTAGATGGAACGCGCAATAAGGGAGGGAAGGGCCGTTTAGGGGGCAGAGATAGCTCAGTATGTGTTTGCTTGCGGAGAGAGGGATAACACCCCCCCCCCAGTCCCCGCCCCTGTCCCAGTGGATGGGTGGTCGGTCTCGTCCTCTCGAGTTGAATGCAAGTTTTTGGTAGAAAAATGTGCTCTTCTTTTCTCATGTGCTGGGCGCGCGGGGGGGGGGGGGGGGGGGGGGACAACCTCAACACCCTCAAGGCGACCTTCGCTGCCCTGCACACGGAAAACATTTTTATCTTATGGCCAGCATTGCCACTATGCCCGTACGGATCCTAGAGGTAGGTGATAGTGGCCATCCGCACCACGCAGGTCGTATGGGATACATGAGATACATGAGAGATGGCAAGCAGAACCGTTCAACACGGCCTGCCCGAAGCGGCAATGACAAACACGCGGCAGTAAAACACGTGACACCAGCGCGATTAACTCGTGTGCGCACGCATGACCGGCCAGAAAAGTACCGGCTTTCACCTGAAGGCAATGTCTCCTGTTCCCCCGGCCACGTCCAGCACCTTCGGAGCCGGCGAACCCGCTTCGAAACCCGGCGAAATTCGCAGCATGTCCACAAACTCATCCTTCCATATTCGGTGCATCCCTGAGGTTCCAACAACGTCGGGGGTAAAACATGTGGACACCACGCGTTTCAGTAGTCCGCTAAGCTGGCTAGAATCAACGCGGGGGGACCTGCAGCTTCGGCGTGCGGGAAGGAAGGATGTCACGGCGGCTGTTGCTCGCAGACTTGGTGGTTCTCGGCACGTGCTTGGATAGTCGTGACCAACGTAACTTTACAACGGCTGGATGTGCTCTACTGCAGTCCGCCGTACATACAACGCCAACCCTGCGAAATATGCGGCAGCTGTACCAAAACGAGCGACGTGGGGCGTGCACTCTCACCTGCGCTCATGAGGTCGTTCATGACGTCGTAGTTGTGGGCCACGCTCGTGAAGACGCTTTTAACCATGCCCTTCTTTTTTTCCGAGGGAACCTGTTCAACAAGCGGGGGAAGCGCATGGTGCGGACAGGGAAGCACCGATTCGGCAACTGGGAGTTTGCGGCTGCCGGGCTGGGGGGAATATCTCGCAGTCCATGATATTTTCAACACATGCATGCAACCTGTTCAGAGTAGCGAATACAACAGCTCCAAATAAGCGAGTGCCCCGTGTTCGCTCGTCAGGTAGACAGCAGCAGTCTGAGCGCCGGATGTAGGGGATGGGCGACACGGGGTTGGTATCAGGAGTAAGGGTCCTCCCGCTGTTCCATTTAATCAGATGTCGCTTGGCAGGCCACAGTTTCTACCAATGCACACCAACCGGCCTTTTACACGAGACTAAAAAATGTTTCGGATACTGTATGCAT
Organism: Ectocarpus siliculosus; assembly: GCA_000310025.1. Classification (NCBI taxonomy): domain Eukaryota; class Phaeophyceae; order Ectocarpales; family Ectocarpaceae; genus Ectocarpus; species Ectocarpus siliculosus. The sequence goes on from FN648707.1 coordinate 96,546, forward strand.
AGTCTACACGTAATGGAGCGCCAAGCGCATGTTGCTTGCATTTGCATTTTGGGCAAAAGATCCCCGCAATGGCTACTGTTTAGGAGAGTTCAAGGCATCTACACAGATACCTCCTCAATGGTATCAAGCCAAAGGCGAGGGGCCGGTTGACGTGTTGGGTAGGTGGTACATACTCGCTGCAACCAGCACGCTGTAACCAGCATGCCACCACCTACAGCAGTACATGCGTGCAATGCCGCAAGAGGCGGTGGAGGCACCTCTCCTACGGCAGTACAGCAGACCAATTTCAAAGCTTGGTTGCTCCATAACCAAGATTGTGCGAACACCAACAGCGGTGGCATACAGGAAGCATGTCGTCGAGGGGTTGCCGAATAGACATCTCGGGCTCTCTTTCGCATCCCATTGGTTGTGGAACAATCGAGCTTGGAAATTCGTTCCATGAGGGGTGCCATCTCTCCGCTTCTCGGACAGACAGCGGAGACCTACAGTACTGTAGGTATGTATCGCCTTCCTCTGGCCTCAGATCTCACGTCTCACCTGCTGGAACCCAAAGTGGGTGTCATCTACATCTACAGGAGTGTGGGCTGCTTCGGCGGACGCTGGAGCAGACGGCTTCGAGGCGGAGGTCAACCTGGGACGGCAAGGGAATGACACGTGTCAACGGGGCATGGAAGAAGGGGTGCATCTATGGAGGAGACTGCTGCCCAGCTTGCTGCTGCAACCGCCTGGCGGCGAGAGCTGTTGGTGCGTCACCTACAACTACCTGCAACAGTTGTCGAGATTCAGCATCGCTCCACAACGTACCTGCAACGTTGGTTGCGACATCTCCTTGCAGAAAGTCGGGATATCCTCATGCACGCCAGTCCCAAGGAGTTCATCGTCAATAGCAGCAGTGGCTTTGCAGGTACTTCAGGGATGGAGAGTTCCCCACGCAGCCTGCCGCGCAGAGGGTGCAAGCGTGCAAGCATCTCGTGGGGGCACCGCGGATCGAGTGGGGCATCAAAACTGGTTTGGTTCTCGTCACGTTTCGTATCGGGGAAAACATGAAATTCGACCGCGCCCACCGGAGGAGAGCAGGAGGGTTGACAAGCGAGAGAGCGAGAAACATGCACACGCAACCCACCTTGACCGCAGCGTGGTCGGCCAATGCAACAACGGCCTTTAAAATAGAGACATGGCGAAACGGAAGCAACGTTATAACAACGGCTTGCGGGCTCGAACGAAGCATCTTCCTGCGCTGTCACCGTCTCGTGGGCATGACCGACCAAAAAACTCTCCGCAGCAGCAACCCCGGCAACCACCGCCGAGGGCCGCAGCTTACGTGGCCAATCTCAAGGATGAGGCCCTCTACCTGGCGTCGACCTTGTGCGCTAGGCTCTCGGATCCGGTGAAAGGCGGAGATGGGCGCGGCCTGCTCTCACGTGCGCTCGCCAGGGGAGAGCTTGACCAGTTTTTGGTGGCCTTCTTCAGCGACCCGGCAAATCTCTCATTCGCGAGAGAAAAGGTGTGTGCGCAAGTATATGATTTGCGTGCTGTGTTGTCCTTCAGCGACACCACGCATGCTAGCGGCGAGAGCCCTTTTTCGGCAGAGCAGTTGCACTGCTTAGCGGTAGACATGAACCTGATGCTGCCTTCAGAAGGCACGGCAGAGAAGCGCGCACGTGTGCGGCATCAGTGGTGCACACCTTCAACGTGATTCTCACAGCACATATTTGTATGACAATAGATCACTGCCACGAATTCTTACATACAGCGGTAGTCGGAAGTCTCTGCTTTCGAAATACCGGTACTTCTCCTTCTTCTTCTGTCGACAGCAGCGTACATTGCGACCAAGACCAATATCGGCCCCCAAGCCCTGGTGGTCTTGCACGTATTCATTGAGGCCTCATGCGGTGTCATCCTCGTTCTTTGATGAAAAACCTATTGGTATGTATGATGTTGTTGCAGCAATGCGGTCCGCAAGACAACTACACAAGCACAACCCACATACGTATGCTGGGCTGTCGAACAGGTTGAAGCACGAAGGATCAAGATCGGACAGATTTCCGCCGAGAGATTGGCGCTCCTGAAAATTGACGGGAGAATGGGCCAGCAGAAAGCTGGGGCGTCGGGCTCGGAGGAAAAATATGACTTCGTTGACTTGAGTTCGTGTTCGACATGCTCCTCAAGTTTTCATCCAGAGTTTTGCCACGGTTCGAATACCCACGGTTCTATGGAAAGCAGAAGGTGAGTATCGGTCAATGCTGTCTATCGAGCTCATTCGTTGGAACATTGACTGAATCGTAGACCATACCCGCGACTCGACCTCACCGTCATGCATTTCCTTTTATTTTATCGACGCTGTCTCACCCCAATTTTGCAATGGTTTGCCATTGATTTTTTTCTGCGGAAGGTTTGGCCCGCTCCTAGCCGATTCGGCTGGCATTTTCAATTTTCTGCCCGCCCGAGATAGGGCGACTACAGCAGTTTGGCCCGTTCAAGGTGACGATAGCCATGGAAACGACGTTGCACAAGCCCACCACCAAAGCTATCAGAGCGGCCATCTGCACCAGCAGCAGAATGAGGTAGAGTCTGTGCGGTCTTATGGCTCTTTGAGCACCGACCACACCGACCACAGAGGATCTGATGACGATGAAGGGTCGAGTTGTTGTTCCACAACAACTAGTCTCGGGCATGGATCCGCCATGATGGACAAAAACGAGAGGAGGAACGAACAGAGGAAACGACAAGGAGACGGACGACGTTACCGTCACGGAAGCAGTTACGCCAGCGACAATACACCCGTACCTACTGCCGAGAACATCCACTTTGAGGGACACCTGTTGCACCGCATTTGTGAGGTCACAGGAAAGTTTCCGGGCGGAGGTAGCACCGACAACGGTTCAGAAGGGGAAAGGTCAGAAGAATCACTGCTTGAAGATTCTGGGGAGCACCAACTAGCCCGGCTTCGCCGCAACCCTAAAGTCAAGGAAGTAATTTCTAGGCTCAAGTCTCTGTCCACCTCGCTGATCGCCATGTCGGGTCGAGGGATGGCCTCGGGCTCGTCAACTGGGGATGAGGGGGTCGAATATGCCGTGAGAGGAAGTAGGGCCAACACTCTTTGGCTTGCGCAGCAGGAATACCTTCGGCTGTTTGAGGAGATGCTGGCAGAGTTGCTCCGACTACAGCGCGAGAAGGCCAAGGTATTTTCGGCGACTTCAAAGGAGTCTATCAACCTGAACTCTCGGCTGGAAAAGTTGTTGCAGACGAAGTAGAAAGGACGAATTCGTCGAGTTGGATAAGGCAAGCAGGTTCTCTGGTGAGGCAGGCAGGTTCTCTGTGTCGTTGGATGAGACTCTTGGTGGCTGATTGCTACTTGCGTCTGCGCGTATTGACTCTAGGCGTTTCGAGCGGAGAAACTGTCGCTGCAGAGGGAGCTGGCACGCGCACATAAGTCGGAGGCTGCCTTAAAGGACGAGGCCGGGGTGCATTCCATACAGCTCGAGGCGCTGCTGGCGGTGAAGAAAGCCTTGGATACGGAGGTATTGCACTATGGCGGAATAGGAGGCCCCGGCTGAAGAGAGCGGTTTTCGTAAGGAGTTGATCTTGGTGCCACTCGATGCACGAGATGGTACTTGCAGTTTTTGCCGGCTGCGCTGTGCGTTGACCGTTGATACTCTGCTCGCGAGGTGAGGAACTGAGCTATATCCTTGTCCCAATTCTGTCTTGATGGCAAATTTACTCTTCCCCGATGATCAGGAAGTGCCCAGCATTTGATCCCATCCACATTTGTTTTGGCCATCCTGCGTCACCCGGTTACTATATTTCTTGAAGGTTGCCACTCAGGAGGTTCAGCTGACCAGTCTTTCTGCAGAAGTGGAAACCCACGCGAGGATGGAAAACGTCATGAGACGGGAGCACTTCGCCGCCGAGCACAAGAAAGCCGAGTTTTTGAACGAGATGAAGGTGAAGGCGGTGAATACGCACCGTCGGGTGGACTCACGCACCGGCAACGTACGGTCTCGTACGAAACACCGGATGACATGATGCTGAAGAGTCCTTGATTGCCCACAGAGATGAAGGATTGGCATACCCCAAGGCTGTCTAGAAACAGAGTCAAGCAGATGTGATATTTTCGACTTTCTTGAACTTTTCGCCTTTTGGTTGGGGTAAGCCACAATGTGGCAAGCAGGCCGAGTCTACCGACGATGCCAATGCACACTCCACCATGATAGGCCTTCGTGCTTTTGTTTTTGGTCCGCTTGCGGCAGCAAGAAGAACAGGCACTTCGTACGCGCTTCAAGGAGGTGGAAGTGGAGGCGACGAGGTCCGAGATGGGCGTGCGGTCCATGGAGCACCTCGTGGCCAAGGTCGAAAGGGCGGCGGCGATAAACAGACAGATTTACAGGGTGGACGAAACGTGAGGATACTCAAAAAGGGACGTGTTCATCTATGCCATTGTTTTCGCCGCTTGTTGTCGAGATTGGTGAACAGGCATACATTGACTTGGGCAAGGGTGGGGTGGGGGACTTGAGATGCATCAAGTGGCAACCGATCCTCGTGCACTAGCGCTGTGACCCCTTAGAACAAGCCCAAAGACTGCCCCTTCGCTACCCCCCGACGTCACCCTACATAGAAAATATAAACTGATCAAGGAGTCCAGCGAGAGTTTTTGCCAGACAATGGTCAACGACGACGGCCTGTGGGACTACCAAGACGGGCTCACAAGAAACGTCTCCAGGTGAATGACTGATGCCGTTGTCGTTTGTTTGTCGACGTATGCACAGACAATTCCTTTGGCCAATGCCCCCGGCGCACCCCCTAGAAGCAGCAGCCTCCAGCAACGTTTGTTGCTGCCTTTGCAGCAGTGCTACTATACTTCCAAAACAACATTATGTGTTCTTGTATTCTCCCTTCATTTTCTTCTTGGGCTTGACCGTGATCACTTCTCGTGTGCGGTTCCCAAGCGAGCGAGCGGGTACCACAATCGTTATTGGCCAGCGTTTCGCGTATGTACCAAACTCATGCAAGATTAGTTTGAGATCTGGTTGTTCTCCAGCCGAGCGTACATAGCTCAACTCACCAAACCGTGGAAAATGACATCTCATTCGGGCCCGCACAGGGTACTTGGGTCTTTCGAAAGGAGAGCACGACGACGCAGCTGTGCAGACGGGGTTGCGGAGAAAACTATGCCACCTTGTGAGGCACCAGCTCTTCATTGCATGATTGACATAGTTCCTCATCGTTTCCTACGCACGCCGACTGCCTGCAGGAATATGCTACAGCGAATACGATGGCAAGCGCTTCGGCGATTCGCGTCGTGTCCATCTTGTCACGGGCTCGGCCCTTTCACCACTGTGGTGAAGGGAGAGAAAAAGAGCAGGAAGCTGGCGGCCTGCAAGGACCGGGCACAGGTACGAGGAGCTGAATAGCGTCTGTCGTAGACGGGTTGGGGCTTTCGCTCTACTATTCAGCGTCGATACGCCAATCCCCTTCTTTACGGGCATCGCTTGCGAGCGCAACCTCAGTCCCAGCCCGCCAGGAGCTAGGCCGTTGGAGGTGCCAGACGTCTTTCGTGCACATCTGTCTATCCCGGAGTCTAGCAACGCACCTCTTCATATCATTCTCGTGCCCGTTGTACCGTCGTATTCGAAATGCGACCTGCCACCACTGACCCCAACAGGTGTCGTTTACGGTAGTGCGACCCTGGCATATTCCGAAAGAACGTGTCATAGATTGTGAAGGGGATGGTTTCGAGCCAACTTATTCTGCTGGTAGGACAACTTGGTCGTGTTTTCGATGATATGCGTTGCCGTTTTGGTTCGTCCGAGTCCAGGAAGCCACGAGCCCATGCATACTTCCTGGGCTGCTTTTCCCGTAGCCATAAGTTTTGGGAACAGAGGCCTGCGTACGTATTCCCGAGCCTGAGAGATCGGGCTTACAGAGAATAGAAACGGTAACGAAAAAGCATAACGACGTATTCGCAGGAGGACCCCACGTTGATGCATCAGGAGAGGAACAACAAGAAGAAGAGAGGCAACCTTGACAGGAACTGGGCCATGCCAAACGTGCTCGTTGAATTCATGTGCCACCTGCCTAAGACTGCGGTGGCTCTTCCGATAAAGCCTCTTCGATGGCTCACCAGGCAAGAAAAAAGTACTAGGAACAGACGCGTGCGGCAGGGAAGGGGGACACGTCTTTCACTTCATTTCGTAAGAGCTTGACGACTTACTACGGCCGCACCGACTGCTTGACTTAGCAACCAATTATGATATGCGAAGGCGATGTGTCCTGGATGCGGGAGGATTCGTGTTTCCTTCTGTCGGTTTTCGTTTTAAGCATTCTTGTATGCCGCAACTGATTTTTCGTGTGGACATTCATTTCTGTTCATAAACAGCTGTTTTCGCAAGGTTCTAGCGCCGCCCTGGATATCGTGTCTATCTGTGAAATGCATGCCTGGACGTCTGCCCTACGTCTGCAGAGAGATCTGGCTGATCCTGGACGAGAGAGAGCGCATCGATACCATCGACGAGCAAGAAGGGCAGCCAACACAAAATATGGTATGAATAGTACCGTCGTAAATCGACCCGAATTCCACCGCGGCATGTACAGCAGGGGACTTGTAACGTGTACTCTAACGCCGGATCGTGGATCCTCAGTAGAGAAGGCACATCCGCACTTGAGGGAGATTGCGCTACAGTCGCGGTGGACACAGGTGGTGGCGTATTCGAGTTATAGCCCCATCCGTGGCCGCCGCTCGCACAATCTCCCGGTCGCGCCATCTCTACAGAGGATCTACGACTCGGTGTTCGTGTACACACTAAAGTCCCTTGCGGTACATGCCGCCAAAGGGTTCGGGTCCATTATGATAATATCTAGCGTTCAGCGGTCGAGATCAAGAGAAGACAGGTGGGGGCTATCAAAAGAATAACCATTGGAACGAAATCGCTTGTGTATGAAGCACAGGAAACCCCCCGTATGGTTACCATGCATGCAGCCAGACAAATGCCTACGGCATAAATACGCAGGCGCTACGCTTTCTTTCTCCAGTATCGCCCGGCAAATTTTCTTGCGTGGTTCCATCATAGCCCATGGCGCAAGTCGACATGGACGCGCAACGTGTTCGGCTTCACCTTCGTGGTTCGCGCCATCTTCGTTGTTTCACCAGGCTCAAGCTAGGACAAATCTCGAAACTCTAATGGTAACCCTCGTTTCGTCGGTTCACCGTCTATCGTGTCGCACTACTGGCGGCAACCTCACGACGCCAGCTTACCCCAGGCTTCCACCCTACTGAAGCTCCTATTATAGATCATTCCGGGTCATCGTGCATTCCTAACGTGTACCCTCACCCAAGCCCTTAACTTTCTCCTGGCGCAGAACGACTTCATGGTGGAGCTGTTCCTCCGCCGGCATGGCCTTCGTCAGGACGCAGAGCTAAAGCTCTACATCTTCTTGGTCTCGGTATGTATGTGCTATAGTCTTTACACTAGATTAGTCTAGATGTTTGACTGCGGATGTAGGCGTTGCCTTCGCCAAGGTCATGTTCCACACCGGATCGATGCTGCTTCAACAGTAAACGACCAGCCGTCTTGTCTAGGAAAAGTCCTACTCACTTCAGTAAACGAGCACCCGCTTGGATGAGGTCATTCTAAGCCACAAGGTGTTGTGTCGTCGACGCACAGAGCAGGTCCTTCCAGTCTTGGGCCTGTAGCCTCTCGCCGAGATCAACGGTATCGTGTAACGGGCGTCCTGCCGAAGGCTGCTCAAAACCTAGCCTACAGCAGGGAAGGCGATGTTGGCCTGATCAAAATATCGGTGCACGCGCAAGCCGGAGATGCGCACGCGCGCAATGTTCACCGTGTGTTGATTGGATATATTGACATGTTGCTGACAAACAGCTATACCAGCAAAACGTGATAGTTTCGATTTGTCCATTATCGTTTCTGAAGTCTCACGTGTTCGGCGTCGGAACGAACGGCGCGTCTGAAGGGGTATATATATTATTATCGTAGTGATATCGCCCCGCCGATTCGATGATGATGTATTCTCCTGCTGATGGCTGAAAGGTCTTTTTCGATGACGCTCTCTCGTTCGCAGCTAAAGACGCACTACAAGAAGACAGCAACGGTGCACACCTTCGCTCGCCTTCTGGACCTCCTCAACGACAATAACAGCAGCAACAGTACCGTTGACGCCCATGGCTACACACACAGCGCGCCCGGTCATGATCACGACTCCAAAGGGAAGAACCTAAAGGTGCGCATTGAAGAACTACAGCAGTATGCGTGTGACCGCCTGGCTTCCTGTTTGGTGTGACCGCCCGTTCTCGCGCACGGATTCAGTTGAAAAGTTTCGCCCTGCAACATAGTACCGTCGTCTAGAGATTTATTTGGTTGCGCACCGTCAGTTTTATTTTCCCGTTCATTTTTCCGTCAGTGTCGACCGCATTGGCTCTCTGGCAAAGGAACCCTAACCCCACGGAACTACGTTTTGGAGGCAATCGTGGTGACTGGATGCTGTTCTCTGGATTGATTGGCAGGACAAGCGGGAGCACTTCATACGGGAAGAGGAGCTGTTGGAGCAGGAAGTGCAACCGCACAAGACCCCGCTAGGCCCCGCCTACATTCCGGTTTTGCTATTCACCAGGTTGGCTTGTTGGGGCCGGGTAGGACTAGTAGTATGTCGTACTCTCTACTGTTGTTCCTGTTTTCCTGTTCAACGGCCGTGGGGTTATGGCAGCTTGGAGTTGGGCGTCACCAGGGATCTCGTCGTGAAAGTGGCAGACGGGTGCGCGATTCAAAGTGCGCCGGGAGAGAAAAGTGAAGGAAATCCTGTATGACCTAGGCATGCACCGCTGATGTCTTATTATTGCAATGCCCTTCCATAGCATTTCTTGCTGCTCATGGGTTTATCCCTGTGGATTGGTAGTCGTCACGCCTGGTGTTGTTGTTGGCGTTGTTGTTGGTTGAATGTTGTCGTGCGACTCCTGCCCAATGCGTGATCCTGATTGTAGTTGTTCACTGCCCTGTTTCTTGCGGGGGCTTTGTTCGGTCGTGTGCTGCAATGGTGCAACGTGCGCATCATGTCTCCGCGGGCACGGCCCACGCCAAACTTCAACACTAACACTTCTTTCACAAGGCGGATTTTGCTCAAGAGGGCTAAGGTGGACTTTAAGGCTCTGCGCCTTGAGAGGATACGCCAGCGCTTTATGAGGTGACGAAGATCCTCAAAGATCGACGTTGATGATCGATAAAATGGCCCGTCTGCCGCACTTATCGTGGCAAGGCCATGAATTTGGAAATGCCGGAGAACATCAGATAATAACGGTGGGGTCGAGAAGAGAGCTTTTTTGCGTCCTCAACACCCTTGTCGGTGTTTGCCCTTGCTTTCTGCGGCGTTTTCTGTTCTCATCATCAGCATTTCCAGCGTTAGAACCTTGTTCACCCAAAGGGGAGAGGAGCTTGACTAGTCGCAAGCTGTACAATATTCAGTCGTGGAGGTTCGAAAAGCACGCGACTCATGGTCACCATTGACCCAATGACCAGACAGAGGCACAAGAAAACAGCAGCGGGTACAACAGCAACAAACTGCTCTCCGAAATCACTGACCTTGGGTGTGTGGCATACCAAAATATCACATATTTCACAGCACCCTCGCGTCTCCTCTGTCGTAGGTATTGTGGCCGTGAGGTGCTTTTTTCATCACAAAGCTAACGTAACATGTTGTTGTACCCGGCAGGGTGATACAATAGTTCATCGAATTGTGAGGACACTAAGCTTTGTGAAGACGCTATTGTTGGTCACCCTCTCAGACAATGCACATATATTCACAGAATGTTCCGCCGTTCCAGAAATTTCTCCAATCGAAGGGATGTATTGAAGTCTTTACAGTGAGTGTTGAGGAAACCCTGCTGGACAATGGATTCATTCGAGCCTGCTTACACCTTTGCACGGAGACATTTCGAGAATGAAATGCATATTGCCTGCTTCAGCTCGGCCGTCCCTTCTTTCCAGACCCAAGTTTTCTCCCCCATTCAGAAGTCATCCCCCTTTTCTTCGCTTCTTCTGGTGGTGCAGCGCCGCTTCTCGTTGGCGGATGCAGGAGGCCGCGGCAAGCGCATTCAAAGAAGCTGGGACAAAAGTATCGTCAGACGAGTCCGCAGCAGTCATTCCAAGCAACGACCTGGAAACGGCGGTGGACTGCCAACCGGACACCTCCGCCGCTGCTGCCTCGACTCGTCTCGATGCCAACCCCAACTCCGCGCACGGTTGTAGCACGATTGACACGACCGACCTACACGATCCGTCGGCGAGGGAAGAAGCGGCCCAGCACACGCGGGGAACCCCAACCGCGACCGGCCTTGGCGAGTCACACCCGCCAGTAGGTGGGTCGGGTTCGGGAGACACCGCCGCGGGCAAGAGCCACAGCAACAACTCGGGGACCACATCACCGACAGTGACGACGAAAACATCGGCGACGACGACCGGCACTCACAACCACCGGGGTTCCGGTACGGCCGGGGGCCTCGCCGACCGCGACAAGAGCGTGTCTCCCACACCCGGCAAAGGCAAGCACAAGCACAAGGCGCCCAAGCGGTCTAGCGGGAGCAGCGCGAGTCACGGCGGACAGCACGGCGGCGCGAAGAAGGACAAGGGTTCGGGCAGCAAGAGAGAATCCCCATCGGGCTTGTCCGAAGAGGGACACGACAAGGCCGTCGCCGGGGAGTGCGAGGTACCGGCTATCGACCTCCCGAAGCACGTCCTCACAGAAGACAACTGCACTTTTTGGGTGGGTTCGCATCCGCATACATACAGATTGCGTGGGTCGCGCACTAGGCTCTTAGGTCTTTGGAGGTCGAAACATCAGGACGGTAGGGCTGCGCTTTCCTTCATCTGTTCGATACGATGGGTTTGAGTGAAGATGCCCTAATTGTAGAGCAATGCCCAATCTCTGCAATTGTAACAAGTAGTGAAACATCAATAGGAGATTATGTTGGGGTCGGTGACATCGAAACGTTCCCATCTGCTCACGAGAATACACACACACACACACACCAATGCTGCAGGTTTCGATGGAGATGGCCGTTCGTGTCCTGACGGTAGTCCTGCACTGGTGCCCCCCGGCCAAGAGACACGCCTACATGAGGTCCATCGAGAGAACCGCGGCTCTACTGACGTCGAGAGGCCATATCACTGGAGTCGAGGTGCGTTCGACCAGCCCGGCCTACGTTAGCGAGTAGGGTGATCTCGGTCTTGGATCGGGACGATCGGCTGCTGGTTTGGTGCCACCGTGGAGCCTAACTAACGCCGTGCCGTATACGCGTATACGTTTAGCACGCGCGTTGGTAGTCGTTTCGTGCTCAAAGGCTCTGGAGACATCCTCTGTCCGCACCACACCACCGACCACGTGCCTTGTCCCGTGGGAAAGATCACTTCGGGGCATCTTGAGCAGGCACCTTGGTGCCCTTGCACCCTTGCGAAGAGTAGACCGCGGTACGCTTGCCACAACGCGCCGTAGGTGAACGTCGACATTGTTTCTCACACGTGGGGAACGTGTTGTGCACGCTGTACGCGATCCGATCATTCCAAGGAGACACGCAAGAAATGTTTCCACCGCATCATCCATGCTGAAAACGAACGACACAACATTGCACAGTAATTGTCGTCCGGGACCGTAACGCGTGTGGGACCAATGCAGCCCTGACTCAATAAGCCGCCGCCAACCAGCCAATGAGAAATCAGTCGTCGAATGGTTGAAAATCTCGGAAACCCACAATCGGCATCAAACGTACAACGCCCCGACATGGAGGCCCCGCGGAATAATTGAATAATAGCGAAATTTTCAAGTTATTGGCGGCTACATCCAAGTTTGTGCGTGCGGCCAGGCGAGCCATTCGTTCATCCGCTCCGCCATGCGCAAGACCATCGCCGCCGTGGAGTCGAGCGAGGGTGCTTCAGGCGCTGGGATAGGCGGGGCCGGCATCACGGAGACGATGGGCGGCATCCGTGGCTACTACGAGGAGGGCTGCGGCGTAGGCGGTGTGGTCACCGGGGACGCTGCCCTGCACGACGCCCGCATCATCATCGACATGGATCGAGTGAGGGCGTGTCGTGGTTTGCGAGAGTGAACCGGACGGTGTCTGCCAACACGTGCCGCGTGGTCTCGTCGTTTTTGCGGTGGTGTTCGCGTTGGAAAGGGGTGTGTCTGGTGAAGTAGATGGATGTTGCTGTTTCGACATGGACCAGGAACGGATAGCCGTGTGCACATCCTGCGTAAGGGTAAGGGGAAAATGAGGTTTTTGTAAAGTGTCCTACCTACATTGCGTAGAGGCAGGTGGGACGTGTTATGACAATATAGCTGCGATTGCGAGAAGGAGAGACCCGTTTCTTCTTGGAGGCAACGATTTCAGGCAGTCGTTGCTAGGCTCGTAGAGCAATGTTTGGTTTGACCTCGCAGTGAGCTAAGGAGTATCAAACTGATGCGAACGCGCCTTGTCGCTTTTTGAAAACCAAATGCTAGGTCGTTGAGCTGGTGATGGAGGTGATGCTGTTAAGGCAGAACTCTATCGAGCACCGGCTGAAGGTGCTCTTCACGGAAGGGGATGAGAACGGGGACGGTGTGCTGAGCTTCGAAGAGTTCAACCGGATTATCCTCAGGTACGGCGGCCGGATACCACCCACCACCGCTGATCCCGCCATCAACAACTTGTTTAATTTCGTTTTCTTTGGTTGGGCTGGAGCGTTCAACTGACGTATGCATACCACTGCTGATGCCGAGATCGGCTTGTTTCAGGTTTCTCTCAACTGTTCTTGCTAGAGCTTCCTCCTGTTCTTGCTAGAGCTCTCTATTGTTCTTGCTAGAGCTTCTTCCTGTTCTTGCTAGAGCTTCCTCCTGATGCTCACCAAGGCCGATACTGGGACCAATTGTCGTGATGAACGTTGCACCAACCCAAACGTTATCCCTTGCAAAGAGGCAGACTATATTTTTTCGACGGCCTTCGTTGACGGGAACGAATATTTTGGGGTGGTTCCGGTTGGCCGGTTTCCTCTCGGCCGGCGTTGAAACTTTCCGGTTGTGTTGAAAAATATATCAATCCCGACACATAAAATATAAGGTGAGCCTGGCTTCCCGTGCCCATTGGGCCTCGCAGCCCGTTCTTCGTCGGGGTACTGCTGTATAGCTGTAGCCGGTATTGGACACGGCGTGCAGGGCCAAGACCCCACGCAAACCACTGTAACAAAATCCCGTCGTAACATCTGCTTGGTGTTCTCGGCACTCGTCCTCACGTCCTTGAGCCCCGATGATACTCGAACTCGAACTCGAACACCGACTCTTCTTGCGTGCAGACAATTTTGTTTGATTCTCTCCTTACCTACTTCGACGGCTATCTGTGCCGTCCGCTGTTATGCACGTCTCTACGTCTTCCGTTGTACCCGACAAATCGTTGGTCTCGATCCTGGGACGAACTATCGGTTCCCTCTTGTCTTGATAGGGCCGCTCCCCACTTCAGCGAGAGGCGAACACTGCGCATGTTCCGGGAAGCGCTAACTGCCGGTAAAGAAGGCACTTACGCTATTGAGAAGGTAGGATAACACAATGTAGACGGCTGTTTGCTGCCTTTGTTGTGATCTTTGTTGTCGTTGTTGTTGTTGCTGATGTTGTTCTTGGATGTTCTTGCTGCGTTGATGCTGTCGTTGCTGATGCCGTGCACTTCAGCAATTATCAGCCCTGGACGGTAACATTATCATCGCATCAAATCATTTGTGCTACAGAGTAGTCCCCGTTCGCTGTTTGGCAGCACATCCCGAGAAACAATTGTATAGACGTTGCTTCGAAACAGAAAACATACCTAGGCTAATTAGTGGAAGACAGTAAACTGCAAAGTTCGCATGTTTTGTGCCTGTGGAACGGCGTAGACGTCGATCGGGGTGTCGTCACTCGCCGCCCCCCCCATTTCATGACATTTGCTGGATCCCACCGACCGCACTACGGGCATGTCGATCGATGTCCTGGACGCCGTCTGATGCAGGACACTTTTTGCGACGTTTGCCGACAGCACGGCCTCGTACAACTGAGTGAGTTTGCCACGGCACACGAGAATAGTCATGTTGTCGTTGTCGTGGTCGTTGTCGTTGTCGTTGCTGTTGCTGTTGTTGCTGTTGTTGCTGTTGTTGCTGTTGTTGTTGTTGTCGTTGTTGTTGTTCTAGCGAGGCCAGCACGGGCCAGAACACATAGCCTCTTATCACCTTGATGGGGAGTTTCCTATCATAGGGTATGCCTTGCTCTCAACGAAAGACTGCTACATGTCATATCTTGTCGACTACATGAGCAGCTGGTACAAGATTCATCGGGTACAAGTATCATCAACACAGTAGAATGCCCATGAACACAGGAAGAGCTTTTTCGAATCGAAAAACTAGTACATCGTGCTGCTTGCCATTATTGTATCGTGCACGGAAGCAGAAATGACGGGAACACAGTTGAACGCTCTGGGCCCGCACCCGGTGGCCCTCGTTTGATGTGATTTGCTGGAAATGGGAGGCGGGAAACCTGATCCCTCTACCCCTCACAACCGCTGCCCCCCCGCCATCCGCGAACAACAATCAGTCGACATCGCGCATCTAGAGAGGGCGGTTGAGGGAGGCCCTGATGGCGCGGCGCGCCTCCACCTGCTGCAAAACGAACGTTCGGAGACAGTTCTACAGCAGCCTCTACAGCAGCCTCTACAGCAGCCTCTGCAGCAGCCGGTAGTGTCGGCTGTAGAGTCAGAAAGTACACCGCCATCGCCATCAACGCCCCCGCCCTTACCCGCAACGATCGCGCTTAACGTTTCACTTGAAGTTCCACCGTTTCACATGAAAAAGGGGGAGAGCAAAGAGTTGGGCAAAGAGTGCAAGAAGGGCAAAGCGTTGGAGGGTAAAAAAGAGGTTGCTAAAACGGAGGGGGGGGAGGTAAAAATAGTGGACGATAGAGAGGAGCGGCAGGAGGATGACCATGGCGACGAGAAGGAGGAGGAGGAAGAGGAAAAGGAGGAGGAAGAGACGGGTGTTGCGGAGTACCATGAACGTGGCCTTGCCTGCGA
This sequence comes from Ectocarpus siliculosus, assembly GCA_000310025.1. Lineage (NCBI taxonomy): Eukaryota > Phaeophyceae > Ectocarpales > Ectocarpaceae > Ectocarpus > Ectocarpus siliculosus. Next base: position 111,607 of record FN648707.1, read on the forward strand.
AGTTTCGTCGGGCGATGCAAGCGACGAAGGTGATGATAGTGGTGGCAGCGGTTCTAGTGCCGATGATGTTGAAGGTGATCGTAGGGCTAAGGCTGAAGGGCCAAAGGGCGCAGCGGCGTTAGTAATGAAAGGGAGCAAGCCCCCCGTACGAGGACGAAGAGGAAGGTAAACTTTGAGATTACAGAGCTCTTTCGTATCCCTTCCGTAGTTTTCCCAAGAAGGGCTTCATTGTCTTGTACTCTTTCAACACGACTAAAATGGTAGCCACAGAGGACTTACTTTGCTGCGACCTGGGTTCTAAATAATGGAAAGGGCTTCACCGTCAATCCTGGTCGTTTTGTGACAGTACCGACAGCTTTTGGCCAGACGAACGTCAGCTGCTCGTGCCAGGTGGTCAATATTTGCCCGCTTTTCATCATCGTCATACGGTAGTTCGGCCCTTAAGCGGGCGATGTAGGATATGTCTGGGGCGACGCGGAACGCGCAAGAGGAGAAAAAGCTGGATCTGTTGGGAACGTCTTCCGGGAACGTCTTCCAGGACCTCTATAGCTCGTTTACCCTTGACGAAACGCGTGGGGTCGCCACACTCCGCTCTCAGTTGTTGCGGTTTCCTCGGTGTCTACTGGGGATCCATACCCTTGTCGTTTCCGGCTCTTACCCCCGGCCTGTCCTGGTCTCAACTCAATGGGGTAGCAACTGGGGCAGCATTTGGCCGAGCTACTCGACGCGTAAAGAGACCAGAGGTCATGACACCTCAAAAGTGGTTATGGAATTCGTGCACAACGGTTGCAGGGTTGTCTTCGGCACTCGCTACGTCGTCGGCAGTGCTGGCTAGCGCGACGGAGTGTCCACTGGGGCATCATCCAACATTCAAGCTGGAGTCAGCACGACAACCACTGCTGATAATCCGATTTTTCGTGGTTCTGCTTCGGATGTATAGGCAAGGACACCGTGTTCTCGGAATTCGAGACTAGGCAAGTAATGGTGATAACCAGAAACAGCAGTGTCGTATGATCACGCCGTTCGAGTGTCACCGAGAGGGACAAGTCGTAGCCCCTTCGCCATCAATACTCATTTTCCCAAGAAAGACCAGAGGTCGTGGTAAATTCAAAAACCTCGAGTACAGGCCTGCAACTCATCAACTTTTTCAAGACTCTTTCGGGACGCCCCATAGGACGTGGGTTTCGTCACGCCGAAAGCCACGATGCTTCACAAACAAGGGTAGGCTGCAGAACATCACGTCGTACCAAGAAAGGCACGTGTTCGTAGAACAGCTGCAATTCATCCGTCGATTCCTCAAACACAACCTTTTGACGCAAAATCCAGACGCACTCCATCCACTCATGGTAGCGCGTACCGTTACAACTGTTCGAATGCAGACACGACACAGTACCTACATAGAAGCCCCACATCCGTTGGGACCGCGGAATTGCCGCTGCTAGCCGATAATTCACGATTTGCCACCGATGTTCGATAGGATGCGATCTCCCAGGTAGCTTGCAAGACGTTACAAGAGATATAAGAAACACATTTCAACCCCGTCCGCGCTGAGTATTCGCGCACCACGAAAAACATCACATCGTCACAACGCAAGGCATCATCCTGAGGAAATGCAGCGTGAGACCAGCTCCCCACCACGCCACCCGTGAATTGCACCGCCATATAGGCAAAGACGGAAAATCCTGAAAATCCAACATACATCTAAGCCCAGACGAAGCGAAATATCGGGATACGTCAATGCAGGGCTCTAAAACTGTACACAATCCCGTCTTAGCCCAACAGCCGCCGCGGAACGGGTAACGCCTACGGGAAGAGGAACGCCTGCGCTAAAACATTGCAAATACACGCTCTTCCCTAGTACAAAACACCATTGGTAACGAAACAACTGGGTTGGCTCCTGCTACCCTACCGCCTTCCCTGGCCATCCTGCCTTCCGCTTCCGCCAAAGTCCTTCGGCACACGCAAAAAAAAGTCAACCAAAAGACCCACAGCAGTGGTCATTGCTGCGTCTCCCGCGTTGCAGTAGCGACCTTGCTGCTCTTGAGCAGCTTCACGGCGAAGGCGGCAGCCCCGAACCCGTTGTCGATGTTCACCACCGATACCCCCGGCGCGCATGCGTTGAGCATCGTTAGCAAAGGGGCAAGGCCTGACATGGCTGCTCCGTACCCGACGCTGGTAGGCACAGCCACGACGGGGCACTTGACCAACCCGGCCACTACCCCCGGCATCGCGCCGTCCATTCCGGCAACGCAGATGGCCACCCCCGCCTTCTGCACGGACGGGATTGCGCCGAGTAGCCGGTGTATGCCTGCCACACCTACGTCGTGGAAACGGGACACCTGGAGAGTGTGTGTGTGGGAGAGAGAGGGAGAGAGAGAGAGGGGAGGGGGGGAGGGAGAGAGAGACGAGATGAGAGAACGACAGAGATAACGAAAATAGTGCAAGGGACATACTTCTTCGCGTAGTGATAGAAAAGCATGGAGATCGCGAAAAAGAGACAGAGGGTAGACAAGGACGTCAGGAATACGCGAAAACGGGGGCGAGGGGGGGGTTCAGTAGCGAGTGGCAGCTACTCTAGTCTCAATAGAGGGGAACGGCCCTTGTAACAGCCATCGCCCATTACAAATGGAAGTATGTGGCTGTGAAACATCACGCTGTATCGTTTCTGCAGGGCAGAGGCGACTGGACCGGCTAGACTCTACGATAGACAACAAACACACCGCATTTTCAGGGCAGGCCAGCGGCCGCACAAGAGAAAAAAGACCGCGACTCTCATGGGATTACAAGCATCGCCAAAGTAGCGCATTGTCGGACTACGCTTTCGGGATCTCTACCCAACGTCTTGGCGCCCTCCATCGACCTTGATAACATCGACACCGGCGGATATCCCTCAAAACGCTTCAGAGGTAGTGTACCTCGGGCGTGGGTATCAGGGTCAACAACCAACACCTTGTGGTTGTAGTGGTTGTCTGACTGACGGGAGTGGCCTGCTGGCTCTCTCGGATACCAGCCATTTCCTATTGAACCTTGATGAGATGTCGACGAAAACACGCGTATGCATACCATCAAACAATACATGGACGAGGGTTGTGCCTCCGTTTCCTGCAGCAGCAGTGCCACCCCCACGCACATCTCCGTGTGGATTTGCTGCGTGTCTGCTACTGCTATCATCCCTCCCTGCTGCTGCTGCTGCTGCCGTCAGCAACATTCACATGGCACCGGGTTTGCAACAAACATGGCCGTGCATGCGTTTCGCTACTGCACTTAGCAAAACTGCTGGCAGAGTTGAGGGACCGTACCTAAACGAAGTACAATAACCCGTCCCGGGCGTTAGTCACCGCGGCATTTTCTCAATCGCCGAGTGCTGCTCAGCAATCCCGTGTTTGTTTTACTTTTTTTTTTCTACGTGAGTGGGCAAGATCGAGAAATAACGGCGATGCCTGTAGGCCATAAAACTCTCCAACAAGCCGCATACCGGTTATGACAGCAGGCAGGCATCCGGCGTGAGGTCCTATTTACGTTATTTAGCAAGAGAAGTAGGTTACCTCTTGGACTGCTGCATCATTCATGGTGCTGGTCGAGACGATCATCTGAACGAGAATCCCACGATTGGCACAGGTCAGCATACGGGACCACGCTGTACTCCTTACCTCTGCCCCGGCCAGCTCCGCCAATACGGCTGCTTCTTCTGCGACGGCAAGGTCCGACGTCCCGGCGCTCAGCACCGCCACCGTCCCAATACTAATACTGGTCGCTATCGAGCCCCCCGGAGCCCCGTCTCCCGCCGCACGGCGGCGCTGCGGCGGTTCTCCGAACGACACGATTCGAGCATCGGCGTGGTAGGTCAGCTGCCCGGGGAGGGCGTCCGAGATGACCAACCACTTCTCCGGAGATACTCTCGTGGCAACGACCGGGCTACCACCACCACCAGTGGCATCCCCGTCGTCATCCGCTGCTGCTGCATTTCCTGCTGCTGCATGTACAGCTGCTGCTTCGGCCGCGACACGGCTGCCAGCCCTTGCTTCCCGGATCATGGCCGCGAGGATGTCGGTGATCTGCTCGGCGGACTTGCCGTCGCCGAACACGACCTCGGGAAAGCCGACCCGCCTTCGCCGGTCGTGGTCGATCTTCGCGAACCCGCCGACGTCCTCTGCCTGAGCCCCGCCCGACACCAGCAGCGGGGCGAGCTGGGACGCCGCTGTTGCCGGAGAGAGGTCACCGGCTGCGACTCTAGCTAGTAGGGCCGGCAGATCGCCGGCTGCTTCTCCTCCTGTTGCTGTCGATGACAGCGAGCGAGTTGTAGGCATAGCTGTAGTCGTGGGTCGTGGACGGTGATGATACAGCGTTCTGTCCCGCTGCTGTGGAGTTACCAGCGGGAAGGGGAGCGATAGATCATCAGTCAGCCCTGGCGCGTCTCAGCTGGTTCCGCTTCGTACGTGCAGATCACACGCATGTATCTATCATGTTTTTGCGATGGCAGCAGGAGCAGTGGCATACATCAGACCAACAGACTGGTACAGCTGCTGCCAACTGCAAACCAAACCAAGTCGCTGTTGCTGCAGAAGCTCCGCATTTGTACAATTGCATACCGTTCGGGACTTACCTTGCAGATGGAATGCATAGCTCTACATCGGTGTTGAGGTCGAAAAACGCACTTTAACGCTGCAGCACGGACAAGGACAGGCATGGGACGATGTGGAGTTGGAGCGGTAGCACCACAGAAGCGAGAAGACCACGAAGCTGCACGACACAACCAGCAACAAAGCCACAATAACGCAACTAATGCATATGCATACCGACAACACAGCGGCGAGTCAAGGGGGCCCTCATGTTGGGATTGACCAGAGTTGCACGAGGTTGGTTGGGATTGTCCCACACAGGGACTGCGATCATGAAGTGGGCGCCTCCTTTGCCGCGACCCAGCCTACGTAGGCCGCCTCCCGCGTTGTCAACTTTGCGCCATAGAGTTTTGAGCCTGCCCCGCGGTCTTACGCCTCGGTGGTGCTCTCGGCGATCGGTATACTCTCGCCGAACGGAAGTATCTGTAAGTATTTCGTCCACTGTCAACACACACTATCTGCCGAAATCTGCCGTGCAATCCTCGATCCGTTTTACGTTCTCCACGAACCATGCATGCTACGGCCGCCGTAAGCATACCAATGTACAATGTCGCCGATATCCTCTTGGTCTCAAACCTAGGCGTGGCACGTGCAAGCGGTAGGCTCGACATCATCTGCACACCAGGAGAGATATATCGGTTCGCCGGGGAGTAAAAGGCCTTCCTCGTGAACTTGAAAACTGAAAACTGGTGTCGATAGTCGATAGTCTTCGTTCGTCATGCGGCGTGGCTCTTTACTTGTGCAGATTTGAGGCCCGCTAAAATTTGTCTATTCCGTCCTTCCATATCATGGCACAGGATTTTACCCACCCACAACTTCCCCCCTTGCTCTCCGTCGTCTCAAGGACCAGAGCACAGAGTTTCACGGCACCCACCGGGTAAACCGCGCACCACCCGATACATCGTAGGCTGGCGTCTCTCTGCTAAGATCTTCCAGAGTACAGCAGTAGACTGACTACACATGACGTCGTCTTCTCTGGGAGGGTATGGATCGACAGAGTACTCAAGTCAAGCCGCGCAAGCTGCGCTTTATGCCGAAATGTTCTCTCTCAAGTGTAATGCGGGATTCTTCGTCGTGGGCCTCCAGGAGGGCGAGGCGGTGTGCACCCCCATCAGGGTCATCAGCACCCTGATCACAATGTCCGTGGCCTCGGCGTGGTTCAGCCGGCGCAAGTCGATCAAGAAGCTCCTCCTGTTCTTCAGTCACTGGCTCAGGTGCGGTCATCCAGGAGTTCTTTCATGTGTTGTTGACTACTCTTTCGTTGGCCGGTGCAAATGCATGCACTGGCTCGAAGTCCACATCGCAGGCCATGAGATACGATGAGCCAGCGAACGGAGTAGCATCTTCACCCACATGAAGAACGTTACATACATCCATGAGGCTCTGAATGCCACAACAGCACGATAACAAAGGCTGGTGCGTGAGAACGCGATATTCGATCCTCCTCCACAGTAATGATTCCATGCTCGGGACCAACACTCCGTGCCTATGTAGACCTACTGCTGCAGTACTCAAGGAGAAAACAGCCAACAAACCTGTCAAATGTTGTTTGTGTATTGTAGAAATCGTCTGGGTGGGAAGTCTATGCATGATGCATCGGGGAGGGATTCACGAAATAGGCGTTGGGCCGATGCTCAAGGCGCAGAGGAAGAACCATGATATCCCAGCGAGAAGTGTTTACTGGTAGTCTTGTTGCGTACCACATGTGTCGCAAGGCTGTATTTAGAGTGGGGTTGAAATCGACAAGTTGAGGTTCCGATAACTTTGGCACAGCAGCAGCCGCGGCCTCACTGCTGAAGGCAAACTAAAATTGTACCCACGCGAAAAACCTACAAACCTCCGTTCAGTGTGCCATGGTTCATGTTCGTTCGTATGATATGTTCCCGGGTACAATCGTAACCTGCTTCGAAGGTTGCCGGGGTGAGGGGGCAGTGTTGAAATATAGCACGCCCCGGGGAGGGGCGAGCCCGTGTGAACTCGAGCACGGTGAAAAGTCTCATAGAAGACGTCTCAACGGAAATTATCTGCAGTTAGGTTTGTTTCTTGATATCTCCAGGAGTATAGTCCAACGTACTGCTGTACTGGAAATAGCTCCTGGAAATACTTCCGGAACTAATTCAAACGTGAAGGCAACGGCAGACACAGCAGCGCATGCTATGCGTGCAATTTCTTACCCAAAGCCAATAATAAGGGAACAATAGAATTGAGTGTTTTGCGGCGAACGAATGCAACTGCGCAGGTGTTGGTGCCCCAAAACCAAGAAGGGTTAACGATGTCCACACGAAACGCGTGGGCTAGCTTGTTCTTTGCAGAATACTGTTCGCTCTCTCCAAAAGCAGACACCGACGTTTACCATTCTTGTTTGCGCTCTACCCCTGACTTTGGCACCGGATGACAGCAGTACAATGTACCTGTTTTTGCTTTGGAGTTGGCTGTCTTGCCGCTCAACCTTCGCCAAGTATCTTGTCGCTTCGTTTGCCCCCCATGCAGCCGACGCACAACCACTTCGATCTTCGGTCTCGCCACGGCCGCTGACATTGCCCTATGAAAGTTCTCGTCTCGTACTCTTTGCTCGAGAGACACGTTGATTGACTTTCAAGTTACCTTGTTTCGCGGGGTCTGGCCACGAAAACTTGCGTGCTACACGATAGGAACGAACGTACGAGCCAAAAGGATGGGAGTACTTAGACGGCCACGTTGTTGTCCAGACCAGCGCACGTTTGCACACAAGCTTGACGAACGAGATTTCGCTTGAGTCGTGTCCCCTCCGCCAAGTGGATACCTTCCTCCTTCCGTGGGGCCCTCTCACGTTCACATTCGGGACGATGGTCAATTCGGAGTTCTGAAAAAGGGGTGTTGCACGCTCACCAAGTCAGCTCTTCTTTCTGTTGCCAGGACGCGCGCCGTAGGACACGTTCCCCTGATGAGTCTGGCGGGGTGCCTCCGATGGAACCAAGTTGCCCACCCCAGTGACAACACCCGACCGCTGAATAAAATGCACATGAGAATGAACATTTTTATTCCACGAGGTATATCACAATGTCGTTGGCGATCACATCCGTTAGGCTGCGGTCTATGATTTGACCGTTGTGTTGTTGGAGTGCTGCGATCATATGCGCTGACTATGCTCTCTCTCGCTCCCCTCCTCGTGCTTGGAAACTGTTATGTGCATCCAGTGGCCTGCTGCACCAGTTGGTTTTCATGACCGAGGCGACTATGGTATCGGTCTGCTGGGCTGGAGACAGCCTCACGAAGCTCATCAAGACTTTGAAGTTCTTCGAGCTAGCTGCGTCGAACATGCTGGCCATCACCAACCTCGCCATCTGCGTCAACCTCGCCCTCATCGTCATGGTCAGTGTACCACTGCGCGTGCTAAGCGATAACAAATGGTTTTATGCAGGTACTGCAGCAAAGACTTTTTGATTGTGGCGCCAGACAGACTTCCTACCGATTTTGCGCCAAGCACCAGAAACGATTGCGCTCTCGTTTTGTGGGGCACAGTAGGCGTGCTTTTGATAGTGCGCCAGGCACCAGAAACAACTGCCCTCAAGGTTTCGTGCATGTGCAGACGCGCGTCTTTGCGGCTGTGTACCCTCCGTGGCCAGGCTTAGTTGATCATGCTGGCGGTGATACTTCGGCTCCCCCCCCCCGGTCTTTCATGTAGTTGCGGAATGTCCGTTGTACACGAAGGAGAGGTGTACAAGAAGGAGAGGGGAGTGTTCATGTGTACATGACTGAGCTGGGAAAAATAGAAGGAAGGTATCATACAGGGACATGTTTGAGGCATGAAGTAGCCAGGAGAAGACGGTTGCTGTACTGGGGCAGAGGAAAAGGATTGAAAAGGCGGGAAGCGACATCGATATAGATAGACTACAATAGGGAAGCCATTTTGAGGCACCTTTGGCAAAGTAGGAAGGAACGATTGGCCATCGGTGATCGTTCCTGTCGGAACAATGCTCCGTCCTCTCAAGGACGCGTGGTCAATGGTATCACCGCTACGGCATGCAAAACGTAAGAATATCCCCCCCCCCCCCCCCCCCTCCCGGTCTTTGCCGTGTGCGTGCCTGCAGTCTCATCGAACTTTGTCGCGCGTCAGAAGTGCCAGCACCCCGGCGCTGATACTCGTCTTCCTAGCCCTGTCGTTGGGAGTCGCAGCAATCTCGGTTCCCTTCTGGACGGAGATGGTAGTTAGCGGGACAGCATTCTGGGTGCAGACCCATGAGCAGGTGCGGGCTTGAACTTTTGTAGCCTTGGGGTTTCATGTTGCCCTCACTTGCTGGGTCTGGTTCGGAGAACCAACATGAACACTTGGCGCTTTTTGTACGGCCGACTGCTGCGACAAGAATTTAGTACTACACCCTGCTGAGTACTCCCAGTAGCTGTTTCGACGTTTGAGTGATGCTGCGGTAGGAGGGTGCACTGTTTGGGTGAAATCGTGCACTTTTAGAAGCAAACGTTTAGTCCTGTTTGGGAGACCGTACGGCGATGTACTTAAAACTTGTAGGACGCGCCCATAAAGGCTTATATACCTCTACGTGGTCTTCCAGGTACACGCTCTACCGCTAACATGTGGAGTATCAAGGGTGTGGCTCGCTCTACCCGAAATTGTAAGATGAGGCGACCCTCTTACCGCAGCTGTTTCGACATTTGACATTCTTTACCGGACTTCAGGGGTCCCACTGAAGGGATTCTGAAATCCGGCCAGTCCTTATTTGCGCCCCGGAAGTAAACTCTCATTCATTCGGTGTCTTTCGACTCGCAGCATCTTTGGCGGGCATCCCGGCATCCAGCTATCGTTGATACAATCATCAGATGACTTGTGATTAGGGGCAAGGGAGACCGTATCGCTCTCGAATGTTTAGAAGCAGCTGCAAGACCGTTCTGCGCGCTTTGACGTCCGCTTCAAAAGAACACGAGTGTGTTTCTCGCTCAAGTGTCTCTTAGTCCGTTCTCACGTATTTTCGTCTTTCACTCTTGCTATGCCGTTTCCGAAACCCCATTTTCCGGCGATGCAGGCAGCCCACGATTGGATCGTCGTTGCGGGCTTCTTTGTCGAGTTCTTCGTCGGGATCTGTATGCTCGTTATTGTCGTTTGGCTGGTGATTTTCCGGAGGACGGAGATCAAGCAAAGCTGGAAGATGCACGCCCGCATCCGCTACTACTTCGGCTTGACCCTCATCGCCACGGGGGTGAATCTAGCTCTCGGCATTTGCGGCACGATCTACGTCGTCGGCGACATGAAAGAGTGAGCCACGACTGGTCAATTGTATCGACAAAACGTCGGCCTTCCTTAAACGTCGGCCTTGCTTAACCCTTTGACAAGTCTCTCGCGACAACACAGCAAGCAAGCAGAGCGACCCCCTCGGTCTCGGAGACATACGAGAACCTTGAAAGCATTTGAACGGCACCGCCAATGGTGTTTCATTCTGTGGCCGTTCATGTTTCCCCGGGAATGGGGGGTGGTTCACCGTGATTGACCCGGGTTTTATAGCCAAGACCGAGACGTTCTAGTACACCATGTGCTTGTTTTGGCAGCTCACTCCGAGTACGACTGGGGAATCGAGTGGATTGCGGTTCAGCGCAGGCAGCTTAGGGTCACTGAACAGAAATTCTGGGATGTCGTTGCGGTGGCGGTGGGGGGTACTCATAGTCGTGCATGCCGTAGTCGTTAGACCATTGACCTCGCATCCCTACAAAGCAGGGACGGAGCACGCCGGGTTCTCACCGGACCAGGCTCTCACATCACCAAGCGCGAAGCGCCGTGAGGTATTCGGCGAGTCGCATGAAGGGTGCGCTGCATCCTGCGAAGGGTGTTCGGGATCTTGTGCTTACTTCCTTGCGCACGGATGATGACAGCTGTGTATGACTTAATTTATTTTCTGGTGCTTTCACTTCCAGAGACAGTTGCAAGCACAGTGTAACTGCCTCGAAGGTGCTTGACCAATTTAACACAACGCGCGAGTATCTCCTTTGCGCAGAATGAGGGTTCTCGATCCCGCACAACATGATCTACTCGACCACCATTCATGATTACCGCAACAAAAACAAAAAAAAGGCAAAAAAAAGCGGTACCCTGGTTGCTGAGCTCACGAAATGATCGGCTTGTTTGACAACATCGCTGCCAAGCGACGAAAACCCAACCCCGATAGCAAACACCGGGGGCGGCGGCTTGTTTTACAACGTCGTTGCCAAGCGACGAAAACTCAACCCCGATGGCAAACATGGCCGGGGGCGTGTGTCGGGGGGGTGAAGAGGGGGGGGGGATGGGGGGGCGTTGGGAAATTGTGTCATGGGGCTGGGGTGGGGAGGTCAATACTGCCCTTACATTATGATGTTACCAAGCCACAATTTTAATGTTGATGTGATAAGGTGTGGGGATGGGATCCTTTCCCCCGAGTGAAGGGTTCACATGTGGCTACTCGCGATCACAGGTACCGGGACTGCCGTAGGTGTGTTGTTGTTGCTTTTGTATTGCAGACTGCTCGGTCGGCGGCGTTTCGTAGTGGAGTGACAGCGATCTGTTCAAGATGACAACGTTCGATCGATTTGTTATGGTATAGCCTGACCTCTTGACTGTCACACGGCAGGCCTACTTTTGCCTCGCATCAAAGCCCGAACGCTCTGATCAACTCCAACACATCAAAGGTGGCACACACATAGCGTTCCCTTCTATATACTCGTCTTGTTGGCGTTGCTTTTGTCATTGTTGTTTCGAGAGTGGAAACATTGCCGACACGTCGAACCACAGGCAACCCCCGCAACCCCCGACGATCCGCATCCCTCTCCTACCCCGTTCGTGGTATGTATCACAGACAACTGCTCTTGGTCATCACCTGGGCGTTTCGTTACGTCCGCGTCGCCCTCGACACCATCGTCCTGTACGGTGTGCTGGGGACGAGGAGTATTGACGAGCGAGCCACCTCGCTCCGATCCGGGGCCTCCGTCTCTGAAGGGAGTTCTCGACGAGCCCGCTCCTCGGGACACGCTGCAACAAGAGCATCAAACAGAAGTGGTGGTGCCTTGCGAAACACCAGCGGGTTGAGCAAGCGGAGCTCGAGCAGCAACCCCGGGCTCTTCTCGAGCGAGACCTCCAAGATGAGGGTGCGAGACCGCGTGGAAAGCTCTCCTATCACCCTGCCTCCATCGCACTGGGGTTGACCCGGAAGACTTGGCCTTCATTGATGCGGTAGAGAAGCCGGTGAAGATGGTTTGGGTGAGATTCTGTTGGAGCTGCCTTCCAAGTTGTTGGTGCTTTTCGAGGGTTCCGGCTCCAGCCGAGGTGAACCACGAGGGAATCAATCGTGTTTTGTTCGTCTTTTAAGATTCTTTGTAACTTACTTGTGGCCTTCGCCCATGATGGGCCAAGCGGACGGCGTTCAATATCGTTGTTCCTTTTCGCGGTACTACTTTAGTCTGTCATTGGAAATGCATAAAAGTATTCCTGTCGGTTGTTGGGCGTTGCCCGAATCTCGGTGTATTATGTATGTGTAGGTTGAAACAAGGATGGCCATTTGACGTTTTGTCGTGTCGTGTCGGAAAGTAGAGGCCAACACGCTATAGTTGGACAGCATGCACGCATGCATGCGTTGATTACAATACCGTTCATTCGTGTTGCTCTCACTCCAGGTGCTCGATACTGTGAAGATTATCGTTTTTTTACTCTTTCGGCTTGTTGCGTCTTGATAATCCCATTGCCGTACTTTTGTGTTGCGAAGACGTGCAATATTGTGGTGTGGATATTCTCCCGTTGGTGACACGCTGGCCCTGCAAGCCTGAGTCGCCTGATGAGTGGGCGGGTCTGGCCCCAACGGTAGGTAGCGGCAAGAGGCCTTGTCTCCAATAATCAGCACTTGGCGTGCTTTGTTTGATGGCTTCATGTGGAGTATCAGAAAATATGGCAGTCATTTTGGCCGGCCGGTCAATATCGTCCTGGTTCGCGTTGCGAGATGAAATATCGCTAGCGTCTTGAACGGAAGCCTGGTACTTCTCGTATGGAATCATGGTGTACGGTACACGTCGAATTCCCCCGGCAAGCTGTCTTTGCGGGTACTGCAGAGGCTGCCATTCACTTACATCGTGGGCAGGATTTTCGGGTTTACTCGTTTTAGTTTCTCGCGTTATATTTCGGTATCTCGCACACACACATTGCTCTGACTCTATCTTGTCCAGGTACACAGGCAAGGTGTTTGTTTTGCTATCCCACGTTGTTTCATCCAACTAGAGCACGTAGGCAGGCTTGGTAGATCGTCGTCTTCTCCGGTCTGAATGTATGTGGACAGCGGTCAGTCGCTACAATTAGAGCCGCCTACTGCTAGAATTTTGTTCATTTTGTGCATTCTATGAAAGGCAACAGCGCCGCCTTTCATTCGTTATTCACGCCGACTCGTGCGTTTGCTACTAACGACTGCATCGCAAGGGGTCTTTCGGGCAGTCATGTCGCTAGGTTATATTTTAGTGAAGGAAAGGTGTTTCATTCAGTTATCGTTAGGTTAGATTTTAGTGAAGGAAAGGGTGTTTCATTGTGTCTATTGTAGTAGGGTTCGGATATTTGTCCTCGGGATGGATGTGTCCTGGGATGGACGTGCTTTCCGATATATGTATTTCGATAGAGGTAAACATTCTTCGGGTTCAATGGTTTTATGTATTGACTCTACCGCAAGTATTTTAGTATTAAATATTGTGATTTTATACTAGTAGATATTTCTCACGACGACTTTCATGCTGTCTGGATGGATGTAGGTAGGATCCGGCGCTGTTTGTCTATGTAGTCTAACGAGACACTTGTTCCCAATATCTTTCAATCTACTGCATGCAATGCACGCGAAGGTTTGAAAACATGCCTCTGGTGCGTCCGACGCGAACAAGCGCCGAGGCCTATTGCAGGGAGGTCCCTCCGGGCGGAGAGTGGGTAAGCGAGTGAGTGAAACAGTTTTTTTTTTTTTCGTACGTACATACATACATATAATACTATGTTAGGGCAAAAAAAATGTATATTATACGGAGTAAGTAGTATTGTTTCCGGCCGACGTGCCCACAATATCAGCCACTGACAGCCTCTCTACGGCGTCTTCATTTTAGACTTCAGAGAGGCCCGCCGCCCGCAAAGTACGACGACGGTGGTGGTGGTGGTGTGTGCGCCTGCGATATGATGATGGTGAAGGCGAGATTGTGCGGTGTGCAAATAATCATCCGACCCAAAATTTTCCGTTCAAACATCACAAAAAACCGTTACCACCTTTTACTTACTTACTATGTCTATGCATATCCCCGCTGTGTGATAATTAATCATCAGGAGCGGGTAGTAGTCGATGGTGTTTCGTGGTGTTTCAATGTCTTTGCAGAAGAAGTAAGTGAGTGAGTGTGCTTTGATTGTAACGAGAAATCGCCGAGCGAGCCAGTCACTCATCCCTGCACTAAATATTGTTCTCCGCAAACAAATCGGCGACAGTACTACGTACTGCTGCACGTACAGCAGTACTGCTGCTCGACATCATCAGTGGGCGGCGGTACCCGATGGAACGAGTATCTTCCAATCAATGTTGTTGCGATTTGTCATACTCTTTCGGCGTTAGCCCTACTATCTATTCATCGCCAAGCATACTTGCATTGCGTGTTCAGATGGGCGTGGTATCTCACGTACGTATGTATGCATACGTTTGATGGGATGAGGCCACAGAAAATTATTACTATACTTTTATTACGTGAACTCTATTTTCATATGTATATGTATTTAGTACTTCTACCATCATTGTGGTTGGCGCAGCAGCAAAGACCAGACAGCAGCAGTGAGTGCCTTCAAGGTCACCGATTTTCCGTGCATCGCCGAGCGACAGCCACTTTGTACTCCCTTCTTTTGAGTGGAGCTGGAGGGCATATGCACTAGACGTTGATCGTGGCCGGGGGTGAAATAAGGTGGCTGTAAAAGCGCTCTGTGTGGGCGCGGAGCTGCTGGCGTCAACCATATACATGTGGTACATGCATCTACGTATACGACGAAAAAAAAAAAAACAGCAAGTTGTGGTGTGCGGCGCGCATGCATGATGTCACAGTCGCAGACTTTTCCTCCGGCGTACCAATAAATCGCCGGTCCACCAAACGAGCACCGTCGCCTGTGTTCTTTGTCTCGACATACACGGGTAACAGCACATGCGATCGACATGACTACGTCCTCGTCTCTTGGAGAATATGAATCCAGCTCGAGCCAAGCGGCGGAAGCTGCTGCTCCGGACGCGGGCGTGTTCGCTCTCACTTGCGACACTGGGTTTATTTTTGTCGGTCTTCAGGAGGCAGAGCCGGAATGCACGTTCGTTCGCGTGTTCTGCACCCTGGTCACCGTGTCGGTAGTCTCGGCTTGGTTTAGCCGGCGCAAGTCCATCAAAATGCTCCTTCTGTTCTTCAGCCACTGGTTCAGGTACGGGATGCCATGTTGTAAGAGCTGCTATGCATAAACCAGCGGGGTCTACCAACGAAACCACCGAAATCCACCACATACAGCTCGATTGGAGATCCAGCTCTTCATATTCCACTACATTGACATGTGCGTACCTGGTCTTGTTGCCTTACAGAAGAATATGTAGCTGAAACATCCCGACCATCGCATGTATGGACCGGCTGGCTACTGGAGTAGATAGAACGAGAGAGAGAGAGAGACAGAGAGAGAGACAGAGAGAGAGACAGAGAGACAGAGATAAGAGGCACCTTGAACTCTACACAGTAGGCATTTGTGTGTATTGCTGCAGTTTGCACATGTTGACCGCATGCTTTTGCTGTGGCTGGCAGCGCGTTGCACACACCCTTTCGGGGGAAAATTAATCGCCGACAGACGAGGGATCAGTCCCATGGAGCGGACGTACGTTTTCGCAGTCATGATCAAGCTTGTACTGCTGTATGTAGTATACGGAACCTTCGCGGTGTGTGCGTGTCTTGTAGACCCTGCTTCACGGTTCCCCGCGCCGAACAAGTATATACTGCTTGCAGTGTATAAGAAACACCTCTTGCTGCTGTTGAACCGTTCGCCGGAATGTGCGCCGGCCGAAATGTGCACCGGCCGTCGCATTGGCCTGGCCACGGCTGCAGACTGCAGCCGAGTTGTAGGACGGCGATATACACGCACGGCACCAGCTGCAGTTCTTCTCTTTGCTGCTGTGGCGGTTGCTGTTATGGTTGCTGGGGTTGTGTGCCCGAGGCTGTAGGTCGACTTCAGTTTACAGCAGAAGGAGGAACCTTTTCCTCTCTTTCTTTATGAAACACGCTGCGAGGTCTCAACGACATTGTTTCAGAGGTAGACTCTTCACTTGGAGACCCTCCCTGATGTCTGGTGCAAACGCAGGGCGGATGGATACGAGGCAGCGCATGGTGTATGTATGCATACGCATTTGCATTTATGTGCATGCCACCCTCAGAATGCCCCTCGTAGACTGTTTTTTTTTTGTTGAGACGACCTGTCGTAGATCCTCTCCAGAGGTTTTGCCGCAGGTGGTTGGAGACAGTCAGTGAGCCCGGTGCGTTGCGCGGTCCCATGCTCACAACTACTGCTGTACACCGTGGTGTACTTTGTCTACTGCTGTAGGCTCTAGATATTTCTCGAGTGTTTTCGAAATGCTGTCAATGCAAGTCAGTGTGCCCCTTCTGGTTCCATTTTTTTTTTCCCACCCATTCTGGCCGTCAGAGGGAAGAGAGTGCTGAACTCTCCTCGCTTAAAAAATCGAAGGCAAAAGTACCGCAGGAGGGGAGGGTAGAGAGGGGCTCTTCTGTGTGACCACGGGTTGGAGTAAACGGCACTAGTGCTGTGAGCGCTGATTTGAAGTGAAGACAAAAAAAAAAAAATCTGGCCGTCAGTCTCTAACCCTCCTCCCAACTCCTACAGCAGTACCCAGTTCCGATGGAGCAAAAAATAGTCTATACTTCGTATATCGCAGAAATGGTTGTCAGCCATTGACCGGGGGCTACAGCAGCCCCTCCCGCCCTCCAGTGAATCTGACCTCCTTGCCAGACAAAGGGTGAATTGGTTTCAGTATAGAGAGTTTCTGGTACCGGGGGACACTGTTGTTAATACTGAAACCAAGTCAGTAAATTTGGCCAGTACCAGGTGATGTACAGCAGCAGTGGTGTACGACTTATTGGGCACGCGGGTTGGGATACAGTATATATATATGTAAACAGCAAGTCAGAGGCCCAGGAGAGGCATCACACAGCGTATGTATCACACAGCGTACCACACCTCAGCCAAGCATGGATAGACCGAGGGTTCTCACGTGCATTCTACACAGCGGAGCCTAGGGGGTACTACCGTGCGGTAAATAGGCATATTTGAGTGCTGCTGTGTCCCCAAAGTGTCCCCACTTGGGCTTCCAGTACTACAGCACAAGAGTTTAACAGAAGCGGCCCGCACATACCGTAAGAAGAGCCGGAGAGATGGCACCCCCGTGTTAGCGTTTGTGTATAGCGTATTGCTCCACAACCACGGGGGTACCACTGCCGAAAAGGGTAGTTTTGGAAACATCTCGTCGAGGGCTTTCCTGAGAGGTATCGGTTGGTGTTCGCACCCTCCTAGTCGTGGAGAAATACGCTACAAAAAAACTCTAACACGGGGGTGCCATCTCTCCGACTCTTACGGTACCTTACGAACTTGGGAGTTAAGAAATTCAACCTCAAGTTAAGATAAATGTAGAGCAGGTACTATGTACGTACGTCCAAGAAGCCCACTCGAAAACCTATGTTCTCGCCGTGGGGGTACCCCATAGACAAAAAGAATTAAGAGACAAGCCTCCGCCACAGTATAAGAGGTTCTGAGGTGCGGGCCTTTAATGTATACGTACACCTTTGATACACTTCTACATGCACCAGCCGCGGGAACACAGGAGCAGGAAGGTCACACAGGAGTTGCATGGATATTCTCCTTCCTTCTGCGTGCGGTGCTTGCCGTGATTCCTTCGCGGGAAGGATTCAACCACTCCTTTCCCTCGTCGGCTGTGTAGTAGGATTTGGCGTACAAGAGATGACAGTGCGCGCCCGCCCTCTATTAACATAGTTTTCGCCGAGGCTGGGGTTCTTAGTTCCAAGGGTCATGCTACGAATGGCCGCTGTATTGGTTTTGGTGCAAGGGTTCCTTACCGAGCTCACAAATGGTGCTCAAGTTCTTCGATTTTGAGTTCTACTGCCAGGTTCTTTATGTACGGACGCTAACTGTAAACGCACGTGTTTTGTGAGAAAAATGCCAGCATGGTATTGCGCGTAATAATCCAAGACGCGTGTATTCGGTGCATGGTCTAGGCCCACAAATCGAAAATCGAAAATGTAGGCCCGCAGCGGGGGGTGATACCGTTTTTTTTGGGTAGGAGACATGCACGTCATGACAGAGGTCCCCAGATTTTTGTGCGGGAACCAGGCGAAAAAATATGTTAGAAATCGCCTGCTTTCGCGATTCCTGAAGCCTTTCGCTGAGGCGTGTTGCTTTGCTATTGTCCAAAGCCTGCATGACGTCTGGGCCTTAGAGGCTGCTTAGAGGTGTTACAGACACCCGGTGACCCCAGGCTTGTTTCAATCCATCTACACTATCTGGATGTGCACACGTGGATGGGTTCTGTTGTCGTACCTGCATTTTGTCTTCACCTGTTCGATTCGATGTAGACTACTTGCCGCTTGAAGCAATGGAACGCGAATGTATGGAGTCCGCGCACGCTCACCGTATCTCGTCAGTGATATAACAACTTCTGTGAAGCGTTGCTGCTGTACAGATAATGGACTCCACTTTTAAACCTCAGCTCGACTCTTGAAGCCATTTTGAGAATCCCTCCCTGGCCATTGTTGACGTGCCTAAAGTATGAAGTATTGTTGTTTGTTGGCCGCCATCGGTACGCTTCATTGTAAAGTGTCGATTTTCGATTCCCAGCCGAGCTGATAGGCCATGTGATTGTTGAATGACGGCAAGTCGTAATGATAACGCCATTTAGATCGTTTTGTTTTCGTATCCCACACCTTGACGAAGACCCCCTCCCCCCCCCTCATCCTGTGCAACCGTTGAAATCCCACTGGTGCTTACGGCGGAATGTTTCCTCCCTCTCTACGAACCAGTGGCCTGTTTTATCAGCTCCTGGTTGTGATGCAAGCGACCATGATATCAGTCTGCTGGACCGGAGCCAACCTCATTAAGCTCATCAAAACGTTCAAGTTCCTGGAACTAGCGTCCGTGAACATGCTCGCCATGACCAACCTCGCCATCTGCATGAACCTCGCCCTCGTCGTCATGGTCAGTTACCTGTGGCAGACAAATCGCGGGTTTATCCTTTGCCCCTTGTTCTTGCTTGTGTGTGACTGTTGTTCCAAGTGACAACTTTTTGCCTCTGTGGACCGCTTTCTTGTGCGTGGTTGTCCTGCATGGCACGTGTTTTTCGGATCATTCAGGGTTGCTTGTCTGATTCGAACTACGCTATTTCCGTTATGCCGTTACGGCGCACTCGATTAGTTTAATCAACTTAAGTCGGAACATGACATTCGTGGATCCATCTTGATAGGCACACTTCCCAACGGCCCAAACGTGATGGACAGCATTTGTGACGCTGCCTCCATCTTCTGTGACATCCAACCGTTCGCAGGCTCACTTGGATAAGCTTCCACAGAAAGCAGGACTAGGTACGCCGCACAGCCACGTACTGTTCTCGGCCTCCGCTCGCGGTTTTATAGTCAGAATCTATCAACAACACAAGCCCGTCTGCCCCCCGTGGTATCTGTTCCTTGTTGCCCTTGCCTGGTACCTCGGTATGCGGCCTTCTGTCCCCTCTTCACCTGACTGTTGGGGACACGGCACGCCTGCAGTCTCATGGAGATCAACAGCCTGGTGTCAACAGCCTCAGCTCGCCCTTGCTGATCGTGGTGTCCCTCGTGATTTCCATCGGAGCGGCCGCCGCCGCCGCGCCCTTCTGGGAGTTCATCATCCTTTCCGGCACGGGGTTCTTCCCGGAAACAGAAAACCAGGTTGGACGACCATCGAAGTTTGCTCCATTTTACCGTCAGCAACATGTACTGCCTCGGTGTTCATCTGCAATGACCATTGCATCCGTAGTAGTCTGTGTCGCAGGAGACCCTCGCATCGACATATGGGTGCCTACCTGGCGCTTGCGTGTTTACCTCGGTCAAACCCCTTAACTCCAACAATGACTTCGCTGCGTTGGACGGCACGCTTGGTTCGGTCTCACATGTTGGGTCGGTGGCTCCGTTGTCGTGCTATCGGTGGATGGTTGATCGATACAGCGAGGCAGTGACTGGATTACCATCTCCCGCTTCTATCTCGAGTTCTTCGTCGGGATCTGCATGTTCGTCATCGTGGCCTGGCTACTGCTGTTCCGGATGACGGAGATCAAGGAGTGCTGGAAGATGCACGCCCGCATCCGCTACTACTTCGGTCTCACCCTCATCGCCACGGGCGTGAATCTGATTCTCGGCATTTGCGGCGTGATTTACCTGATCGGCGATCGCGAGGAGTGAGTGACCGTACTGCCACCATGACTAGAATATGGGAGGATGGGGAATTCGGGGAACAACTGTTGGGCATAGGCCGCCTGTGACAGGAGTATTCCATGTTTCACGAAACGTGTGCCGTAATTTTCGCCGCACCGTATGACGCGTAGAACCTTTTTGGAACCACACTATCAAGGCAAAGGACGATCGCGAATATGTTCTGTGACGTCTTACATGACATGAATTGGCCTGGCTACGACGTGCATCCTTTTTACCTACAGTAGTGGGAGATAACAGAAGCCACTCAGCCCCTGTTCTCTAGCTCCGTGAATGACGCATGCACAACTAACGAACCACAACGCATGGGAAGAGGCGGGGAGACCTCTCTCTGCACAGTGCATGTCTGGTGCGAGATACTTCACCTGCATGACAGATGTACATGATTCTCGCGCATACGCCAAGACTGACGCTATATGCCGTCGGCGATCATCGGAGGACGCTAAATTTTTTTGTTATTGTACGGTCACAAGGCCTAGCATGCCCAGCACCTGTTCCTGGTCTCCTCAATTTCCTTGCAACTTGGTTTACTTGTTGGTGAGCTCTAGCCCTAGTGTGGGCCGGCGGACTTGGGGTTGCTGTTGACTGTGTGTATTAGCTTGCAAGGGAGAAGACACAAAGGGGAGAGAAAGAGAACGACGAGTACCCCAAAACTTCGACAGGAAACGGGGACTCCGCACTATCATCCAAAGCCTCTCCTCACATACCCTCCAGACACATCCCAACTGCGTCCTTGGTAACCACTACTTTCGACTCTCTACTTCCACGCACGAACATTTACTCATATGCTATGACGTCGGGTTCACAACGGTTTTTATCGTCTTGCGCAAAACCAGGGCCTCGTTTTGAATGGGAATAAATAGTTCGTTGCCTGTCTCGTCGTGGGTAGCCACGAACTGATGGCGTCAGGAGCGATGAATTTTCCAGTACCTGCCCCTGACAGCGAACGGTTTATTCGGTGGTCACCATTATAGTTTTACGTTGCCATGTACTTTTCCTTCCTTTTGTGGCGGGAGCAGTACATGTACATGGCACTTGTTCTCGGCTCTTGCTGGGTGACTGCGAAGAGGCACGATTAACTCAAGTTTTGCCTTCACTTCACCCACCTTCTATTGCGTGTGTGCCCTGCACTTCTTTTTGATCCGTCTCCTTCTGTCCAAGGCCTCAGCTTATCGTCGTGTCATGGACGCTTCCGCACATTCATATTGCACTGGACACCATGGCCCTCTACGGCGTCCTGGGCGCGCCACCAAGATACATGGACGAGCGCCACGACGTGGCTTCGTCTGAAGCCGCTGTCTCCGTAACACGTTCTCAAGGGCGTCGGACCTCGAGTAAACCTGGATCAAGCAGCGCCGCCTTGCAAAGTACTAGCGGGGTGGAAAAGGAAAGCTCGAGCAACGAGCGTGTCAGCTTTTCGAATAATAGGACAACGCGAAATATGATGCAAGGTGGGTTGGATGACACTACTCCTACCACTCACCTTCCATCGCAGTGGGATTGATCTCTGGATGGGTGCGATCTTGGCTTTCTGATCGGAGGAAGGGGTACGCGGCGTGTGTCCATGGCGTGGGCAGGAAGGAACAGGTCGAAGCATGCGGCTTGGTCGAGAACGATTGGCTGAAGCGGGTTGTTCCACCCACGGGGCCTGTAGTTCGAAAGCCAGATCATATGTGTGTGCTGCGTGCGCTGCCATGCGCCGCATCGTGTGTTTATTGGTTTATGGGACTCGGATATATATAGTAGTTTGGGCACGCCTTGAAGCGCTCAACTCCTCCGCCCCTTGGCCCTCATCAGGGTTTCGTTTTTTTTTTTGCTTTTTTTTTGTCTTCACTTCAAATCAGCGTTCGCAGCACTAGTGCCGCTTACTACAACCCGTGGTCACACAGAAGAGCCGCTCTCTCCCCTCCCCTCCTGCGGTACTCTGCCTTCGGTTTTTAATGCGAGAAGAGTTCAGCACTCTCTTCCCTCTGTGTACACACGAACTAGCGCTGGCCACTAGGCCACGAGCGGACGCGAGAGAAAAACTCACTTTGCAAGAAAAGCTCGCTTACGCCGGGATTGGAACCCCTGACCTGACCTCTAGAAGGTTTCGAGGATACCAACTAGACTACCGGGGCGACCGGCTTTGTGTCCCCGCTTGATCGCGTCTTGGGGGCCAAGATGCAGCTTGTTGTATTTTTTTGGCAAGGTTTCATGGCAAACCCATGCAGCCTTGAAGGTGGTGTTAAGTTTATTCGTCAGGTGATGACATTGTGACCCCCGACAACAGCAGTGTCACGGGAACATTCGGTGGTACTGGGGGTACTTGATTCGACATCGGAAGTTTAACGTGTGCGTGGCGACTTCAGGTGTGTAGTAGACGCGGACGCTAGCGTTTCTCCAGGTATAGTGTGTGCTTTGACACAAAGGGACATTTAGAGCTTGCTCTTTTCGTGTGGAGTGGACGCCGGGCACGTCTCAAGCGAGATGTATCTTGTATTTACATGTTAATTTCAGCGGCGAGCATGCTTGGTAGATGACGCCTGTGGCAGCCTGTATCATACTTCGAGGCACCGTTTATGAAGTCTTAGCTGTAGTTCCTCGTTACGATTTCCTACGCTTCGGTTCGCTGTTAGCTTGCAAGACTTAACTCTACAAAGCTGTTGCTCTCTGTCTTGTTTATTTAGTAAGCAGGTGCATTTGTACGGCCCACGTATTCGCTTGTTCCCTTGGATAGGCCTTTAGGACTGGGGGCGTGTAGTGAGGTCGTTGTATTGACACTTGGTCTAGACTGCTGTCCATGGTGAGTTCAAGTCTGCTTTGTACACTCGACTGCCCTTCCTCTCTTTCCGGTGGTTTTGAAGGCAAGCATGCAGATGGTGCTCAGTCCGTCCTGAGCGCGCGTCTGGCAGGCTGAAAGAAGAGATAGTAAATTGGCCGTCGCTGTAGCGCTCTGTCGAGGATTGGATACAAGTTCGAGCCGGCACGGGCAAGGCGTGTGTCCCCACAGGATATTCGCTTTCTTCGTGTCATGCGTATGTAGGACAGCTTCCGCGACTCTGTAGATAATAATAATTTATTTAGTATTGGCATTGTATGTCCTCATGCACAATCTTAATCTTTGCCCCACGCAAGCATCTTAGCAGCGGTGCTGCGCTCACGCTTGTTGGGAACGTGTCTTTTATAGGAATAGTACTGTTCCCTTTTCGCCTTGACGGTGCTCGGATTCTCCCGCCATCGAAGTCAGATGATATGATGTGGGGGGTATTATTGCCGGTAAACGTTCTGGCCACGAAAACGTTTTTGGGTGAGAAAAAGAGAACAACAACCGTTTGAGGCCGTCGCGATTCTCTTCAAGATCGTGTTGAGACACCCACAATATTGCGGTCGAAAATGTCACAAACAGCCGCTGCTTTTGAGGCCGGGAGACTGCCACCACCGTGTCATATGTTCGTTCACCACGTACGCATGTGTCCGCTCGCAACATATTGCTTCCACACCTCAGCGAGGATGAACACTCTGAAGCCCCTTGTTTGGGGCCCGTCTGCGCTACTCTTTGTTGCGAACCCTATTATCCTAAAATTTAGAATAAATATTAGGCAAGCACCTTCAGACGGGAGCCGGGCTAACCCAGGCCTGTTTTTACCTGCACTTATCTACTGCTGCACACTCAAACTCTGTATCCGTTGCACAGACAGGTAAATAAATGATGAGTGTTGCTGGACCACAGAGGACGAACGACAACAACATCTTACCCGATCACATGTATGTGTGTATTATTAACTTATCGGAAAAAAGTGACAGAAGGTAGGGTAGTTCTAATGTGAAGACAACCAACAACACAAGAATCAGTCCGTTGGTCACACACAGCTAGGTGTTGCTGTTGTTGTTGTCCGTTCCGTTCTCTCTGGCCAGGTACTATACTGCTGTACCTTCTTCTGTTCGTCTGCACAGCAGTGTTCAGTATGCACAGCAGTGTGTACAAAACCGATTTGACATTTTTTGTGCCGCAGCCGGTTGCGCCGCCGCCTCCGGAGGCTCACCGCGCCATGACCGCGGCCACGCCGGGCGCCAGACGCGGCGGGCAGCATCTTTTGTGCCTCGGTCTCCCTCGACGATAAAGGGGAACACTGGATTGGTAGCCGTGAGGTTGTTCTAAAACAAACCACACGACCACATAGATAGCAGCACAGCAGTAGTAGCTATATCCCCAAAAACGATTTGACCTATTTTTTGTGTACCGCAGCCGGTTGCGCCGGCACCCCCTATCACGCTCACTGCGCCACGGTCGCGGCCGGGCTGGGCACGAGACACGGCGCGCAGTATCTTGTGTGCCTTGGTTTCCCTCCTCGTGAACGAGCCGGAGACTGCAACAACCAACAACAGCTCGTTTTGAAAAAGGACCACAACAACTACAACAACTGCGGCCTACAAACTGTTGTTTTAGTCTACAGATAGATAGCGATGGTACATAATATACAACAACTGTAATACTGACTTCTACGTAGAATACAGTAGTTTGTGTGAGAGGTACGATATATGCATAGGGGTTGGTTGTGGGTCGGCCACGCCATCACGGGTGTGTGTGACACAACGGAGCATCCGTGTATCCTATACGCGTCAAAAAACAAGTAAAGCGGCGGCATCTTGGTGGGGTCAAACTAACTCCCCGCTTATTTATTATTTTTTTTGTTTGTTTTTATTTTTTTATTTTTTTGTCTCACTTCAAATCAATCAGCGCTCACAGCACTACTAGTGCCGCTTACTACAACCCGTGGTCACACAGAAGAGCCCCTCTCTACCCTCCCCTCCTGCGGTACTTTGCCTTCGATTTTCAATGCGAGAAGAGTTCAGCACTCTCTTCCCTCTGTGTTCACACGAACTACTGTAGCGCTATCCACTAGGCCAGCAGCGGAAGCGAGAGAAAAACTCACTTTGCAAGAAAAGCTCGCTTACGCCGGGATTCGAACCCCTGACCTGACCTCTATCTAGAAGGTTTCGTGGATACCAACTAGACCACCGAGGCGACCGGTATTATTTGCACACAGCAATACGCAATACAGCAGTATTACGGTGGCACAGAAAAATTGAGAGCAAATTTTTGCTTTTTTCCGGCGAAATTTTTTTTTCTGAACAGGGCGTGTACGCAATATTTTTTCAATCGAAGGAATCGAACATTATGGTCCAAAGCCTTTATATACACAGTAAAGCTAGGTCAGTAGACCTACCACACATCAAATGAAAGACGGCAACCACAGCTTTCAAATGAGCCTGGTCTTGCTCTCATCGGATGACGACACGGTACAGCAGTGGCCGGCGATATATGGGTACTTTTTGACTATATTTTTATGTGGGGAGGCGAAAAAAAAAAAAATGACGAAGAAATAGCAACGCAGGTAGAACTTTTTGGAAACCCTATGATTTGGCGCGCGGGACCATCAGACCAGCTTTTGAAACAACGCAGCCGTTGTCGAGTACCGCACGCTGGAAGAGGGGCCTCCCAGCTTTCGGCCGATGACAAAACCGAAGGGCAGGAACAAGCCCACCGGCGGTGTCGGTGGACGCGAGACGAAGGCGAGAAAGAGAGCCAAGACGGCAGCGGCGAGAGATGCTTTGGCCCTGGACAGACGCAGCGCTAAGCTTGAGCAGGAGCGTGCAGCACTCGCGTCGGAGATGGCGCAGAGAGAGCAAGCGCTCAGAGCGAAGGAGCAAGCGCTTAGAGCGAAGGAGGCGGCCTTCGCCAAGAAGGAGGAGGCAGCGGCGCGCGCCGCTGCGCAGCGGGAAAAGCGTGAGCAGGAAGAGGTTGAGCGCGTCGAAGCGGCAGCTGCTGCTGCGGCGGAGAAGGTGGCTCAGGACCTGAACTACATGGACACATCTGTGCACGAGGTGAAGCCGAAGAAGGGCGAGGTCTGGACCCACTTGCAGTCAAGGATGGTCCTCATGCTACTCTTCGACCTCCGCAAGGAAGGTCGCTCTGAGAACGAGGCAGTGTTGCAGGTCAGTACACAGCAGTGAAGGTTGGATGGTGCGGCACAGCAGCAGGCCGATACCTTTTTTAAATTTTCATCTTCATCAAAGAGGGGTAACGGTGTCTGTGTTTGAATGTACACTCCGGAATATGTGCGGTACACCCTGTTTTTGCTGCTGTTTACAACAGCAGTATGCTCATGTGTGGTTTGTGTGTTTTCGTCTTATGTATGTTGGGTGCGAGCGTGTGCCGTTCGGTACATGTTTGACTCACCAGTGTATGTCACACACATATTCAGCAGGAATACATTGTACTGCTGTACAGCAGTACTTCACAGCAGTGCTTTACAGCAGACGAGCAGGCTTGAATGTGCGATGTCTCACTGCTGTACAATGTCCAAGTGAACTGACCTCATTCATGAACGATGTTGCAATATTTTCTCTTCTCTGGACATCTCTATGCTGGCAGGTGGCGCGCACTTTCAAGATCGGCCACGACAAGGTCAGGCGCATCAACAACCACTGGTGGGATCACCGCCAGTTGTACGAGACCACCGCCGCGGGGAGAGGCAAGATGGCAAAGGAGGATGATGGGCGACGCCGCCTCACCGAAGTACAAGCAGATCAACTTCGCGAGTTCATCAACGACGAGCACAAGGCCGGTCGTCAAGTCTTTCGCCGCACGGTGGCAGAATGGGTGCACAGGACTTGCAACATGGAGCAGCCGTCCAACCGTTCGGTAGGAGGGCTGCTGAGTAGGCTCGGCTACAAGCGTCGTAGAGGCAGGATCAAAACGCCGCCGTTGAACGCCGAAAGACTTGCTCGCATTCGTCGGTTTCTTGTTGAGATGGACATGGCAAAGAGGGCAGAGGATGCTGGGTTAGCAGTGATCGTGTACATGGATGAGAGTTTTGTCCACCAGGCTCATGGTTCCCCGTATTCTTACTTTCCCTCGGACGAGAATGGAGTTGTGCAGGATGGGATTGGTCGCACAACGGGGAAGGGCTTGCGCATGATCATGGTGCATGCAATCACGAAATGGGGGCCGTTGGCTAAGTTTTGTGATGGGTTTCCGATCGAAGAGGGCTGGTTCAAGGAAACGGGTAGCGGCAAGAAGAAAATGGAAGATGAGGAGACAGCAGAGTTTCTGTGGCAGGCTAAGTTGGCAAAGGGCGATTACCACGCAGCAATGACAGACTCGATGTTCATGGAGTGGCTTGAACACCGCCTTAGTCCAGCGTACAACGCGATCCCTGAGTTCGAAGGCAAGAAGATGATTCTTGTTCTTGACAACGCCTCATACCACCATGGATTTGACGCGGAAGTCAAAGTGCCGGAAACCAACACCAAGAAGCACAACGTCGATCTGTTGCGTAAGTTTGGGGCCAAGTCGATCAGGGTTAAACGTAAGGAGGGCGAACAGGGCTTTGTTGAGCACAACTTCGAGGTACCGTCAGAGCCTGGTTCCTCATTCCCTGCAGGGAACAGAGAGGGCGGTGTAAGCAGAGCGGAGGTAGCAACGGCCACTCGGGAGTACATCCGCCTCAATTACCCTGAAAGGCTCGAGGAACGGGTGGTGACATTCATGAAGAAAAAGGGGTGGGCGTTGATTTGGACGCCGCCCTACATGCCGTCCTTTCAACCTATCGAGCTTTTTTGGCAGCATGGCAAGCAGTACGTCAGCCTTAACTTTGAGTTGAAGCGAAAGATGCGGGAGGTGTGGGTGCAGATTCGTCAAGGTTGGTACGGGGACAAGGAGTGGTCAGGCCAGGAGGGGGGGTGGAAGGCAGCCAATTGTTCGAAGCTGGTTGAACACGCCATTGGAGAGATGAATAAGTGGGTCAGGGATCGTGATGCAGGGCTTTCGGGTAAGATAGGCAACCTGCAGAAACCGGACGGGTACGACAAAGATGATGTGTCGCCCGTGGGTGATGTCGAGGAAGGGGTAGGGGAGCAGATCCAGCAGGAAAGCGCAGAATGGGGTGATGGCAGCGACGAGGTTGAACCATGATAAGATTTTTTCCAGTCTTGTGATCGATTGCTACACGCCCATGCACTGGGTGTGCCATGTTCCAGCAGCACACATATGTGATTGCTGTGAGCGGGGGTTGCGTCCCTGCTTCCAGCTGCTGCAGTTATGAAAAAAAAATCCAAATTATTCAAATGTCAACAAGTTTTACCCCGGATGCAGCTTGCCACACGTCATCTGCATTCATGTTTATCTTCTTGCGTATTGACCGCCTTCCGTCATGGAAGCGTGTTACGCTACTGTATGCCGACAGGCGCTTGAAAAAATGAGGTACAGGCCGACAAGTGGGGATACATGTTGGCCGGATTTTTCTGCGCACTTTTTCCGATTTCGAATCTCTGTTCGGATACATGACAAGCCATATCTCAAGCAACTTTCAATATTTTTTTTTTGTTATTTTTTCATTGTGACCGCCTTTGCCCTGTCGTCAATTTGTGCTATCGTATGCTGTGCTGCGCATCGTATTGCGAAAGTTACAAGCCGAAACGCATATCTGTTGATTTGCTCCCATTACTTCTGTGCCACCGTAATAGTATGTTTTTTTTGTTCCGATGTGCGCACCAACATACCAGTAACTCTTCGTCTCTCATACATGCATTTTTTTTTTTTTGTAACTTCAAATCAGCGCTCACGGCACTACAGCAGTAGTGCCGTTTACTCAACCCGTGGTCACACACAGAAGGGCCCCTCTCTACCCTCCCCTCCTGCGGTACGTTGCCTTCGGTTTTTAGTGCGAGAAGAGTTCAGCACTCACTTCCCTCTGTGTACACACGACCTATGCAGCGCTGTCCACCAGGTCAGGAGCGGAAGCGAGAGAAAAACTCACTTTGCAAGAAAAGTTCGCTTACGCCGGGATTGTATGTACAATTAATATGTATGTATCTCCGACCGCTCAGCTACAGTATCTCCCATCCAAACTCTCAGATTCCCCCGGAACAACTTGCATATGCATACCCCTCACCGACCGCACCACACTCAGCAAGCTGTGTACCGTCCTATCCACCGCACTGGCCAGGTGCCCCTGCCACCATATTTCGGGTCTCCCTAGCAACTGCTGCAGATAGCACCATTGGCGAGGCACTGGACGGACAGCGGGTGGCTGCCTGTACGGGGAATCTACGTGCATGGCGTCTCCATCACCTTCTTCTCTGGCGGAGCTGGCCTCCAGCCAGAGCCCCGCGGAGCAAGCTGCTCTTGCGGACATGTTCACCCTCAGGTGCGATACCGGCTTCGTGGTTGCGGGACTTCAGCCGGGAGAAGCGGCCTGGACCCCCAACACTGTGCTGTGCACGCTGATCACCATGTCCGTGACATCGGCGTGGATCGTCAGGCGCAAGTCGATCAAGAAGCTCCTTATTTTCTTCAGCCACTGGCTCAGGTGCGTCGAGTTTTGACAACTTTGACGCGTGCTTGCATGGCGTGCTCCCAAAAGAGCTCCTAATAATTAAGGAAAAATAAGTACCGTCCTAGTTGGTTGTTGGGACGAACGATGGATGTACGTTACAGCAGGAGTTCCTTGTGAAGCCGGACTCCCAGTGCTGCTGCGACTGCCACTACTGCTGTAGGTCTTCGTACCCAGTGCTGTGCGTGTGCGGATGCATGGGTAATCCACCTTTATAATTGTATTCAAACCCGTCGCCGTAACTTGTAACAACCTGACAGTTTGGTCTCGGAGATTTCCAGCTGTGCGGTGTACATGTGGTTTTTGATAAAACTCGGGAGACTATGTGTTGTGCGTACCAGCTGATGATGCATACCATCCACCTTTTAAGAAGAATATTTGATGTTGATGTTCTGGATGGCTTGTAGACCTGTCAAATGGACTATGTTTGCGGCGATACTGCTTACTGATGTTAAATAGTCGTATGCAGCGTCTTGTATTTACACCTCGAGCGGCCCCAGGTAGACCTTAGCAGAAATCTCCGACACGTGACGATCCACGAGGCATTTTGAGACAACTTATTCACCGTAGCACCTCTTCAATCACGGGGCCTGTTCGGATTGAAAATATTCATTCACAGATGGCAGGGATGAAGACTGCTGTATGCATTGGTTGGTGTCGATGCAAATGCTGCAGGTCCAGAAGATGCATAAAGGAAAAAGCTTGCAGGGACACTCGGAGGGCCGCAAGCTACCCTCCACTACACCGCATACATATTTTAGATTTCGATTTCTACTACTACGACATACTGCAGTTTACTATGCGTTTCCCTTGGAATTTTGGCCCCACTTAGCAAGTCACATATGGGGGGGCACCTCGTGTGCTACAGTGCCAGCCCGCTCGTAAGAAACACCTATTTCAGCCGAGGCTCAAATCTATTGCCGCAACCATACATGTGAGTGAGCTGAATTTCCGATGTCTGTCATATAATTTCTTATTTTTTTCCGATGAGAATTGCACAATTTCTTATTTTCGCCATATTTTGTTTATTGTTATTTTTTCACCATGCAAATATTGCACAATTTCTTATAAACGGCGTTTCCGTCGACGCCGTCTCAAGGAGACCCACCCTACTTGCCGCGATAAATATTCTAAGCCCCCCCGCCCGTCGTATGCGCACGGAGGAGGCCGTTTCTTGTTTCCTGCGGCTAATTTTAAGTCCTCTTTTTCTTGTGTCTATTGTAGGAAATCGAATTTGCTACAATCTTTATTGTTGCATTTCTTTTCAATCTCCGCCAAATGAGCCAATTTCTTAAACGCTTTTTTTTACATTTTCAAAACTCTGAGCCTCGATTTCTTACGATTGTCTTTCTTACGAGCGGGCCGGCACTGCACTACATACTGCTGTGGTGACGAAGTCTCACGTATATACATGCGCATGTTGATTGGGCGGGTCAGCTACCATTATTTTGTATGCCCGAACCCATGTTTTTTTTATTATTATTTATGGCTTCGGGTCCCAGAGTAGCTCGTGATGTGTGAAAGCAATGATTTGCATAAGGCATTAAGAAAAACTAACGGTGACCGACACTCACGAACTACAAGTAAGAAATAGGGTGCACGTGAAAACGTCATCCGGCACACCGACAGGTACTGTACCTCCCCACCCCGGAGGACCATCAAATTGACGGCTTTGAAGAGCGTAATCTTTACCGCCGCTAGAGTACGCCGGAGAAGTATGGGAAGGAAATAAGGAAGGAGTCAAAGAGCTCGAGGCGGCCGAGATGAACGCAGCGAAAATCATCCTAGGATGATCCAAGCGCACAAGTAATGCAGCCGCCAGGAGGGCAGAACTGGGGATCCGATCCCTACGGTCGGGAAGAGACGAAAGGAAGCTGGCACGGCAGTATGCGCGGTATGGGAGAGGAGAGGTTGCCAAGGATAGCTTGAGAGGCGGAGTGGGCAAACAGGAAGAGGGGTAGACACCCACGGAGTGGGTCAAGGTTGTAGGTGACGCGTATGGAACGGGTTCGAAATTGACGAAGGTGAACCGCTGGAAACGGAGGGTCTACAATGGTTCAAGGAGACGATATCTGTTGCTTGTGCCGAGAGAGAAAAACAGAATCCGTCAATTTCAGGACCGGGAACGTTGGCCTTCGAAATGTAGACGAAGATGTAGGATGGTAGACGATGAAGACGACAAGTTCAAATAAATGTGATTGCGGCTCAGAGTGCAAAGACCGGGTTCATGTAGTCGCGGAATGTCGGTCGTACAAGAAGGAGAGGGAAGTGTACATGACTGAGCTTGAAAATGTAGAGGGAAGGTACAGGGAGGAGATGTTTGAGGCATGGAAGCCAAGATGAGAAGATAGCTGTACTGGGGCATAGGAAGTGGGTTGAAAAGGCGGAAAGTGACACCGATAGGACAGATAGACTAGGGAAGACATTTTTGAGGCACCTTTGGCAAAGTAGGAAGGAACGATTGGCCATCGGTGATCGGTCCTTTGAGAACAATGCTCCGTCTTTTCGAGGACGCGTGGGTCAATGGTCTAACCGCGAAGGCTTGCAAAACATTACAGTACGCCCACTTACCCCCCCTCACCCCGGAGGACCGTTTTTTTTCTTATGTGTTTGCTTCTCTGGGGGCTTAGAGCGCCCTTCACGCCAGCCGCATACATATGCGTATGTTTGGGGGAAACATGATTTGCTATGAAACTAGTGGTGACTTTCACGCATGTATTGAGCAGCTTAGGTGCTTTGTTGATTTGCTACGTAAGTAGAATAACCGTTTTATTTTCAGTATCATGGATTGGGAGTTCGCAAGAGACAATGCAGGGTGGTACATAGGTACCCTACCAAAATAGGTTCCCACCGCGGGGCCGCTATGATTTACGTACGATATAGACTACCGTTACCCCCCGGAAAATCTTCAGAATATGGAAATGGGTGCACACTTATGTGTGTGTTTGTATGTGTGTTGTGTTTTTGTCCTATTTATTTTAGCGACAGTCCCCTCATTTTTCGTGGTGAGACGAGTATTCACACGTAGCAGTGTATGTAGAGTAATGCACTTTTCAGTGTATTTTTTCGTACAACTACAACCATCAAGGTCACACAGGAGGGGGAAACACCGGGCCTTTTTTCGTCCCTTCATTCATTTTTTATTTTCGTGCCTCACCTCCCTCCTGCGGTGCGTGCTGAATATTGTTATTTATCGCGAGAAGGGTCCAGCCGTCCCTTTTCGCTCAACATTGCCAACGTCGAAAATTGTTCCTCACGAGCTTTTCAGCTTTTTCGCTTTCACACGCAAACTTGTAATTTTTTCACCCCATGCGGATTCGAACTCATGACTTTGCGAATAGCGATTTCGAGGTTACCAGGGGCAGACCAACCAGAAAAAAAGGCAACGTCCGAAAACTCAACACCGAAACACACTACTGTCGATTCACGTTTGCAGGCCGTGTGCAATCAAAGCTGGACAATACGCTCTGTTTCTGGGACGCGAGCAGAGGGTATGTGCATGACAGCAGGCCATTGGCTGCAGTTTGTGGATGTCGTCAGCTCAAAGCCTTTCTCTGCCATGTGCCTTTGACTGGTCACACATGCAGCAGGCACAAAGACGGCTCTTTTCGGCCGGAAGGCAAGAACATCAGCAGAGCAATGTGGCAGTGTTGGGCATTTCGGCTCGTGTGCGGCCAACTAGACGCAGAATGGGCTGGATTTGAAAGGCCTGCAGAGGGTTTGTGCATGACCTCACGATACTGGCCTCTGTTTGGGCAGCAGACGGTGTACTTCCTCGTTCTGGCACGATCGGGGTGTGACGCCCTCCCTTTCCCTAGCTGGAAAAGATCAGCCGATCCACTGAGAAAATGGGCCTATTTTCTTAATCGCCAGCTGGAATCCTTGGAAACATGCGGTCTGTGAGAATTTGGGCTCTGGGAAATTGGCATTTTCCTCCGCGTAAGAAGCCCAAATAATTTTTTGGGCTAAGAAAATACCTCCCCCCCCCTCGAAAAAACAAACAGAAGAAACGTTGAGTAAAAAACAACCTCAGTCTCCTTTCAACAACTATCTCTGATCCTAGTCCCAATCGTACTTGATGTAGTGAAAAACCACATGTTGAATGAGAGCCTTGGCCAAAGTTAAAATTGATCTTGGCGTATGCGATGTATGTGCTCGCCTGCTGTACGCCGACAAGCCCTTGGAGGCAAGTCTGAAGACACTTGTACAGATATCCGTTGGCGAATGTGCCGGCTGGGATCGAGAATCTTGAATATGTGCATGCACACCATCTTCTTTTTTCTTGTGATGACATGCGCGTATGCGTACGACGATGTTTTGACGCTTCCCCCATCCCCCCCTCCCCCCCCCCCCTCCCCGTGCTTGGCAACGATGGAAACCCCACGATGTGCTACTGATGGCTGTCCCTCTTGTCTACAATTCCAGTGGTATGATCTACCAGCTTCTGATTATGATACAGCATACCATGATATCGGTCTGCTGGGCGGGAGGA
>FN648707.1:145875-190540 GCA_000310025.1 Ectocarpus siliculosus
TTTTAGGTTGACGCAGATGTCTGCTAACCCCCGTAAACTCTTCCGGTCGAAGGATGAGATGAGTGCAAGATTTGCTATGTATGCAACATTTTCCTGTCATAGACAGGTCGGATAAACGCATGCCCTCTTTAGTATATTGCATCTGTCGTGCTTCCCCCCCCGTGTATGGCTGAAAATTTCGCGCAGACACCACCACAACCAAGCACCCAAGGCTGTGCACACCTAGCAGCCGTTGCGGACCTCTGCTCTCATGAGATTTCCAACGAACTTCTTGGCATGAACATGACCTGTTTTCTCTCATCCCATCCCCACCCTCTCGTTTTGTCTGTGACCTTATGCCCCTCTTGTGGACCCGCCGCATGAATGCAGTCTCATCGGACGCTGTCTCGTGTCCGCAGCCTCAGCTCGCCCCCGGTGATATGGCTGTCCCTCGTTCTCGCCGTCGGAGGTGCTGCGGCCGCCGCTCCTTCCTGGAACACCATCATTCTCACTGGAACTTACTTCTCTGTGTACAGCGAGGACGAGGTACGGCCCCACTCCATTGACACTACCTATTTTTTCGCCAACAAGATGGCCGTTTCATATTTCGCCTGCAATACAGCAATTCCAATCCCCGATCCAGGCTTTGTCTGGAGGCGTGGCGCGTTGTCCTATTCTTTATGAGTGTGTGCGAAACATGGAGTTGAGTCTCGCGTTTGTCTCTTGTGTGATATTGTCTCTTGTCTAAACCTGTATCGTTTCAATACTCGTGTGCGTCGGTGGGTGGTCGGTCGATGCAGCGAGACCTTATCTGGAGCGTTACCTCCCGCTTCCTGTTCGAGTTCATCGTCGGCATCTGCATGATCGCCATCGTGACCTGGCTGTTGCTGTTCCGGATGAAGGAGATCAAGGAGTGCTGGAAGGTGCACACCCGCATCCGCTACTACTTCGGCCTGACTCTCATCGCCACCGCAGTCAATCTTGTTCTCGGAATTTTCGGCACCGTGTACATCGTCGGAGGACGCCAGAGGTGAGACAGATTGATCCTTCATGGACACAATGGCCTTAGTTGTTCGTGCGGGACTTGCTTGAGAAGACGACGCAGACTTGACGGCCTTCCGCCTAACTGTAGCGACGACTTCACGCTGTGTGTGCCTGCCGTACAATGTGGCCAGAAGAGAAAAACGAAGCATTGGGCGTCTCTTTACCTCCAAGCTGGAAGGAACCACATCACATGAAAGATTGAAGGTTTTCCCAGGGAGATAACGTTTTTTTCTTCTTTTTTTTTTGTTCTTCACTTCAAATCAGCGCTCACAGCACTAGTGCCGTTTATTCCAACCCGTGGTCACACAGAAGAGCCTATCTCTACCCTCCCCTCCTGCGGTACTTCGCCTTCAATTTTTAATGCGAGAAGAGTTCAGCACTCTCTTCCCTCTGTGTACACACGAACTAGCGCTATCCACTTGGCCAGGAGCGGAAGCGAGAGAAAAACTCACTTTGCAAGAAAAGCTCGCCTACGCCGGGATTCGAACCCCTGACCTGACCTCTAGAAGGTTACGAGGCTACCAACTAGACCACCGGGGCGACCGGCTTGGGTGGGTGTGACTCAATCACAAGACGATTGCATCATGAAGGTTGCCACGTGACAAATCCGAACACCATGGCTTAAGTGCGTCTATCAGTCGCTGTGTGCATCGGGGATGTGATGATGGGTGTTGGAGGAAGGCAAACAACACGGTGTGGTCATGCGTGGACACAGCAAGCTCTTTACGAAAAAACACCGGCAGAATGAAAGCACGGGATGTAGGTATGGGTGCCTCGTCCAAGCAGTGTCGCGAAGCTTAACAGCCACTGCACAGGAGATGCAGGTGCGAGCGTGCGGGTGCAGCGCTCTTCACGATGTTGCGGAATATCTCAGCTCCCGCTTGGGGCTCCAGCCCGCGACAGCGGATTCAATCGTGACGGAGAGGGCGGTTCCCGTCGGCGCCGCGAAGAAAGAGATTCGATCGGGGTCCCCTACTGCGGGGGCCCGGAAATCGTCTTGAGTTGAAAGTTGCGCGAAACGCCCCGCTCTCTGTGAGGCGCCCAGTCCTGGAGATTCAGATTGATCAATACATACTTACTTCTGTATGGCTCCCCTTCCGGGAGTTTAGTGACTTGCCTCCCGGGGGCGACGCAAGAGGACATGGGCAATGTCACCACGGTCACATCATTGCATCTCGACGTTCGGTAGTGCCGGTTTTCCGTACAACCTGTAAAATCGCGTGACGTGCGGGGCATTTATTTTTTTGTCACGTGACCTTTCGCGTAGGCTACTTGTAGCGGCGTCTTCGGCGCAGATGCTAAATACTGCTTTTAGCACTCTGCGTTTGATCGCTCGCTCCTATGTAAGCGCGTTGCTCATCGTCTTGTGGTAACGTTTAGGCGTTAAGCGTTGCGAAGAAGTCACAGCTCTTCCTGGTTGTGGCGAAAAGTTTTTTGGCAGTTTTTGACAAGGGCTTTTTTGGGTTAGGAATGACTCCCCGCGACATAGAGTTGGTCGGAGTCTCTTTAGGTGTCGATTGCACGTGCCACGGATGCCTGGCGATCCTCGGGCATGCGCGGTATTGGTCATGTACCGACGAGCCCCGTGCGTACCCTTGAGAGGGAACCACTAGAAACGCTTCGCTGCTGCGAGAGGCAGTTGTTCCGAAGCACGAAAAACATCGAAACTGTATGCACACATGCACTTAAATAGCACCAGAGCGAATCCCACAAGTCATGTCAGTAGACATGTTGCAAGGCTTGTATTCGATGCACGTTAAAACCCATGGAGCGACTGCTACATTGTTTTCTACATTGTTGAACGGTAACATGCCTCACCTCCCCCCACGCCGTCCATTGGCTTTTTACATCGACGCCTCCCCCCGGCTTCCGTGGGCTTCGCGTTCCGTTGTGCTGCCCTTTGTCTTCTAGGGTTATCCTCATTGTGATATCGTGGTCTTTTCGTCATATTCATATCGCGCTGGATACCATCGTCCTGTACGGTGTCCTGGGGGCACCGGCGAGACAAATGGATGAGCGCGGCGGATCGATTTCCTCTGATCCCGCCGTCGCTGACTCGGGTTCCCGAAACTGCAGCAACCCGGGGTCAAGCACAGGCGGCCTTCGGAGTCTCAGGAGGTTGAGCAAGCGAAGCTCGAAGCCTCGTGTACCTCCTGCTCGACAGGCTCAAGGCCGCCCGGACGACATTCTCACCACCATCCGTCCGTCGCAGTCCGATTGATTGATTGGTTCCTGAGAGGTCTCTGTAACCTGCGAGCAAAAAGCGGGCTGTATGTAGGTTTCGGCGGGAGGCTGAAGGAAGGGTTGAGCTTGAAGTCGTCGTTTGCTTTTTAACGGAGTGCCACCGTTCGCAGGGCCAAAAGCGACATGTTGTGTTTGCGTCCGATGTCCGAGGCATTCTCTTGTTGTATGACGAAGGGCGGCGGCTGCGTATTTGTTAATTACCACGGACGGTTTTTTGTTCAAAGGTGTGGAGAGTGCGTTACTGCACTGGCGGGTACATGTATTGTTCTTGGCGTGAAGGTTTGTGCTTGAGGGAAATTTCGAACGTGACCCGCCCGCTGGGTGTTTTGTGTCTGGTGTTTCGTCAAAAGATGCGTTAGATGCTGAGGGCGTGCGTTCGTGGGAAACCATGCGGTGAAGGTGGTGGTTCCGTTGGTTTTTATTTACCCTTCCGGTGACGTCACTGTTGCCTCTAGTAACGGTTGAGGGTGGCTTGTTCACCCCATGGCCAGTAGTTGATCTGGCAATGCTTGGGCATCTCACATCCACGTTCAGCCCCGAAACGTGTAGGCGTGGCGGAGATGACATTCAAGAAGATTGCGTCTTGGCCGTGTGGAATGGAATGGACGCCGAACATGCCTCAACTCGGTATTGCTGCAGGTGTACGAGACGTTGTCCCAACGACTGCGGTAGATGACGGCCGCACCGAACTTTTGTCATCATTTTTCAGGGTGTTGTGTGACCTCGTTGTGTGACCACCAGATGGATTATAGGCGGTGACCTAGTGGTGGGGGGAACCTCGATTGGGGACACTGGCGTTTGGACACAATTGTCGGGGACAGAGCATGCTCCACTACCCTGCGTGCCTGACTGCCAACGACCTTGTTTTTGGGTTCGTTAGTACGACATTCTCTTTACGCCAGGGCACGGGAGGATCTGAATCCTTCCGCAGAACGTCTGGCGAATACCTCTTTTTTTCGGTTTCTTGGGTGGCGTTAGGATAGCGTATTTGCGTCTGCTCTTTTTCTTGCGTGAGACTCAGCGTGGTCTGTCTGTTTTGATGCCGTGTTCGGAGTTGGAGCGATGTGCTCGTCTCTGGTCTATTCTTAGTTTACTGCCCGACCGCGCCCTTGTGGCTGGGTTGGTTGTTGTGTTGTTTCGTCGACGTCTTCGTCGCCGTCGTTGTTGTTGTTGTTAATTGTTATTGTGGGCTCTGTTTGGACAATTTACTACGAAAATTCGGAAGAGTTTAGTGTTCCTCCAAGACGTTTTGTTGCAGCCAAAAGGGACAAAGTTGAGACGTTGGTTGAATCGCACGGTCGAGGGCAGGGTTGGAACTAGGCCACCATAGCAGTGCTCCCGTGGAACTATTGCCGGGGGTAGTACTAAAGCTACGTCCGGTGCTCAACAATTTCATTGCGTTGCGATGTATACCAGGGGAGCGCCGGACGATGAGATGTCGCTGTTCAATTATGCTCGGTGTGAATGTGATACGTTTGTTGTAATGGCCTGATGGTAGGGGTTCGTTAGGCTACCGTAGGTGGCACACGCTACCACCCCCCTTAACTGATTTTCAGTGCTCGATCACTCCACAGTAGAACGAGTAGCGTTGCCGAAAATGAAGGTGTTGGAATCGTCTCCTCGGGATCTTTCCGAAAATTCATCCTTTGGTTTTGGCGTCCTCTTCGTCGTGGAGCATGTACAGTCGATCGTTGGATATCGGTCCAAGGGGGTTTGGTATTTTAGACTACGTGAGGCATGCATCTTAGGTTGCCATTTTGCGTGTGTTGATTAATAAGAACAAATCCATACCGCCCCAGTTGGCAAGAAAATGGCAGCAACCGGAAAAATATGC
Source organism: Ectocarpus siliculosus (assembly GCA_000310025.1). Classification (NCBI taxonomy): domain Eukaryota; class Phaeophyceae; order Ectocarpales; family Ectocarpaceae; genus Ectocarpus; species Ectocarpus siliculosus. The sequence continues at coordinate 150,977 of FN648707.1, forward strand.
GCTCGCCCTGGTTGTCAACAAGCGTGCATCGTATGTATTCGGACGGAGCCGATGCAGACCGCATGTGCAATGGTGTCTGTCTTCTTGCCTTTGATTGTCTTGTCGAAGAGAACGCGTTGTCACAGATCATCAATTGTGTGGGCATGCCCATGCATGGACTGCCCATGGGTGTCCCATGGGCGGTTAAGCAAAACTGTTAGTATTTAGTGTGGGAGATTGGATATAGACGGGGGAAATATTAAAGCCATCAGAGAGTTGCAGCCTTGTATTGTTCAGAAAAATAAATGCGTGGGAGTTTGCGACTACAGCACGTGTAAGCGAAATGTCATTATAGCTACATCAGTACTGCCCTTTTGCTGTGTTCGCAATGTCTGGCCTACAGCAGTACAGTAGTATGTCGTAGTCGCTAGCCACATCAAAGATCCTACCAGCTCACGAAACGGAAATCTCTCTCCACCTCCACCGCCGTCTCTCTCTCCAATCAACGTCACTCTATCTCCACTTCTTTCTCTTCCTCTCTACCAGCTCTGTGCTTCGAGTTCGAGTTCGAGATGGGGTTCTGCGCTAATTGGATCGCCCGAGTTGGGCTTGTACCCTTGTCTGAATTTCTTGCTCCTTCCTCGTGCAGCTGTTCCCCGCAAAGGGCGGAGAGGTCGATTCCCCCCAAGCTGTCCATGATGTCGTCTGTGGTTTCGGGAGTCTACCGATTGCGCGTGATTGCACAACCCTCGGAAAACTACTCCCTCCCGCGCTCAGAAACCGAGATTCGCACTAATGTAGTGTGAAAGGTAAACTGCCCGGGGTGCATCGAGCCCGTCCTGGATTGTCCGCCTACCCAATGCCCCAAGTAAACGCAAGGGCGGGCTTGCTGCACCACGCGCACTATACCTTTCGGAAACCTTGATAATTGCGGGGCATAATCTTCATTTGAGACAACGTGTCACGCTCCGTCATTGAGAGACATTTGCAAATCCCCTGCAGTCGCCTCATTGAGCAGATACATGTGTACCGAGCTCGTTCCAATTCTACGTAACTATTCCAAAACTTATGGCTGGGCGGCCTAGCCGAATGTCTGTGTCTTGGCTCGACCTGCTTGTAGTCGAGCTTTGAAAATCGGTGTGTGTGGGGGGTGATATCTTCTTCTGCGGCCTGACAGCCATTCCTCTATCCGCCAGTGCGCAAGATACTGAGTGAGTGTGAGTACTGTGCACACTCAATGTGTACGAGATCAATCGAACACCCTGCAGCTTGCAGTTTGTCGACAGGTCTGGGGCGTCGAGACCTCTTTTGGTGGTACCTTATAAAAAAAGTCTACCCATTACGCCCGAACCTTGAGTATATGTATATTCTCTCAGCAAGCTCGCATACACTCTTCGCTCCACACGGAGTACAGTTGTTCTCCAAGCATCGTTGGTCATGTCCACCTACGAGTCCAACGCCACTACAACGCTCGTCGCCTGCCGCCCACCAACAACCCCCCGTTACCAAGACGTGCGCGCGCATCCACTTCGTGGACTCGATGGGATGCATCCCTATGAAACGTTGTTCCGCCATGTGCCGTAGCAGAGACCAAGCGCAAAACCTCACACGCGTTAACCCACAGACAACCTGAAGAAGGTTGTGTGTTTCTTCCCATCTTTCAGATCAGATTGCTGCCTCAAGCCCGAGCGTCTTGGTCGCCCGCGCTCCCGCCCCCCGTGGTGCAGATGCGCCCTTGCCCTCATCTAGTTCGCACGTTTCCACCCCCCCCGCGAGAGTTATGCCCCTCTGCCGAGCAGTGTCTCTCAACAATTCTTCGCAGGGACGGGCAAGAGAGAGATCGAAGCGGTTGATGTCCGCGACGGTCTTTTCGGTGGAGCCAAGTGCAAACGGGGACGCTGCAGGGCCATGCGCTGCTACAACCAAGTCAAACCAGCAGCACCGTCCTGACCCCCCAAACCTGCAGCTACTTTCTTTTTGCCCCACGCTCAGGAATAAATATGGGGGAAAATCTCGAAGTGGACACCCATCCATCACCTACCCATCGTTGAGAGCACTCGTATCCCCAAGATCCATACCTAGAAAGTACCACACACACAATACCACACTTCCGAGAATCGGGGGCACTCACAACGGCAGGCAAGCGTTCTCGACAACTGCAGAGGGTCGTTCGGAAGTCTGGTGGCGAAACTACAGATGCTTTCTCTTGGTAAGCAAAAACCAACCCGTTCTGCAAGCCCACACCACGGGAATCGCCCATGACTTCGACCATGCCTTGTTGCTTCAAGGATGCGGCATGCGTTGAAGAGAGGTGGAAGCTCAGAACCTCCACCACAGACACGTCTGTCAACTCCACACACCATCATCACCGTCATGATACAACTGAAGGTTGATGCTACGTACAGCTTGCACAGGGATCAGGTGACCACCACCTACACCCACACGCTTCCGCTCGGGAGGGACATGCTGAAGAGTCATGCATTTGGTCGCGGTTGTTGGTGAAGCTCCCGAATCGACTAAGTAAGCCGCCTCAACACCAACCTTGACTCCTACTCTACCAAAAGACGCACACCGGGGTGAGACTTGCCTCGCGGCACCGATGGGCCGAGCAGAGGTGGAGGTATCCCGAGGGTGGAGGCGAACCAGGACTCCTGCGAGTATATCTAACACACCCACGAGCTGAGACTTGCTTGTATAGCCTGCTATTTGGACGAGAAATCAGACTATGGACCATCTAGAACGCAGACATGTTTGCATATTACCCTCGAGCACCAAAACCTGCACGCCAAGAACAGTACGCCACTCACCACGAGCAAGAAGCGACCAACTCTACACACGGACGGTTGAACCCGACATTTCCGTGGAAAAGAACAATATGCCGCCTCTGTCCGTCGCCCAACAACGACATTCCTCGGCATTGGACAAAAAACCGAAGCACACAATATCTTGCCCTCTACCCTACGGCACGGGAGCCCTCCCGCACAAGCAAACGGTAACTTCAACCTCAACCCTTCCTTCAGCTTTCGCACGCCAGGAAAAACCTGGAGATCACTCCACGCAGGGACCAATCAATCGGACTGCGACGTACGGCTGGCGGTGGAAGATTCGTTCGGGCGGGCTTGTCCCCGTCCGATGGAGGGGGCGCGCGGATTTCTCGAGCTTCGCTTGGTCAACCGGTTGAAACTCCGAAGGCCGTTGCTGCTTGACCCAGAGTTGCTCGAGCCACGGGATCCCGTTCCATGCACGATGGGATCAGAGGAAGGCGAGCCGCCGCGCTCATCCACTTGTCTTGCCGGTGCCCCAAGGACACCGTAGAGGACGATGGTATCCAGTGCGATATGAATGTGACGAGCAATCCATGATATCATGAAGAGGTAAAGGCTTGACAGCAAAACAGAGAGACACAAGGGATTGCGAGCCCGAGGAAACCAAGGGGGGGGGGGGGGAGGGGGCGTTGGACGGCGCGCGGGGGGAGAGTCATGCTGCTGGTGGATCCAGCCGTCACTCAATGATGGGCAGCGACTACTAGCAACATGTCTACCGAAGACTGGTGGGAGAGGATGATCTCCTGTGTCAATACCTACGGTGCACGCAGATACATACAGTACCGCCTGTGGGAAAATGTAGCGATTAGGTTTAAAAGTCGTGATGGTTGGTTATCAGGAAGTGGGTTCATGTGAAACGTGTAGAGCAGAGGAGTGCGGCGTGACTACGACGGATGCCTTGGATGCCTCGTGTCAGTCAAGAACAATGAGAGTGGTGTGGTGTGTTTTCCAACGGTCTTTCATCTCTATGACTAGGAAACAATCAAGAGGGCTCTTCAGAGAAAAAAAACACCCTTGCGGTTGACGCGGGTTCCACACCCCGCAGAAATAATACAAATGGGAAGGGGCGCATTTGACAGCCGCGTGGATGTCATCTGGCGGGACGACTATTTCGCCTACAGAATAGCTGAGTCACCACTGAGGATTGCTGGCGGTTCGGCTGATGGCGAACGTGCCTTGCAGTAGTGCCACCCCACTGATAAGACACAGCTTCGGCGCCACACACCTTTCTGTAAAGCAGCGAAACAACCTTGATTTAAGACAGGTCAACCGTAGCACGTATTGACAGTGCGATATGCCATGGCTCCACCCAACCACACGCTCGTTGCCTTGACCCCTTGGAGGTAGAACAATGCTCGGCGGTATTGCTGGTCTCTTCGTTTCGCCCTGAACGCTAGATACAGCGTGAAGCCCATGATACAACCATCTCCTGGTGGTCAAGTTTCTGTCATTTGTTGTCTCGCATAGCATGACCACACTCACTGCTGAGGCGAACCGACGATGTAGATCGTGCCGCACACGCCGACAGCCAAATTTACGATGATGCCGATGAGGGTCAGGCCAAAGTAATAGCGGATGCGGGCGTGCATCTTCCAGCACTCCTTGACCTCAGTCATCCGGAACAGCAGTAGCCAGACCGCGATGGCGAACATGCAGATGCCGACGAAGAACTCGAGGAAGAAGCCGGCGATGAACATCCATTCGTTTGTTCGCTGCATCGATCACCCTTCGCCAGACGCGATGATTGAACCAATACAGCGTGCCACACATCGGCACCACAGATGAAACTGTGAGACTCAACTCCATGTTGTGGTTGAATGAAGAGATAAAATGTGAGCCCGGTAGCCCGACGGAGCCATTTTCGTAAGAGGACCTCCAGCGCTACACGCAACAATGGTGATCCGTGCATTGCAATGTTATAGTACATTCATGTGGCCACCTTGTTGGCCAAAATGCGACCTCATGGGCGTGTCGTCAAACCTTGTCTCCGTTTGTCGTGAAGAAGTAGGTGGCGGTGAGTATGATGGTTTCCCCGAACGTGGCGGATGGCGCAGCGATTCCGATGGAGAGCACGATGGAGAGGAATATCACCGGGGGCGAGCTGAGGCTCTTGACAAGAGACAGTGTTCGGTGAGCCTTCATCCACACGGTGGGTTGACGAGAGGGGTGGAAGGACACAGGCAGAGAGAGGAGATGGAAGAAGAGAGGTCACATGGTCAGTGGTTCGGCGAAAGACCATGAGCAGAGGTTCACTACGGCAGAAAGGCGTGAAGAGGCTTCGTTGGGTTGGTGGTGTCTGGGAGCGATATTCAGGTGTAACGCTGGGGGGAAGCACTACATACAACTGGAGTACGCGTATCCGACCTGTTCACACAAAGGAAAAACCATGCGTGTGCGTTTTCCACATATTCTTCTTGCGGCATTTTCGTGGTGGTCATCACGCAGCAAGCAACAGTACGCAGTTGCAAAGACTACTCTGCTTGCTTACCATGACGATGGGGGCGAGGTTGACACAGATGGCGAGGTTGGTGATCGCCAGCATGTACCTCGAAGCCAACTCGAGAAACATGATGGCTTTATTACGTGCTCCAGGCTTGATCCCGCCCAGCAGATCGATATCATGGTTGACAGTGTGTGTCACGACCAGAAGCTGAAAGAGCAGACCACTGATTTGTAGACAAGCAGGGACAGCGGCCGGTAGCACATCGTCGGGGTTCAACACTTGCCAGGCACGAGACGGGAAAAACAACGATGTTGCAACCGCAAACCTATCCCAAAAACACTCCGTCGTAAGCATGAGCGTATGACATGGGACTCAAGAAGAAGGTGGGTCTGCGTAAGAGCACGACCAGCCGACACATCCGCCAACGGATATCCGGAATACCTACAAGCTGGGCACCCGAAGTTACCCCCAAGCACTTGTCCGCGAACAGATGGTGGGCGGCTTGTAGGTATTTATTCGGCATACCGTTTTGGTCATGGCTCCACTAGGATAGTGAAGCCGCCACTCTTTGGAGGTGTGATGCTTGTTTAGATGTGGGATACCCATGACGCTCATGTGCCTGCGTAACGTAGGAAGATGACGACACACGCATGCCAGCGTTATCTCGACGTCCGTGGTTTAAGATTGCATCAAGAACTCGTAAGTGATAACGGGAATAGCGATACTCTCTTGAGACCACCCTAGACGACATCTATAGGAGTAGGATGGGAGGTTGGGTTGTCCAGTGCGTCCTGGGTTGAAACTATGCAACATGGTTGACGGTCCCGCGTACATTCTAGCATAGTTACCCGTGTAAAAACTTGGTATACATGCATCTGTTCCAGGCTCCACCACTACAGTAGGCGCCCGCGCTAAAGAACCTCTTTTGAAGTGTTGGCTGAGGCTGGGGTTCTTACTGGATTCCTAGGGTCATGCTACGATTGCCCGCTATACAGGTTATGGTGGAGGGGATCTTAACCAAAATGGTGCTATAGTTCTTAGGTTTGTGATTTCGAGGCTATATCGATTTCTTGGCTGCCAACTGTACTGGAGCATCAGCAGCAACAGCGCACCTCGCTCCTCGGCTCCTTTTTTCCACACGCGAGATGTGGAATAATTGCAGCATACATCTACACAGCGTCGTCATGGCGGTTATGTACGTCCATCTCAGTCAGTAAGGAGTGCGAGAGAGGAAACAACAGACGATGCGGATGGACGGTCGATGTCCTACTGTACGTGTACTACAAAAAAACAGATGCTTTTTCAAAACCTGGGTGGGACATCTACGAAATGCCATGTATCAATAGAAATGTCTCTTCACAATCGAACCACCTACAGCACACATTATGGGTATGCGTGGGGAATGGCATGGCCCGTGCAAACCTGGCGGTGAACATGCCTGGAGCTAGTACGGGGACAAGGATAGCATCACGTGGGCTTGTTTGGCAAAACATATTTGTTCTGCTCGGAATCGTGGGTCGAGCGGGAGCGTTGGGTTCCATGCATCGATCGATCGCCGTTTTCCGACATGTCACCAGCTGCCAAAGTCTGACTGTTGGGGGACCTTGTTCTGGTTTTGCTCATTTCTCGGTCCTTTTATTTCTCTTCTGCGTTTCATAAGACGCCCTCTGTTGGGTTTGTATTTTTCAGTCTGTGTCCACGGAAGGCTTCCGCGCGAATTGGACCCGTACTGACGTACTATGCGGACGTTAGAAGGCACTGAACAGAGATCGGAACGTTGTTCTCCGTAACATCTTCTGTCATAGGCCCCCCCTCCCAAGTCGCCCGAAGAGTTGTTAAAACGTCGTGGTAGCCCCGGAGGGTCAACTCGTCCTTGTAGCGCCCCCCTACACTAGCCCAAGGGGCGGTAATTTTTCGCCGAAGTCGCTGATGGAGGGGAACAAGTTTGACTCCGGCACAGCGCACGCACCCCCACATACCATGAGCAGTACTACGGTACGAACTTAAAACATGAGAGTGAGAGCCACAATAGCTGGGTACAGTAGCGGCAAAGAACCCCGCTAGCCGACCATCCACGCATGGACATTAATATACAAACGTGCACACGAAGACGCGCTGAGTAAACCAAAATGGTTCTAAACACATGACACGAGGTTTCTTGAGGCCGATCTCCCACAATACTGGCAGTTTTGCTATAGCGCATGGGCTGCCCATCAGCCGTCCATGGGTGGGCCCGTGAGAAGCCCATGAACTGCCCACGAAGTGCCCACCGTGAGCACTTCAACCTGGAAATCGCCACGGAATATCAACCTACAACTCAGCCAGCGCCAACCTAGCCCGTGTCATGTGGGCTTGGGGTTAGGGTTAGGGTTAACGATAGGGCTAATAACCGTTTTAATGCCCATTCCCAAGCAGTAAAGCCCATTTTTTAGCAATGCACTGGTTCCGGTTGAAGGGCACTCGTTGGCCGCTCGCGGGCTGCCCGGGCATCCCCGTGGATTACCAAAACTGGTACAAAGGTTGTGAGACCCCTTGAGGCGAAATATGTTGGTAAAACTCGAAGCTAGCAATACAGAACGTTGAGAGACTTAATTAAGGCACCCAAGCTGTGTACTAACTCTAACCAACCAAACCCTCTCGGGAGGCATTACTCTAAAGTTTTTGGTGGTGTCCCCCACATTTGTATTACAGATGGACGTATGCAGAGAACGCCGTTCCACCCTGCTACCACCCTGCTACCACCCTGCAACCCGCAGTAGTATAGTGAAAACTTTATTTTCAATATTTGAACTACAGACTACATTTATCGTGGCGACTCCGGCGAAAGGCTACATCCAACCACACCACAAGTGTATCTGTTTGTCTTGTGTACTGGTGGTGCAGTCTTCTGTTCCAACTCCCAGGTCCGCCCCAACCCTACAGCATTCGTATTGTTTATTATTCGATGTCGTACCCGCCGGTCAGTCGTTGGAATCAGTCAGGTGCAACAAATCCTTGAGAAATATCTCTCCACGACAACGATGTGTTGGGTGGCGATGGTCTGTCTGTTGTATACGATCAAGCTTGGCTACCACAGCCACACCTGAGCCAGTGGCTGAAGAATATGAGGAGCTTCTTGATCGACTTGCGCCGGCTGATCCATGCCGATGTTACCGACATGGGCCAGAGTGCACAATACAATGGTGGGGATCCAGACCGCTTCCCAAGGCTGAAAACCCGCAACCAATGTTTGTGTGTGTACACGGCAGGATACAATTCTCCGAGATCTCCGAGGGGGTTACGCAGATTATATAGATATGGGTATGATAGACAGACTTGGTGCAGCAGGTTTTGCCTCTTCTTGCTCACGTCTGTCACTCGTTAAACTCTCTAATAAGCAAGGAACTTGAGTCACTCCTTTGTGCAACACGCTCTCGACAAGAGCCCGCGAGCGTGATAACATAGTACACGCGCCGACACCCCAAACACGATATCGTGGAGTCAGCTGACGTCGGTAGGGAAAGGTTCGGGAGGTAGGCACCGGAATACAGCAGTTGTAGGCGTAGGAGACACATTGTGCCGCGTTTTATTTATTTTTTTGCGGCGTAATTTGGCGGAGCAAGAGAAGAGATGGCGAGGGAGAAGGACATGACGGAGAGGGAATATGGGCATCTATCGGAGAAGAATGATGCACCGGCAAGAGTAATGGCTGCCGGGAGAACGTCTACCTGGGCAGCTGGTGGAGCTGGTCTCGGTACACAACGGGTGAGCATGATGAATGACGGAAATTGTGCGTTGAGCGGCTACAGCAGCAGTCGCATACCGCCCAAAATCCCGAAAGATTCAGCGAAGGCCGTGAACTGGTTGCGGAGATTGCGGATTTTCCTGGCTAGCGAGGGTTTGGAGCAGACGCTTGAAGACACCAATCCCACTGGCTATGTTCCTGTCATCAGCTGTTTGGATTGCATATATCTGAACCGGGTTCATGGTGCGGCGCTCGTTACGGCACACAAGCGGGCGTGGGGATATCTGTTGGAAGCAACCTGCGGCACGGACATTGAAGAACGGTTGGCTGCTTGCGACTGCGTCCCTGAGGCGTGGAGGGTGATCCGCGAATGGGTTTTGCCTACTTTCGACGCCGAGAAGACATTGCTTGTGCGACGGTTGGAGGCAGTTGAGATGTCCCCTGGCGAGAACCCGAAGCTTTTCTTTGCCAGAGTTGATGGCATCATCAACATCATGCGAGCTGTCGGCATTGAAAAATCCGAGCGGGAAATCGTCCACATCATTGTTCGCCAGCTTTCGCCCGAGTACGATGTCGAACGCAAGTCTATCCTGGCCGACCCCACCATTCCCCGAGCGAAAGTGGAAAAAGTTGTTCGCACGGCACACGCTAACAACGTCGAGATCAAGGAATTGGGCAAATCGAAGGCGGTCGGTGGTTTGGGGTGCGGTCATGGCGGCGTCGGTCAGAAGGGGAAACAACGGCGGCAGCAGCAGCAGCAGCAACAACAGTGGGTTAACCCACAACCACCACCTGTACACCACCCACCTCCTAATTTCCCGACGTGGGGATCTGGGGGGCTCTATGACTGTGGGCGCAACGCCGTGTACCCGCAAGAGGAGTCAGCTCCGCCGCCAGGCGCTCCGATGGGTGCCGTTCATCAGTGCGTGAGGTGCGGGAGGCATGGACACTCACTCGGCGACTGCAATGCGCCACGACGCTTTGAAGGCCACTGCACTGCCTGCGGTGAGTATGGTCATCGGCGCCGCATGTGTTGCACAACCGGCCGCATGCAACAGCACGTGCATGTCGGTGATGGAGAGGGTCTCAACGCGAGTGGCAACGACACTATGCCGTACCAGCAGCGGAAGCGACGACGCTGGAGGAGGCACAGGCACAGGCGTCAGCCGGAGTCGCTCCTCCCCTTTGCAGATGGAGCGGTGGCATGGGGCACAGCAACTGCTGTGGGAGCGGCGACCGGTGGTGGTGGTTTCCCCGCTACGGTGGCGGGGGGAACGGCCGCGGCGCAGGCACTCGCGGCTGGAGCGGCGGCATCGGAGGCAGCCACGGCGGCGAGAGCGGGGACCCCCGGCAACAGAGTCTTCCCCGCGGCGGCGGCAGGGGGAACGGCCGGGGAGCAGGCACTTGCTGTTGAAGCGACGGTATCAGTGGTGCCACCGGCGGCGGCACCGGCGACGGATGAACTCGAAAGCATGAAAGAAGAGCTTGCTGACATACGGAGGCAATGGGGGGAATTGGCGGCCAAGAAACCGGCACTGCATGTGCAGCCGGGCCCACCACTTGCGTCGTCAGCAGGCGTGGCTTCAGCAGCGGAAACAACGGTGGGGACGACGACAGGTATTGGTGTTTTCCCCGGCTCGTCGATGGGGGGAACGGCCGGGACGCCGTCAGCTGCAGGAACGGTGGCACTGGAGGTTTCGTCGACCTGCGGCCAGATACCCCCCGCCGTATCAACTGGGGAGGCGATCGCAGTGCCCACATCAGCAGCTACACCGGCACCAGCAGCGCAAGAAGCGGAGGACGCGTGCGATGAGGATGGCTGTTGGTTGGACAATGGCGACGAAGGCGGCAACAGCAACGGCGGCAGCGGCGACGGCAGGTTCGTGGCGTTGTCTGCGGGTGCGGGTGCGGGCGCGGGGCATCCCGGCGCCAATCCGACCGTGTACAATGGTATCTGCGTGGTGCGGGACGATGGGGGGTAATGCCATGGCTGGACATTCGATCGTGGCTGGAAGGGTGCGGCATGAATTGAGAGGCTACGTGTTCGGGAGCTACCGTGCGAGATGACCGGTGGTTGCACGATGAGTCTACGCGCGATTCAGGCACGTTTGTGAGAATTATGTTCATTTGGCTTTCTATTTTCTGGGTCGATTTTGTTTGTTGAAAGCCATGAGTTTGAGAACTGCGTCGACGTAGGCTGCTGTGTTGCGATGCGCACGAACGAACGTGGTGTTTATGGTCTGTGGTACATGTGTTTTTCATTTGTCAAGGATATGGTGTGCATCGTCTTGGACTTCACCGCGCCGAATGGTGCAGTTGATGTTGTTGGGTCACTGCTAGCACTGCTGTCGAAAATCATGGGGGGGGATGAATGTGATGCTGAGATGCCATGATCTTCGCCGCAGTACAAGCAGAGTTCTAGCGGACGTTCGGGTTTCATTGTTCATTTTGTTCACGTTTTCCGCGTTTTACCTGCGGAAAATGAGGAGAAGCCCTCAATTCTTGTTTGTTTGCGATTCCGCGTTTACCTGCGGAGTTTGAGGCAACTTCATGATACTTGTCTGATTCCTCGTTGCTAGGATAAGAAATACATTTATTTCTTGTTTATTCGCGATTCCGCGTTTTTCCCGCGGAGTTCGGAGGTAACTTCATGATATTCGTTTGATTTCTCGTTGTTTGGATCCGAGAGTTGTTGCAGCAGGGGGGCTGTTAGCGGTTGTGTTTTGGGAGATGATGCAGCAGGGGGGCTGTTAAACTTTTATGTTTTGGGCGATGATGCAGCAGGGGGGCTGTCAAGAAGTCCATGTCTGGATGTTTGAGAAACGGCATAATAATTGGCGAAAGTTTCCTCTGGCGTCTTTGAACGCCGGGTTTTTAACGTTTGTCTATTTGTGCCGCATGTATTAGGTATTGATGACTGTTCTGAACGATGTATTGGAGGAAGGATTTGACATATTTTGGTAAGACATGGTTGAGGCCTATGTGCTTCCGAAGCTTAGTTCAAATTGGTCAATGAGTTGAAACACAGTTTTGTGCGAGGGTTTTGTTCGAGGTATTTGTTGACGCGTTTTGCCAGAGTTGTCCGTCCAGAGTCTTTATGACGTGGCTCTGATGTAATGTTGATCTTTGCTGAGTAATCTTCCAAGGATAAATCTTTGTGTTTGACTACTTGAGAATGTGGTGACATTTTCTCGAGAGGGGTGCTTGTTAAGACTCTTAGTGAAGTTCCATAGTCGTAGGAGGAGTAGTAACCTGAAACTTGAATATTCGATAGATCCGGGAGTTGAGATGATTTATTTGTGGATACGAAAGATGAATGGTTTTTAGATTTGTTGCCGTTTTACCTGGCGTTATGTACGGAGGATCTCGTAGATCGTATCTCGTACCGAGTAGGGGGGCTGTTTGTGTGTGTACACGGCAGGATACAATTCTCCGAGATCTCCGAGGGGGTTACGCAGATGATATAGATATGGGTATGATAGACAGACTTGGTGCAGCAGGTTTTGCCTCTTCTTGCTCACGTCTGTCACTCGTTAAACTCTCTAATAAGCAAGGAACTTGAGTCACTCCTTTGTGCAACACGCTCTCGACAAGAGCCCGCGAGCGTGATAACATAGTACACGCGCCGACACCCCAAACAACCAAGAACCCGGTTTTGCACTTGAGGGTGAACTACGGATGGATTTGCTTTCTGCGGGAGAAGAGCGGTACAAACGTGGTGGCGGCCTTTCGTTCGTGGTAGGCCTCCGTCAAGTCTACCCACGGGGGGCTGGGCGTGTTCTGACCGACAACGGCACCGAGTGGGTCAACGCGGATTTTTGGGGGCTTCTGGCGGAGCTGAACATTACGCGGGAGCTCACGGCGGTCGACGGGCCCAAGAGCAACGGTCGTGTGGAGCGGAGGATTGCGCTAGTGATGGAGGGGGGCAAGGCTGCGTTTCTGGAGTTCCCGAACCTTTTCCCCGGAGTTACGTTCCCGGCCAAGGCGCTGTCCTTCCGCGCCATCTGGCCCGAGGCCTTCGCGTGGATGAACGACTCTCTGAACATCGCAGTGGAGGCGAGCAAGGAAGACAAGCGGTGCACGGAGGTTAAGCTGTACGGCAGGAGGAGGATCCGAGTGCTTCTGCCGTTTATGATGCCCGACTTCCATCACCGTCATCGCCCGTCCAATATGCACAGCAAGGGGGAGCGGTGCTTCTATCTGAACTCAGGCCAGGATCATTCCTCTACGACGCACAAGATCATCACGCCGGCTGGGGTGCCCACCACGTACTCCGAACACTGCACCTTCTACTTCGGCAGCCAGGGCTTTCGGGGAAATGGGCGTTCTTGGGAGTCGGTAGGGGGGGGTGGCCGGAGGCCCCGAAGTGGCGGCAGGAGCGGCGGCATCGGCGGCAGCTCCAGTGGCGACGGCGGCGACCTCTGGTGGCAGTGTTCCTCCCGCGGCGGCGGCGTGGGGAATGGAAAGGGTGGTCACCGGGGTTTCGTCTTCGTCGTGGAGAACAGGCAGTAGTCAAGTTAGAAATTCGAAATTCGGCCCAGGGCTACCTACCGTAGGGCAAGGATCTACAGATTGCAGGCCGGTAATCATAAATTGCGGGCGAACGTTGTAGTCTGATGTCCGTGGTCCGTGATGGTGGTCGGATGTATCTACGTATCTTGGTATCTTGTGTCTGGTGAAGAGTTCATCTCGGAACAATTAATTAGCTGTGGCTGATGGCTGATGGCTGATGGATGATGGATGATGCGCCAGTGGTGCACTCTTACGTACCACCAAACTCACGAAAGACTTTGCCATCTCGGCCTGCCTCACACGCACAAGCTTTGACCAACCCGAGACCTACCTTCATGCATTTGATACGGGAACCAGTAGCTCGGACAAACTCGGACAGACGCATATTGTTGCGGAAAGAACAGTATTCTTGTCACATGGTCTCAACAATAAGGTTCAGTATCAGCCCAGCAACAAGTTGTTCACAAATTGCTGTAGGCTGTAGGGTTCAAGCCCACTGTCTGTAGTATAGCGTACGCCGTGCAGCATCGGCATTAGTTCTCTAGCTGTGGTAGATAGCACCATTGGCGTCATTCGACGGACAGCAGGGGTGGCTGGCTGTACCCGAGATCTACATCCATGGCGTCGCCGTCGCCAGCCTCTCTCGAAGATCACGGATCCAGTCTACACAATAGCTCGACCTCGAGCCAACCGGGTGAAATTAATTGCTGATGTTGACGTCTTCACCCTCAAGTGCGAAACCGGATTCTTCGTTGCGGGCCTTCAGCCTTGGGAAGCGGCCTGGACTCCCAATGCTATGCTGTGCACGCTGATCACCATGACCGTGACATCGGCATGGATAAGCCGGCGCAAATCTATCAAGAAACTCATCATGTTCTTCGGCCACTGGCTCAGGTGTGCTCTAGACCGCGTAGACGAACAACCTTTGATGGCACCATAGTACAGCGGCACCTACCTTGAAGACTGGATAGGTCGAGCCAGGAGCAGTGAGCACAGCAGGTTCCTTACGAAGACGGAATCACAAGGGCCACTGCTTGCTACTGTTTTCTACCCTTGCTTGTTGGTGGTGCTGTACAGAGGCCTTCCGTGTCCATATCGCGGGATGTATTCTACAGCAGTACGATGGAGATTGCTGAAGGATTAAGGAATAATAAAAACACACACAGAAAGACTACCCATTCGAGATACATACCCACAGTCGAACGGGATGTGGTGGAGTCTCTTCAGTGATTGATATACTTCCGAGGAGTGCTTCCGCAGTTAGCACATCACACATCATACCAGGCTGGTCAACTGGCTTTTTTCGGGACTCTGCTGGCATCAAGTTTTGCATTCGCGGAGTAACATTTTTTGCCCCAACATCAACCGGTCTTGGGTGTGCGCGTTGACTGCCGTGTAACTTGAGAGTAGTCTAGCGGCTTCTGTGCCGAACCGCCTCCTACATATTGTGCCGGGTTGTTTTTGCCCCCTCTCTCCTTTGGTTGGTCCATCCCAACAGTAGTGTTCATGCTCATGGTCGAGATCCGAGATAACAAGCCGCCTCGGGTTTGCCCCGGGGGTACTTTGAGAAGGGGTGCATGCGGGGAAGATTGAAAACAAACACCGGACGACAACGCGTTGACAATCCTTTCGGTGATCTTGTGGGAGGGGGGGCACAATCTCCCACACTACTGACAGTTTTGTAACCCGCCCATGGGACACATGGGCTGCCCATGGGTGACCCAATGGGTATGCCCATGGGTGGCCCATGAAGTGCCCATGAAGTGCCCACCGTGGGCGCTTCACCTACAACTTCGCCACCGGCTTATCAACCTAGAACTTAGCCACCAGCGCCAACCTAGCACGTAGCGTGTGGGCTTGGGGATAGGATTAGGGTTAGGGTTAGGGTTATTAGCCGCTATAATGCCCGTTCCAAAGCAGATACCGTATATGACACAAGATAACACACCCCCTGGACCGATTTTCAAAGCTCGATTACTCCACGACGAAGAGGATGCATAAATGAAACAATACGTTTTCGAACAGCTCTCGACGAGACGGTTCCAACGCCGCCGTTTCCGGCGCTGTGACTCTTCCTGCTGTTGAGAAATCGAGCTTTGAAAATCGGCCAAGGGGGTGTGTTATCTTGTGTCATATACGGTAATAAGCTATTGTTAAGGAGTACACTGTTTCCGGTTGAACGGCCCATGGGTCAACCATGGGTGAACCATGCGCACCACGTGGTGCCCATGCGCGACCCATGGGTGTCCCATGGGCGTTTTAGCAGAACTGTAGAAGGTGTGGGAGATCCGGCAGGACAAGGGGGGCTACATACGACAGAGGATATTTTACTGCACTAAAGATCAATTCGCATGCATACGACCGTGGAGAAAATAAAGGTCTGAGGAGCACAGCTTGCGTCCCGACCACAACACAAGAAAGGTTCCATCCAAAAAAACAGGATAGATCGTAAGGTACCCCCAAGATGTACCAATAAGAACAAGGAGTAGCTGGGGGGCGTGTCCAAAAAAGAAACTCTCCACTCTTCGTTCTTTTCACACCTACAATAATAATGGTTGTAAGTGCAAGTACGTGCAATGTTTGTCCTAGGGAGGGGGAGGGGGGGGTACTCTCAAAGTCGTGCATGCCGTAGTCGTTAGACCATTGACCTCGCATCCCTACAAAGCCGGGACGGAGCACGCCGGGTTCTCACCGGACCAGGCGCTCACATCACCAAGCGCAGAGTGCCGGGAGGTATTCGGCGAGTCGCATGAAGGGTGCGCTGCACCCTGCTAAGGGTGTTCGGCATCTTGTGCTTACTTCCTTGCGTACGGATGACAGCTGCGTATGACTTGATTTATTTTCTGGTGCTTTTACTTCCAGAGACAGTTGTAAACACTGTGTAAGTGCCTCGAGGGTGCTTGACCAATTTAACTCAACGTGGTGCGATTATCCCGTTTGCGCGGAGTGAGAGTTCTCAACCCCGCAGAACATAATCTACTCGACCACCATCCATTCATGGTTACCACAAAACAAAAGAGAAAATGGCAAAAAAAAACATCGGTAACCTGGTTGCCGAGCTCACGGCTTGTTTCACAACGTCGCTGCCAAGCGACGAAAACCCAACCCCGATGGCAAACACCGGGGGATCTGTCCTAGGGGGGGGGGCGGTGATATTTTCGCGGCTTGGCCCCAGCTCTACCACGGGCTTCGCTACTCCCTCTGTAGGACTTGCCTGGCACAAGACGCGCACCACCACATCCTGTCTGCTGAAGGGGGTTGAGCAAGTCTTTTTCGTCAGAGATCAAAATGAGCTGTGATGATGCTACATGTCGGACAACTGAAATCAATTATTCAATGGAGACGAAAAAGGCATTGTAGTATACTTCAATTTATGCGCCCGCCATCGGTACGCCGACAAGCGCTTGGGGACAAACTTCGAGTGCCCAGCTTGTAGACCATCCGGATATCTCTTGGCAAATGTGTAGGCTGGCCATGCTCTTACGCAGACTCACCTTCTTCTTGGGTCCCATGCCATACGATCATGCTTACGACGGAGTTTCTTTGGGATAGGTTTGCGGTTACAACACCGCTTTTCTCCCGTCTCGTGCCTGGCAAGTGTGGAAACCCGACGATGTGCTACCGGCCGCTGCCCCCGCTTGTCTACAGATCAGTGGTCTGCTCTTTCAGCTCCTGGTCGTGATACAGTCAATCATGATATCGGTCTGCTGGGCGGGAGCAAACCTGGAGAACCTAATCTTGGCCATCAAGTTTCTCGAGCTGGCTTCGAGGTACATGCTGGCGATCACCAACCTGGTCTGTGTCAACCTCGCCCTCATCGTCATGGTAAGCAAGCAGAGTAGTCTTTGCAGCTGCGTACTGTTGTTTGCCCTGCGCGATAACCACCATCCCAATGCCACCCGAACAATTAACCAACAACAGTAACACACGAATGCCAAGCGGTGTTCCCTTTGTGGACAGGTCAGATACACGTACTCCAGTTGTAGTATATCGGTCGTGCTTTCCCGCCGTTTTCATGACGGACAATCGGCTCCGACACTAGTACAATCAAATGACCAAGGCTCTGCAAGATTTAGCTGCCGTTTGGACCCCTGCTCAAGGTTTTCGCCGAACCGCCGACCATGAACGTGACCTATCTTCTCTCATCTCCGCTCGTTGCCTGTGGCCTTTTACCCCTCTTGCCGACCCACCGAATGAATGAAGGCTCATCGAATGCTGTCTCGTGTCAACAGCCTCAGCTCGCCCCTAGCGATATTCCTGTGCGTCTTGCTCTCTTTTGCAACGGCTGCCGCATCCGTGCCGTTCTGGGATTCGGTCGTACTCACGGCCACCTACTTCTTTCCGATAAGCTAAAGCGAGGTATGGAGACTGGAGACCACTTGGCGCCAACAAGGAGGCCGTAAAGTTGTACCATATCATTTACGGCGCCCGATGCATCATGCGTGTGTGTAGCGCTGGAGATCCTCTCACCAAAATGTCTCCGTGGCGTCCTAGAGCTTACACGTATCCCCTGACTCAACCACTGTTGTTCAGTGTCACATTTGTGGCGGTGGTATCAGTGTCTGCCGTGCTGTATCGGTTCAATACTCGTGTCTGGCGATGAATGGTTGATGCAGGGAGCCGCCGATTGGATGGCGATCTCCAGTTTCTTCCTTGAGTTTATCGTCGGCACCTGCATGATCGTCATCGTGGCCTGGCTGCTGGTGTTCCGGACAAAGGAGGTCATGGAGTGCTGGAGAATACACCCCCGCCATCCGCTATTATTTCGGCCTGACCATCATCGGCACCGCAGTCAACCTGGCTGTTGGAATTTCCGGCACCATATATGTCGTGGGCGGGCGTGAGAAGTGAGTGTTGGCTATACAGTATCCACACAACGGCCGGGGCCTTGCGATACAAAGCTTGGCCACCAGCAGGTAGCTGTAGCAGAGGCTTGGCGCTTTGTCTACCGTTCAGGGCGGCAAGAAAAGACCAACAAAAGCGCGAATCGTAGTTTTTCACTGAAGCTGTCCGGGAATACGGAGGTCGATTTCGTGCAAGCCACGTTTAGGTTCTGTCACCAAGTTGACATACTCATGCTGCCTTCGCTGCTTCGTAATAGGGTGTCTCGCGCCGAAGCTGCGTCTTCTCAAGGGGCTAGAACTACACTCGAACCCCCAGCAGCCTTAAGCTATCCTGTAGGTGAACATCTCATGCCGTCAGATTAACGCTACTGCCCCTACCACCAGCGTTTCAGCGGCGGTGTCTGCGTGCACATTGTAGGTATGGCCCCGGAACGCGTCCTCGCCCACCAGTGGATTCGGTACATGTAGACATGTTTCACCTCTTGTATTCGATGCCCATCATTGAGTGACTGCTCGGTCCACCGGCAACATTGCCTTCCCCGTGCGCGCGCCTCTCACCTTCCAACAAACGACCCCCCCCCCCCCCCCCCCCCTGGTGTTTGCCATCGGGGTTGGGTTTTCGTCGCTTGGCAACGACGTTGTAAAACAAGCCGCCCCCCCCGGTGTTTGCCATCGGGCCTGGGTTTTCGCCGCTTGGCAGCGATGTTGTAAAACAAGCCGATTCACTTCGTGAGCTCGGCGACCAGGTTACCGCTTTTTTTTTGTTTGCCTTTGTTTTGTTTTTTGCGGTAACCATGAATGGTGGTCGAGTGGATTATGTTGTGCGGGGTGGAGAACCCTCACTCCGCGCAAACGGGATAATCGCACGTTGTATTAAATTGGTCAAAAACCTTCGAGGCAGTTACACAGAGCTTACATTTGTCTCGGAAGTGAACGCACCAGAAAAAAATGAAGTCATACGCAGCTGTCATCCGTGCGCAAGGAAGTAAGCACAAGATCCCGAACACCCTTAGCAGGATGCAGCGCACCCTTCATGCGACTCGCCGAATACCTCACGGCGCTTCGTGCTTGGTGATGTGAGAGCCTGGTCCGGTGAGAACCCGGCGTGCTCCGTCCCGGCTTTGTAGGGATGCGAGGTCAATGGTCTAACGACTACGGCATGCACGACTACGAGTACCCCCCCCCCGATCCGTTGCCTTGGGTGCCGCATTCCCTAGTTATCTCTCTTCTGCTGTCAAGGCCCTTCCTCTTCGTGCTGTCGTGGACCGCTCATCTTGTCCATATCGCGCTGGACACCATCGTCCTGTACGGTGTCCTGGGGGCACCGGCGAGACAAATGGATGAGAACGGCGGCTCGTCTTCCTCTGATCGCCTCGTCTCTGGAACGGGATTCCGAAACTCGAGCAACGCTGGGTCAAGCAACGGTGGCCATCGGAGAATCAACGGTTTGACCAAGCGCAACTCGAAGCCTCGTGTCCCCAATACACGACGGGTAAAAGACCGCCCGAAAAAAACTTCGTCCTCTGCTGTCGGTCGCAGTTGGACTGATTGATCCCTGGCACAGGTGTGGTCTCTAAGATCATGGCGTGCGACCCGAGCGGGTGCTTTGTATTTTGAATTTGGATGGGCGTTGTATTATGACTTAGGGTGGGGCTGAACGAAGGGTGAAGCTTCAACTCGTGGTTTGCTTTCACGGGCCGGCTCGCAGGGCCACAAGCCCTTTGCTGCTTGTTCCGTCCGAGGGCTAGGCCGAGGAATGTCATTGGTGAGTAATGGGCTAAGGCGGCAAGGCGTTCGTCACGACGGACGTTTTGGGTTCAAAAGGTGTATAGAGTTCGTCGCTGCATGTTCGTGGTGGATGCATTGTTCTGGGCGTGAAGTTTGGTGCTCGAGGGGACGGTGCAAACCTGACGTTCTAGATGCGTTCATTGTCTGGTTTCTCGTTCAAATGACAGGCCGTACACGCAAGTCTCAGCTTTTGGGTCGCTTGGTGGGCGCGGCGGGCTGTGATAGATGTTGAGGGTGTGCATTTGTTCGGAAACCATGTGGTGAAACCCTTGGTAACGTGGATAGTTGCACCTGGGGTTACGGCACTATTGCCTCTGGTAACGGCTGGGGGGGGTGTAGCTCGTAAGGCCTTGAACCCCTTCACAAGTATTGATCTGGAAGTCTAATACTTCGCGGAATCACTCAACATGCAGACGCAGCCGAGATGATGTGAAATTGCGATAAAGGAGGGGCGCGCTGTCGCCACCTGTTGGTGTGGAATAGACGACGGACATGAATCAACACGTTTTCGCGCAAGGTGGGCGAGAAGTTCCCCCAAAGAGCGCGGTAGAAGACGGCGGCACCAGATTTTTGTCATCATCTCTCAGGCGTTGTTGCCCTGTACCTGGTAGCATCGTGTGTCTGCCGTCCGTTTTGCGTAGCCATCTCGAAATCCCTCCAATCGAGATGGTGGGAGGCGTTTAGGTACAGCAGTTGCTTGTGAAAACCCCGTAGGGGACTCCACAACATTGTGGGAGCGGTTTGACACATTTGTCCGGTATAGAGCTTTCAATACTACTCTGCGTGCCTGGTTTGCTTGGTTGTCACTGTGAACGGCCTTGTGGTTGATTTCATACGTTCAACATTCTCTATCCTCCTTGTCTTGCTTCCAGCGCGTGGAGGAAAGCTTGATAGGCGGAAGTTTCGGCGATGACAGTACTTTCGTTGGCGGCGGCGGGATGCAGCAATTTAGGTCTCTTTTATTTTTCTAGTATTTTTCACGGCAGAATAGGCTGGTATTTATTCGTTTGTGGTGAAGCTGCACGTCATTGTGTTGTTGTTATTATTGTTATTTTGGTTGCCGTCTGATTCTTTGTCAATGTTGTCTCTGTTTGAAGCTTTCACGTTGTTTGGCAAGAGAGCTGGGACTTTCTCCAAAACGATATATCCCCATGTATACCTAGGTGTACCTGTTCTGAGATTTTGTCGATAGACACCCAGTCATATCCTGTGCTCAGAAATGACGTCCCGAATTATCCGCGGTGGAGAAACCGGAAAAGGTTGTCGTGAATTTAGCAAAGTGTGCGTACAGCCGGCTGGATCTTACGCCGGACCGGTGGTATGGGTGGCTTGGGTAGAATTTTAGTTTGACTTTGATGCAGTGGTAGGTTTCATTTTTCGGGTACCCATCGAACAGAACAATTTTGTAGGCCCCAGTTGGAATAGAAAGGACAGCGATCACCAATGTGCCCTCTCGGTTTGCCAACCAGTTCAAATTCATTTGCAGAAAGACACCGATTCTTCTACGTTCGACCAAGGACATCCAATAGTGCTTCTTGTTGTCTTTGGGGGAGCGTAGTTTGGCTGTATGTGTATGCGATGGTGTTGTTGTTATGTTTTCGGTTTTTAATACCTACCTTTGTCTGTTGGGCAAAATTTGAAAATTTGGTCGAATATCACGCAGGGGGTTGCATTGGGGGAGCGGCAGCGGAGTCGGTGAAACAAAAGAACTACCGTACATGCATACAGTGCGGAATGAAGAATGCTTGGGGTCGTGCCGGGCTCATGGTATTCTGCGTTTTGCAGGAAGACCTGGCCTCACCCCCATGCGGGTGTTGTGCACCCCGGTCACCATGTCGGTCGTCTCGGCGTGGTCTAGCAGGCGCGAGTCCATCAGGAAGCTCCTCCTGTTTTTTGAACCACCGGCTCAGATGCGGTGGGCATGCATGCATGTCGATTACTGCTTTTAGAGCACACAGAGAGGTGTATCAATTTGCCGCACGGTGTACAAATTACATGCATGTGGATGACAAGTCTTCAACGGAACGCCAAACCTTCATGACCCAAGGTCGCGTCGTTTGATTCTCACGCTTAACTCCGCCATCGCCTCTCGGGTCGCACGCGCTCATCGCCATTATCATACGGACCCGTAGGGAAATCATTGTGGCAACATAATACCTTTGGGGCACAAGGAACTTCAATCCATTTTATTTGAAAGAATATCGAGGTGGCATCCTCAAACCGGCGTCTACTGGTTGACGCGAGCACCGGCGGTACCTTCAGCGGCAATCTCAGCAGCGTCGGCATGCGTAACGGCGTTCACATTCGCCAGACGACTGAAACGATCGACAAACTAAAAGGAAACCTACGAGAAAGGTATTGGAGCTTGGGGAGCGGGCCAGAGTTGTGGACACTGACCGCTACAATACGCCCGGGGCAGAAAGTAGCGGGATTGTCAGGATCGGCCAGCGATTGGTCTGCCGCGCAGGTTTGGTAGACCTACCTTCTAAGACCTCGCCAAATCCACAAACGATCATTGATAATCATCCCAATCCACCAACAGGGTCTCTCAAAAAAGCAAAGATACCAGGGTGGCACGGCGTTGGCATGGCAAGCATTCATGACCCAAGGTCGGATGAACATGGCCACGAAAAACTGAGGGCTCATTATTCGATAGATGTAACTGGTTTAGCTTGAACTCACGGGCGTCCGCAAGAGACGGCGAGGCAAAGGCCGTCGGTAGTGACGGGGCGTCGGTTATCTGCTATGTAGTGCAGCTCTCACTAACATCCGAGAACCGAGAAGGGTGGTGGGTGACTGGAGGGACAAGACACCTCAAAAAAGTATTTACAGTACTTCGAAGCTTGGAAGTACTTCGGAGCTAGTGGAGGTCTCTTTAGTAGAGAATCTGCACGACTCCCTCGCGGCGGGTTTTGGGTTCGATTCTCTCTCCGGAAGGCTTTGTTCCGGGGGTTTACTTCCAGCAACCACCTATGGGTAGAAGCCATCTAGGTCGTGAGTATAACAAGTTCGGCTTCACGAACGACGAGGGAAAGGAATGGATGACTCAACCCTTCTCGCGACAATAACTACGGCAACCACCCGCAAAGAAACAAGAAAACAATGAAAGAAGCTCCTGTGGCCTTCCGCTTGTGTGACCCCGGCTGGTACGTGGAGATTGGACCATGATGGCATCCACGATGGGGGGGGTGTTCGTGGCTGATGCAGAGGGTTACGACAAGCCCCACAGCGGGCCCGAAGGGGCGCAATCTCCCACACTACCGGGGGTGTCACAATACGCCCATGCGCAGCCCATGGGCAGTTCGTGGGCGGTTCATTGGCTGCCCGTCCGCAGTTCATGGGCGGTCCATCAGCTACCGTATCCCCCATGGGCACTTGACGGGCTGCCCGTGGGCGCGCTCATGGGCAGCCAATGAACTGCCCACGAAGTGCCCACCATGGGCGGCCCTGGGCACCGCTCGCTGTGAGTGAGCCATGCACCAAGAGTCCCCCCTCCCTCTCTCACGATTACACACACTGCCAGCCTACCCAGGAGGCAGTCCCGCCTGTGTATCTTCCTGCACGGGCACCGTTTACCACCCAAGAGCGACCTAGGCCTGTTCCAAGCACCATCACCCACTTCAGACACCAACCTGGCAGCACCTATCCCGCACTGCCCACTTAGAGTTATTGCCGCCAACCCATGTAGCACCTATCCAAGCTATATTCCCATCAACGCCAAATTATGTAGCGCCATTGCCGCACATCAACCTAGAAATTAGCCACCCAGCCCTAACCTACCACGTATCGTGTGGACTTGGGCTTGGGGGTAGCGGTACGGATTTTTTCGCCGTTGTGATGCCCCTGATAAGTTGTTGTTCAGGAGTACACTGGTTCCGGTTGAAGGGCACTCATTGGGGTCCATGGGTTGCCCATGGACCATGGGCAGCCCATGAACTGCCCACGGAATGCCCACCATGAGCTGCCCATGGGCCTGCCCGTGGGCGACCCAGGGGCACTAAACTGCCCGTGGGCACGTGGCCAATCCATGGGGCTGTCCGTGGGGCTGTCCACGGGTTGCTCACGGGCATTTTCACAGTTCATGGACGGTCCACAGGTGGCCCACGGGCGGATTATGAAAAACCCCGACGGTGCGGCAGACCCAAGGGGTGTGGGTGTCCTCATCGGGCTGCGCTATTCGCAGGACAGGTTCGACGCCCTATTCAGGCGCAGCCGCCGCTCGTGGCGTTGATTCGTGTTTGGTGACGAGATGCATGCGCAGCGGCGTCGGCACGCGCAGCATATGGGCGCCATCTCGAGACTACACACGTAGTCGATATCAGCCTGAAGCACACCCACTGCAGCCGCAAATCGTCCACGCGCACGAGTAGAACCAACTCCCGATCCGACGGAGCAAGTCGAGGCGGTCGCAGCCGAGACGTCAAAGGCGGTGATGGTGCGGCGGCGTCCTCCGCACGACCGGATCGGATGAGAGAGGTGACAGCTGTTGCTGCAGGAGGCACCGCAGGAGGTCACCAAGAGCGGCGGTTACCATGGACAGGGAGGGCTATTGAAGCTGCATCCAAATGAGGATTTGCTGATGGTCTCGAACCCGTTGCGGTTGTCCCGCAAAGGGTGTCGGAGATGTTGTCGGAGGCACGGACCGGCGGGACGGCACAGCATCGCCTAGACCCCCGAGAACTGATGGAGCTGTGTACGTGTGGGGATTACTCAGGGTACCAAAGCCGTGGCGGTCCTACATTGCGGTGTTGAAGACACGGCACGAGGAGTGGAAGACCGGTTTGCCGGCACAGCGCCCTGTTGTGGTTGGGTTAGGGCAGAGATAGTCTCAAGCACCTTTTGATAGATAGTCATCGGCGGCGAACAAGCGAGAGTGTCCATCTGTAGCGTGCCGAAAAGGTCCTCGCGTACACTAGAGAGAGCGGGAGACATGCGAGCCGCCAATTCTCCGACGGGAGCGTCAAGTTCGCCAATCTTTATTCGAAGCCCGCGCAACATGTAGGGAAATCCGCGGAATCATAGGAGATGGCGTGCAGTCCACCCAAAGCGTTATGCTCGCTCGGGGGTACCAGTCCACCCAAACCTACGCCAGGCGTGGTTTTGTTGGAGGGATTCATTCGTGTCCTGCCACTCGAGAAAGATACACACCCACCTCATCTGGTCATGTCAAACTACGTAATCCTGCCACTGACGTCGGCACCAGTAGGTTCCAGCTGCAGGCGAGACAGCGTTGTTGCCGTTGTAGGCAGCTCGGTGATATCGTAACGTAGTGGTCAGCCGCAAGGAGCTCAATTTAGCGTTGTGCTTCGGCCAGACGCCCTAGCGCCTTCTTGTCGGGATGATGCAGAGGTCTGTACCTCACAGGTACTCGTGAAGACGCGTCATCGCCCACACACCGGCTCATGCTTGGAGATCCAGAACAGTCCAACCTGCGTGCGGCATCGACAGTATGCTAGCTTTGTTGGCGACGACAACTGTTAGTCGTTAAGACACGCCCTTCTGCTCTTGCTCAAGCGTGCAGCGGAGGCCATCAATAGCATCCCAGTCAGGGAACACAAACGGCTTTCGCAAGCGCAGCGAGAAGGCTGTGGATGGTTGTTTTCATGTCGTCGGTAAAAAGCAACTGAAACACATTCACAGCAGGAGCATGGCGGGCCGTACACGCTTGGCCATGTCTTTGAGGAAATGTCGGTAGTGGCTCAGACCACCCAAAAGCAACCGGAGTTTCTCGATATCCATCGACATGGGCATCGTATCGAGAGTTTTCAGGCCCTCGGACGGACACCTTGAGCGGAGATGGCTTGCGTCGTGAAATCAGATCTAACTAGTTTCGGGGGGAAACGTTCCCGGCCGTACGTTCTCATCCGTGCCAAAAGTGCGCGTCAAATACGAACAAGGTGAGGTGGGTCTTATTCAACAACGACATCATCAGAAGAAGCGTCGATATAGCGAAGTTCCTTTCGAATTTCGTCAACCACTTTTGTACGGTGCGTTGCTGGTTGGCGAGCACCCAACAGTATGCGAAGCCATTCGGGAAATCAAGGGGGGGGTCGTAAAAGCCGTAATGAGAACGGTATCCTTGTGGACAGTGATCTGGTGGAAAGAACCCCTATAACCCTAAAGTGAGGAAATCGAACATTGATTGGTTGAGTTTCGCTAGACTCTTGTTGACAAGGGGTATGGGAGGTTCACCGAGGCTACACGTGTGGTTCAACTCCCGCTAATCGGGCGTCACACATGTGCCACCAGAAATTTTAGGTCAAATGCACAACAGGGCTGGAACAAAGCGAGATTGAAGGCTGAATGCGGTCAGCAGCGGGATACTTGGTCCAGCACGGCCTCGAGTTGCGTTGCGACCGATAGATATGGCTTGGACGTGACTGGAGCAGGACCCGAGCGTAAAGTGATCACTAAACGACATCAGGGGACATGACCCGAAGTCCGTCGAGGATGCGGAAATACGCCTTGGCAGTAACGCTACAGCGCACCAAGTTCGTTGATGAGTTCTCATAACCAACGTGGAAAACTCAAGTCGAACTTTGACCGTCTTGAGGTATGACGGCAAGCGATTCCACAATGATTCAAAGCTAGGGAGTCGTTGTTCGGCACCCCACCGCTCCATCACATGCATTGGTGACGGCGCGTGAAGTGTTGGCGAGGCGGAAGCCTCAGAAACTGATATCCCTGGGTCCGTCATAGTTGGTCGGAAGATGATTCACGATAAGACCATTACAACTCGTCTGTGGATCGGTGGCACCGCCAACGCCATTGTTGGTGGGACTCATTCTAGGCCCAATAATAGTACATCACAAGAAGTGCCGACGTGTTGCCGTTGTTCAAAACGAGCGGCACACACTGATGTCCGTCAGAGACGGACAGTTCTATAGATGACAAGAGGTCAGGTAACAAGTCGACAAGGTACAGTAGTAGCCGATCAGAGCTTCCACCACCATCATTCTCGTCGTCATTTTTCAGCTATTTTTCGGCAGCAGTTCTTCTCTAGCCTTGCGTCGTTCGTGGTGGGGAAGGTCATCTGGCTTGAAGCTCTTGCTCTCTTCCACGCCATGATTCCCTCCCCGATTGTCGTCTTGGTCTTTCTCTTGTCCTCGCGTTCCCTCTCCTCCTCCTTCATCACTACCAAATGGATTCTCCTCACTGCCATAGTCATCGTCTTTAACTGTACTACAGTACAAAAGTAGATATACTGAGATCCCAACCTAGTGGCCGTGGTGGAAAATGGTCGATCAGTAGTCCATGACGTTTGTTTGAAAACATCACGAGTTCGTGTTGACTGAAAACGAGCCAGCTCGAAGGTAAACCGGTTCCGAATCCTGTTGGTATGATATACCTTCAGGCGAAGCAAGACTGTTTCGCCGTCGAAATTCCCCTTGCAAAAGGCTTCTTATGCCAAGTGGTTGGCGAAAGATAAATACGACATTGGGGCCTTTGCCAAGACAACCATACGTAAAAAAAACGGCCGTAGTGAGGGTAGATCTAGACGGGTTGAAAGTTCCCGCATACACAGTGATTTGCCTTACTTCCAGCTCGATCTCCGAGGGCGGATCCGGGCGTTTGGATCGACTTGTCGATGCTTCGACTCGCAGATGTGGGTTGACGATATGTAGTAACATCTGCAAGAAAAGATTTGGCGCAGAGTTCCTTTTCTTTATCTCCTGCGTGTAATCCTCTGGGGGGATTACCAAATATATCCGTCTTGTAGAACCCGTTTCCCCTACCTGTGCCTGTGGTAAATGGGGGAGAATCTTCAGCAGCAATTGGCATATGACACTCGCGTAATGTCTTCCATATTGCGCGAAGCTTCCTGTTCTGCAGGAAGGTGTGTGCAAAACCAGCCTTCATTTAATATTACCCGTCTGCAACTAACTCTCGTGTTGTTTCTGCCGTATGTCTGGGCTCCCTCCCTCTGGAGCATACATACACAGGAACGTTGCTTGTGTCGTTTGAAGAGCGCATGAAGCTCTCGGGGTATCTCACGGGGCGCTGGACACAACCAGCAACTACGTACAGCAGCGCTAGTAGTCTATTTAGTGGTCATCGTGCTTCGTAACACTCGGCACTCGATACTGATCTACGGAGATTTACCTGTAGTTCGTGTATCATTCATTCATTGTGGTAGTGTTCTTATGGCATTATTATTGTTTGTAGAGGGGCGATCCCTCTTCTATACATGCATGCGTGCATGGCTAACATGCCCGGTGCACTCTCGGTTATTTATCTGCCAAGCTCTTGAGCCCACCTTCTTCTCTTCCCGTGCGCTTCTGACAACAAGCTGCCCGCCTCCAAACAATCAATGTAGTCTAGAAGATATCTGTCTGTCTGTGTACGTGTCAACCAATAGCCCATCGGTGTGTCTAAATCCCCCCCCGGGGGGGGATTATCGTAAATCCCCCCCCGGGGGGGGATTAGTGTCTAAATCCCCCCCCGTCTGTATCTCCGCCCAAACAGCACCTATCGAGCCGGGACATGCACAGCTGTGTTGCTGTGAGGTAGGGCTATCACGACATACTTCGTACAGCGGAAACGGTGCAGGTTTGGTGCAGCCATGGCTGATGGGCAAAATATATCTGTTGTCCCAACCTGCCCCCCGGGGGGGGATTAGTGTCTTAATCCCCCCCCGTCTGTATCTCCGCCCACGAGGCACCAATCGAGCCAAGACACGCACGGCTGTGTTGCTCTGAGGTAGGGCTATCACGACATACCTCGTACAGCGGAAACGGTGCAGGTTTGGTGCAGCCATGGCTGATGGGCGAAATATATCTGTTGTCCCAACCTGCCCCCCGGGGGAGGATTAGTGTCTAAATCCCCCCCCGTCTGTATCTCCGCCGGAAATGTGGACGAAGACGGACGACCGCTTCCTCTACACGACGACGACTTTGACCAGATACGCAATTTGCGCCTCAAGCTCAACATTCTCCAGGTCGCACCACCTGATACCGATCTGGAGAGAGACTCGTTAGCTGACGGAACCTGCAGAGGACAACACCATGTGGGCTCGTACATCGCTGCCAGCTTTCTTGGAATTGATCGCCGGCTTCCCTATCGAACTGGTCGCGGCCGTTCGATACAAGTATTCGGCGAACAATCCTAGCCACCTCGTCGCATTCGGGCCTCACAACTTCCATTTGTGTTCCTGTTTACAGCTTTTGCGGCGCGGACTGCCTTGCAGGCACTACTTCGCGGTTCTTGTCAACCTCATCGGGAGAACTGGCGGGGAGGACGAGTTGAGCTTTACGCATGCCTTCGACGGTGCGTGTGTCCACAACCGTTGGCGTCAATCAGACGACGGAAAGGTTTTGCCATGGAGCGTCTCAGCCGTGCTGTCGTCGTCAGGCCACGGCGAAGGATGGGACGGGCATCACCAAGGAAGCGATGACCACTGCTGGGGACCGACATGCGATGAATCAATCGATGGCGCACACCCCGCTGAACGCGCGGTGCGGGCCGCGCAGGATAGAAGCGCTGCCGACAAACGTCGCGTCTACGCCCATCTCATGGCGAAGAACAAGGAGAACGTAGGAGACATTATGAGGTCCGTACCCCTTCACCAAGCACGGTCTGTCCAGGTCAAGATTGACGATTTCCTCGGGTATCTTCTGAAGGAGGCCGCGGGAGGCACAGGAGGACCCCAAAATCCTGGGCAAGCACCCAAGAAAGGGAGACCTAAGAAGGACGGCAAAGAGGGAGCTGGCAACCCTGCGGGCCAGAGAGGAAAATCCCGTCAGACTAGGAGAATGAAGGACTTCAGCGACGTGCCACGGACGAACAAGAGGAGAAAGCTGAAAGGTGCTGATACCAGCACCTAACCAGCTGCCCTTGCGTGTGTACCTTAGTCTGACTTTCACGTCGCATTGACGACCGGGAGGCAACACGTTGGTGGCGGCGAACATACGTTCATCACCTATGTCTCAACATGTTTGGGATTTTTTTCGATCGTTTGCGAGTATTTGCGTTGTCGTTGTTTTTTCTTCGTTTTTTTTTGGAGAGCGACACCAAACGAATGAGTCATCAATCCCTGATGTGAGGAACGTTACATTTGGGCACGGTACAATGTATAGACATAGCGATCACAGCAGGGGTGCAGTGCTGCTGCGTGCTGTGTGTTGTGCGTTCATCATCTTTTACAGTTCTACCTCGGGTCTTGTGCGGCCATCAGAGCCTTGTACAGAGGTGCGAGGTTCATAGTGGGGTATTAGACATACCCCCCCCCCTCCCCCTGCAGGAGCACATCCGTAGTTTACCCCACCGGCGGTGTTACCACCTGAACGGAACCCTTCGGGCTACGTCGTTTGGGCTAACGATGGGTCATACGGTGGACGGTAGCCCTACATCGAAGAAACACAGTTGACATGTCCTGTGTCGACTGAAGTCTTGTGTGACGACATACCGCTGGGGGGGGTAAACAAGGCTATAATGTACCCCACCAGTGAGACGGCGGTGTTCGCATCCCACTGGGTGTGTGTAAAACTGTGGGCAGGAATACTTGATGTGATGGTCGCCTCACCTGCTGCCCGCTGCTGTGCGCTGTACGTGCATGTTTTCACACACTTCTACCGGTGTTCGTCAGTCGATTGGTGCCCTGGGGGCGGAGAAACAGACGGGGGGGGATTTAGACACTAATCCCCCCCCGGGGGGCAGGTTGAGGCAACAGACATACTTTGACCATCAGCCATATGGCTGCACTAAACCTGCACCCCTTCCACTGTACGAGGTATCTCGCGATAGCCCTACATCACGGCAACACAGCCTTGCGTGTCCGGGCTCGATTGGTGCCTCGTGGGCGGAGATACAGACGGGGGGGGATTTAGACACTAATCCCCCCCCGGGGGGCAGGTTGAGGCAACAGATATACTTTGACCATCAGCCATATGGCTGCACTAAACCTGCACCCCTTCCACTGTACGAGGTATCTCGCTATAGCCCTACATCACGGCAACACAGCCTTGCGTGTCCTGGCTCGATTGGTGCCTCGTGGGCGGAGATACAGACGGAGGGGGATTTAGACACTAATCCCCCCCCGGGGGGCAGGTTGGGACAACAGATATATTCTGCCCATCAGCCATGGCTGCACCAAACCTGCACCGTTTCCGCTGTACGAGGTATCTCGTGATAGCCCTACCTCACAGCAACACAGCTGTGCGTGTCCTGGCTCGAGGGGTGCGTTGTGGGAGATTACCCCGCCGGGGGGGGATTTAGACACACCGATAGCCCATTAGGGATCCCCACGTATATACGTGCGTGCGAGGTGTTGCTGCGATAGTCCAGGCATCTCGCATGATGTCGATTATTATCAGCCCACACACCCATCCACAGTATGGGAGCGAAGCGGGGGCGCGGCAATCAAAGCGTGAGTTCATTCCACGCAGCAAATGGATGAAAAAATTGAATTTGATGACTCATTTTTTGTCTATCCCACGATCGCACCTAAATACCACGTCCTATATATATAGAGAGAGACTACTGTACCAGGTCCTGCTGCACGAATACACAGCAGCAGCAGCAGCAATGCACGCAGGTGATTCGCGCGCCTTCACCCCATACACCGCCGCGGCACAACAAGGCCTAGCTAGCACAGACATCTATCTGATGATGTATGGTTGGGCCCGCTTAGTGTTTACTGTGTGTGTGTGTCTGGCATCGATCGCGCCAACCGACTGACCAACCAATCTCATCAATGAAAATACGTCTTCAGTCTCAATGCGGTTGAAAACACAAACATCCATGAACTAACTGGGACCTCGTGGCGGTGCGGCATGGGGGACGCTAAGCTACTATCCGGATAAGAGTAGTAGGAGAGACTGCACGTGCCTACAAGGATATGCTACCTTGTGCACTGACTGGAGTTGTTCGTGTCAGGTGCACTACGGCACACATACATCCTGTCTACATCCTTTATTTTCACAGCTATTTTTCGGCACAGGGAAGGTCATCCGGCTCGGGAGCTCTGTTTTTGCTCCCTTCATCATAGTGTTTGTATTTTTGTATCGATTGCGCTTAACGGCCGGCGAATGAAAAGACGTCAGTCTCAGTGCGGCGTGCGTGTGATCATCTTATCTACACTCTGGCGCGGGGTCCCACAAGAAGACAGAGTTCCTTTTTTTTTTTTGTGATTTTGCCCCACCTTTCCGCCGGCGGTGCTTGTGCCTTACAGCGCGTATCGCGAAAAGGGCTCATTCAATCGTTCCCTTGTCGACCGTGACGCCGAAGATTGTTTTCTCACGAGACCTATCCATTGATGTTCGCTAGAAACACAATTCTGGGACAAAATTCTTCCTTGGAGAGGATCGAACCAACAACCTAGTGCCGTGAAAAGACGCTCTCTGTTAAGGTGGACGGCAGACCGAAATTTTCACATGTGTCTTTCGTGTCAAGCAATGACGGATCATAATTAATTAGCGTGACCCCAATTCTGCGGAGTCAGAGCTGCTGGCGTACTAGGACGCAGTCGGCGGTTTCCCCCGTCTTTTCATGAATGCTCTAGAATACGACCGCACACTTGAGACACTCGGATGACTTTTTTTGCCCATATTGTTGTTCGCAATGAAACGAAAAAATGAAAATGCGTTGATACAAAGCTCCTCCCGTATGAGGTGCTGAAAATTCGACATACAAGCTCCTTCAGTATGAGGTGCTGAAAATTCGACATATAAGAATGATCTTAACAAAAAGTAACGAAGAAGACATTCGAATAAAACACTGGAGGATGAGACCAGCTGAGAGCTCAAAACGTTCTCGGAAATACAACCCCCCCACAGAGAAAGAAACGAGCCGAGGTGCACGGCTCGAAAAAGTGAAAAAACAAACCAAAAGATACCACAAAAAAAAACGAAGAACGGCTGGCTCGCGGCACGTGCGCCTCTATGTTTCCAAGCACTTCGACCGCCCTACGTGTGTCATGTACCACCTCATCCCGTCCTAACACCTTCCCTTCACGCTAACCAACTCACTGTTTTTGTCACCCAACCAACCGGAACCCCCCCCGCGCCGCCGTCGTCCCTTTCGAGGACGGCGTCATGACGGCGCGACCGCACCTACATCGAACCCATAGCCTGAGAGTTGGGCAACATGCGTAATTTATCGAACCCATAGCCTTGAGAGTTGGGCAACATGCGTAATTTAATGCGCGCAACGCGTCAGTCTGACCTCGAGTTTGACGTCAAATAAACCGAGAAGACAAGTGCCGTGTGCGCAAACGACGGTTGCTACGCGCGTGACGGTAGGCCGTTCGGGCGATTGTCCCATGTACAAAAATAAGGGCGTCAAGTAAATAAAGCGAAGGACACACACACACACACACACACACACATCTCCCAAGCCATTCCCCTGGTTCCCTGAAGCTATTTCATAAAAATCAAATCTGAATAGATCGCCGATTGCCACGAGCCACACCGGGTCACATATGCGTGTGAAAAAGCGCAAACGCACCGACATGTGAAGGTACTCGCCTTACAACGTCTCTGTGGAAGGATGATGTGCAAGTCCAAATCATCAGAAAACAGGCAATAAAAATCTATCCCACAACCCAGGCAAATACATGGATGCCACACCCGGTACCCGTCCAAATAACACCAGACGAACTTTTCTTTTAACACTCCACATTCACCTGTCACGACAGCACAAAATCCATTAATAACGCTGAGGAAAGCATCTACCTGACACACCTGGCGCCAGGGACACATCAACGTCAGGCTCTATGCGAGTAGTCGCGCCCATGTGCCGAAATACATATGGGTTAGCCGAAACGCTAACGCTACCAACATGCGGGTGGGTGGTTCACGTCTCGACGAGCTCCGAAAGGTCCCACTTGGGACCGATCTGGCCGCAGCCCGCTTCGCCTTCCGTCACCAGCCCGGGGCACTCGGTCTCGTCAGCAGCGTCGTTCGCGGGGCCATTTCCGCACTGGATGTCGTTGTAGAGAGGGCGGCCGGCAGATCCGGGCCCCGCCTGCAGCATATCGTAAAGGTCCCTGATCTTCATCTCGCCGATCGGGGTGTCCACGACTTCCTCTCCGATGCCGTGGTCGAACGTGGTCGACATGTAGCACTTGCTTCCGACCGAGTAGCTGTCGGCCCAGCCGGCGCCGCCGGGGGTGGCGCCAGGGACTTCGATGATCTTCACGATGTCGTCGTTCATAGCGCCGTCCGGCCGGCCGTCACTACGGGGATGGATCAGACCGGTCGCGGAAGACGAAGCATTATGTCTTTGCGTACATTCTGTATTCAGGCTGACTGTCACGGGCACGCAAACGTCTCCAGACCAGCCTTGCCAAACAACCACGACAAAAATGGTCTACACGGTTAACACACCAATGCACCCGCGAGCGTATCGAGGTGTCAGTACGCATCCTTCGATCGCCCGTCTTAGAGCGGAAACATCCGCAAGCGGACGTGGGTGCGCTTTGTGACAAACAACTTGTTGTCTGACGCCATGTATTTCTAGCGTATTCAGTAACATGTGGGTCGTACCTTTCCTCCTCCTGCACG
Source organism: Ectocarpus siliculosus (assembly GCA_000310025.1). Classification (NCBI taxonomy): domain Eukaryota; class Phaeophyceae; order Ectocarpales; family Ectocarpaceae; genus Ectocarpus; species Ectocarpus siliculosus. The sequence goes on from FN648707.1 coordinate 185,593, forward strand.
GGCGGGGGTGTGGGTTCGGGTTCGTCAACGACCGGGGTGGGCGACGGACCGTCGTCGATATCGCTGGCAGATACCACGGTACGGAACAACACGGTACGGGACAGACAGCCAAGAACGACACGACGGAAAAGGACGATATTAGGAGAGGACAAGCCAACGCGTGAAAAACATCGAAAAGGCGGGCATGTACGTAAGACATCATCGTCGGGTCGAAAACCAATTGTTGAGGTAGGCGCTTACTGCTAGGCAGGAGAAAGAATAACCCCACCCGCTGGGGTCGGACTTGGCGCAAATGGATAGAAACATCAAGCATGATTGAGGTACTCGTTGAACACGGGAAAGGTCGAGTGTTATGGCACAAGCCGTGTTCAGGTCTCACATGGTGGTCAACGACTCGATCACGTACAAGTCGAAGGCATTGTAGCCGCCGCAAATTTCTTTCTGCGTTCAGTAGCGCAACACAAAACAGGCAGAGGGAGAAAGACAAGAGGGCATCGAGGCGGGTTAGATTATCACCGAAATTCCGAAAAACGCATTGGTACCAAATAGGGGGTCAGGTACAACAAGAAAGGTATGGATGTACAACGAGGAAGTACCAACAGATTGGTTAACTCGGCTGGGAAAAAACTAGGCGTGTCTCCAAGAAGACACCCAAGCGCGCAAAACTGGAGTACTGAAAGCCCTTCGTACATTGTCTCCCCCGCATTTGTAGTCGCACAACTCTCCGGCCTCTCCGTGGCGCTCGTAATCCAAGTCAACCTCGTTGGCGCACCAGCACTCGATCCCCCACTGGGTAGCCATCAAGGGCGCGTTCTGTTCCTCGCAGTAGTCGTAGCAGAACTGAAGAAGAAATCGCGAAACAGAGAGAACAAAATCGAGGGGGAAACGATTACGGTTCCACATGGTTTACAGACGTACGTACTGTTCGATATTGGTTCAACCCTTCGGCTGAAACAACTTGTGCACCATTCCGGCTGGCGCCCAAGTAGATAGATGGCCGATGCGGTAAGGAATGGGAAAAAAGAAACGGCGAACGTGACAAGAGCACACCAGCGGTACTTGATGAATGTCTTACCTCGGTGTCGACTTCCTCATCGGCAAGCTTGTTCCCTAACACCCGGTCGCTCTTCTTGTCCACGAAGCAGCCCAGGTGGGTGTAATCCCTGGTTGGTTGGTACACGCACGTGGAGAGGGGGGAGGGGGGGTGGATCAGACAAACTTTTGATCTACTCCGGAGAAATAGTCAGTATACTACGTCAAGTACAACCAACGGCATTATTCGAAACGGCGACATCAATCATTTTTACCCGTTCTTGCACAGAACAAAGAGAAGGCAACAAATTAACGTCTCTTGGACTTAAATCTCTACGCAAATTAATTGCTACTCAATGACGCTCGAAAAGAGAGGAAGAAAAGACAACAACTCGACATGTTCTGTCGAGGGATCGATCGGCTAGTTATGAATTGCAAAATGCAGAAGCAAAGAAGGTGCCAGTGTACTGCTGTATGAGCCCACAAGCGGAACGGAAGAGTGCATGTATGCATATGAGCCAACTCACGACACACGAGACCGAGCGTGCTAGACAACTCATCCCTGGGAGTGGCTATTTTAGACAAAAATGGGTTCAGTACCGTAATCGAACTACCGAACCCACTCACCGGGTGGAATCGATAGCAAGCGAGCGAAGGTGGCGAGATTGGACGCCGGTCTGGTAGGATGCCAGAACGCAAGCGGCGACTATGACCGCAGGGGTGGAGTTGAACCTCATTCCAGCCATTGCTTGATGTAGTAGAAGATGCTGTTCCTGAAGGCGCAAGAAGGAGGTCGGCGAGAGGGCAGGAGGAACAGCGGGTTTGCGTCATGTTCACTTCGTACGTCTGTCTCGGCATGCCGCGTGTTCCATAAACGAGAGTGCGTTGACTACGACAGTAAGTTGGAATAATGCTGCACATGGTTGTTTTCGTGCTGCACGCGGCTACCCCCGGGCACTTGCGAGAGGAAAGGAAAGTCTGTGGTGCCCGTCGTCAGAAAAGTGGACACAACTTGCTTGCCCAACGACACTTTGCGTTTGTGGGTGTACAGCAGAACATGTGCATGCACGCGTTGTAGGCACACGCTGCCACCTCTTCACGGCTAGTGCAATCATCATCAAAGCTTGGAAGGAGCAACCGCGCCATGATCAAGCTGGGAGAAAGAGATACGTAAAATGACAGGAGGCATCATTGGCAAGTGGGCGAATGGATGCTGAAAAAAAAAATCGGAACGTGTCGGAACCAAAAAGAATCTGGAAAAACTCGACAGCTCTGTTGCTTCAGAAGTACTCTGTATCCTAGGCAACACCAACGGTGGTGCTGCTGGAATAACACGCTCGACGACGAGCAACTGATCGTGGAGGCATGATGCAGTAGGATGGAAGATACAATGGAGTTGTGTGTGTGCTGTGGCGGCGGGATGGATCTGCTTGCATCGGTGTTCGGCGAGAGTTTGTGGAGACGAGAGAGAGGACGAACTTTGCTATTAGGAACAGGAACAGTTTTGACAATCGACAACAGCAGCAGCAGCAGCAGCGTTACTACGTGCAAACCGGCGTCCCCAGGGAGAGACGACGGAACGCATGGGGAATGCAGAGACTACAGCAACCGAGATCGCATGTATCTCTATCAGCGCGTGTGGTGGTGGCCTGCATACAAAGGGCCGACATGATGGTTGATACTGCTGCTGTATGCACGAATGAACCCGTCAATGACCCACCGCACAAGTGAAGAATAAAATACAAAAATCTATCTTTCGTGGCTGACTGCTCTGCCGCGCGCACACACGCGGCGTACACGCACACACGACCGGCACATCGCTGGGGCTGCAGCAGTGCATACTGAGACGCGAATAAGCAGAAACATCTGCCGCGGTCGCGGATTGTACACGATCTTCCAGTAGTATCCTTTTGCCTATTTTGGTGGTCCAAACCAACCGACCTCGAAGACCTCAAAATCAGCATCGAGGAACAGGCGTGAGACCGTGCAACTCAAAAGGATATCACGAGCACTGCTGAAGATGTACATTTTGTAGTGCTACCGCTGCTGCCACATAGCCTACTTGTGAGCGTGCGCGAGACTGACCTGTTGCTGAAGCGAGGGCGTCGATGCTGATGGAGTGGTAGAGGAAGGTGAGTGAGTGGTGTGTGATGTTGTGGTGTGAGGTGAGTGAGAGGAGGTGGCGGGAGGCCTGGCAAGCTGAGCAACCAACGTACAGCAGTTGAGGACCGCTAAAAACAGCTGTTGAACCAAGTTAATCGGTAATATTTCGTAGTTTTACCGTACAGAAGTCAGTGTTCGTTGGATTCCAGATTTCCCTGGATTCCAGATTTTCCCTGAGAAATCGCCACAAAAATTAATTATTCTGATCGGAACGCGGATTTTTCTTTCGTATTAACCTCCGTCGAGGCCAGTGACAGTATCGGCGATAGATGCGGCGGAACACGGACGACGCGGTTGATTTTGTAGAGCATGCCATATGCCTAATGCCATGGCGCCTGTACATCGTCCATAACAGTTGTTGGTTCTGTCTGTCGGTGCCGCTGGTGACTCGCAAAAACATCTCTACAGTATCTGTTGTCGGCGATGTTTTTTTTTTGCGTGATGAGCGACACGGACGAGTGCGATTCCGACGGGTTGATGGCTCTGCTCGGATACCCATGACAACAACATGGTTGACACGAAAAACGCCAGAAAAGCGTCAAAGCGTCCGTTGCGAATGATGTGGGTAAACACGCACCAGACAAACAACAGCAATGCAAAGGATTGATTCCACAGAAGAAGAACATCCGCTGGAGGAAGTGCAATTCGAACTCCGTACAGCATATCGTACAGACTGCTGCTGCTGCTGCTGTGAATATATGTCGTGGTATTTGGACCCTTGCGGCCAAACATACAGAGTACCATGTGGGCGGGTATATCTTTTTGTGGGAGTATCCTGACCACTTGCCGAGATTTCCGGTATTGCGATATCTTAGGCAGGTTGAGGTATGTACAAACGTCTCTTGTTCAGTGTTGCCTGGGAGTGAGCGATAGCGGGCGACTGAGAGAGAAGCAAGCATAAAAAGGAGGAATCGGACTGAATGAAACGGAAAGAGGCTCGACCTTGAACGCAACAAGTGGTCGGACAATGGTATGCATGAAGTAAATAGTGTAGCTCCATCAGACCTCGGACAAGCCCTCCATTTCAGGGGCATCCTCGGTCCTGGTCTGCTGGTACGGGTCTCCACAAAGCCAGTCCGAAGTCTTGCTTCCAGAATATGAATTACGTACATAAAAAAAAATAATGATGAATATCTACGGTGTTAGGTCGGAGAGATGGCACCGGGTGCGATCGTTGTATTAAATGTTTTTCCCTCGGGTTTCTTATCGCACCCCTGTACCATCTCTCCGATCGGTGTCATCTCTCCGGCCGGTGTCATCTCTCCGACCGGTGCCATCTCTGCGACCCCGGTGCGGAAGTGCAATTGCATATATCGTTTAGGTTTTTGTTTTTTCATCAAGGCACCCCGGTGCGACCTCTCCGACTTGTGCGATCCCCGATGGCGGAATACACACAACGTCAGTTGTTGTTATGTACCCACCCCGGTACCATCTCCCCGACCGGTACTATACATCATCATAGTATGATATCACTTCAAACACACGTGGAGGTACCGTTGTTGCTGGTTGGAAGCACACCGGTAACGGCAACGCAGGCTGGTACGTGACTTTCCGTGCAGCGAGTGGTCTTGTGTTTGGTGCGAGTTCGGCTATATGGCGTGACGACAACAAACGATGTCGTTTCCACCTGAGGTACTGTGTATACGGTATCAGCTCTCTCCCGCTTTCGTTTCGGTCTTCCTCTACGAATACCAGTATACGTACGCAGCAGTACAAATAGTTTCGTGTTGTGTAAGTTGGGGTAGGGTGCGGC
>FN648707.1:201346-228413 GCA_000310025.1 Ectocarpus siliculosus
TCCAGAAAACAACGGGGGGGGGGGGGGGGGGGGGCGGTTATTTTTATTTTTGCCAGCCCTTAGGGGTTGGGCCATGGCCCAGGGGTCCCCGAGAGAACGGGGCATTGTTTCCACGGGGCTTTTCCCCCAGGCCCAATGGTCCCTCCCAATTGGGCCAAAGGGGGCTGGGGGGGGGGGGGGGGGGTGTACTCATAGTCGTGCATGCCGTAGTCATTAGACCATTGACCTCGCATCCCTACAAAGCCGGGACGGAGCACGCCGGGTTCTCACCGGACCAGGCTCTCACATCACCAAGCGCGAAGCGCCGGGAGGTATTCGGCGAGTCGCATGAAGGGTGAGCTGCATCCTGCTAAGGGTGTTCGGCATCTTGTGCTTACTTCCTTGCGTACGGATGACAGCTACGTATGACTTAATTTATTTTCTGGTGCTTTCACTTCCAGAGACAGTTGTAAGCACTGTGTAACTGCCTCGAGGGTGCTTGACCATTTTAACACAACGTGGTGCGATCATCCCCCGTTGCGCGGAGTGAGGGTTCTCCACCCCGCACAACATGATCTACTCGACCACCATTATGGTTACTGCCAAAAAAAAAACGAGGTAAAAAAAAAAACGGTAACCTGGTTGCCGAGTTCACGAAGTGAATTGGCTTGTTTTACAACGTCGTTGCCAAGCGACGAAAACCCAATCCCGACGGCAAACACCGAGCGGGGGGCTTGTTTTACAACGTCGTTGCCAAGCGACGAAAACCCAACCTCGATGGTAAACACCGGGGGGTGGGCTCGGGGGGGGGATGAAAACTGAATGAGCGGGTCATGAATTGTAGCATATCAGAAAACACGAAAGAAGGTCGGTCTGAGTGTACAGCGTACCCTCAAATTTGAACAAGTGGCGATGTACTGCTGAAGACGAAACCAATCCGCGAGAGACTTTCAAGTTGGAACATGAATGAGCCCGCCGTCGCCAAAAGGCGATATGCCAATGCGAGTCAAAACAAAATAACGCGCCATGTTTGCCGTTCGACCAGCGACAATTTTTCGCAGTCAGTCCGGCGACGTCGAGCAATCGGTCCGGAAAAAAAGATGGGGCTGTTGAAGAGCAATACACATCGAGCAATATTGCAAAGCACGATACGGCTCTGAGCACCGTTTCCCTGACAATACGTTTACAATGTCTCCCGAAAACGCACGAAACATTGTTGCCGTTCGGCGATCAACGGGAACAGAGCATGCATTCTCTCAAGATCGTCGAAGCAGGCGGCAGGGGGCGACTGACTCCAAAGGGTCAAAAAGCGCGAAAAAGAGTCGGGGGTTCTCTGTTTACGTAGGGTCCTAATGTGAAATGGTTATCGCGCATTTGTTGGAAAGGAGGTTGGCAGCCTGTCGCATTAGTGATATTTGGAGAGAATGTCTAGAAGAGCTACGCATTCGTGATATTTGGAGAGATTTTGTTGCAGAGCTATGCATACTTCATTGGAATAGCGGACGAAGATGAGGCTACCACGCATATTCTCTCTACTGTTACCACTCCATGCTTACGACGGTCTCTATCAGATCTGATTCTCCTATCCTGAATCACTTTCCCTCTCTCGACGATGACGTTCATTGTTTCTCGTATACAGCTAATGTAATGTGGTTTTGCACCCTCGTCCACACGTTATGGCGGTGGGTGGTGGTCTTCCGCTTCTGCCATGTTTTGGAGTGAGAGGCTTGAGGACCCGTGGAAAAAAATGCGTCACGTGTCGCGGATTGCTGTACGTTGATGTTCGTGAACAGGAAGGGATAAGGATGCACTCTACAAGCTTCGATGGGGAAGGATGGAGTTCGGGAACGAAGCTGCTTTTTATCTACGACCGGCGAGGAACTTGGCCCAGTCTGAATTACGGTACGGTACTGGGCCCTCTATAGTGCAGGCGTGTGTCCAGACATTTTACCTGCACTAGCGGGCACCACTAATAATCAGAATAGTGGGTCAATAGTGCAGGTTCGGCAATATTGAGGCCTCAATAGCGCAGGTCCGGCACGATTGAGGAGATGTTTGATTTCATGGTGTGGCACTCATGCTTTGCGGGGCTAACAGAGTACGACATGGATCGAATTATTATTTCAAATCGTATATTTTCTTGTTTGGCAAAGAATACTTCACAACGAAAATTTAATGGTCATCATGCCGCTTATTATCCAGAAAGAGAGCTCGGCGTGCGGTGTGGCGAAATAACGAAATAACCACTCTCTTTCCCTCCTACCACCAAAATGCGCTGTTCAGCTAGGTAGTAGAGTGGGAACACGGAAGGAGACACAGTGAGACGTTTCTTATCGGGCACGCTGCCCAGCTACCCCTTGTTTCTTATGTCTTGGGGGTATCGCACATCGCACCATCATGTTTCTTATTGAGCAGTGGCCAAAATCGGGTACACCCGGTCCAAACATGGCCATAATCGGGTACCCCCACAAGATGCTGCTGGGGACGACCGCATGGCACCATCTGATTGGCCGATACCCGCCCCTACCCGACCTTGACCGTCCTTCCACCGGGTGCACCCGATCTTGGCTACTCGCCCCCCTGAGGGGTACCCGGTTTTTCTTTCCCCTACCCGAAAATGGCTGGGCTGTTCGGCCAAACCCCATGCACACAAGTAGTGCCTTGCCCTCGATTCGGACGTTCTGACGGCCAGCGGGGGCGGACCCACCGCCGGTGGCGGAACTCTCGCGTGGGGGAAACGGCATCCAGGCAGGCGGTCGGTGCAAATGATAGACAAAAGAGCTGTGGATGAATGCCTCACTCACGAGATGCAGCACACACGACACGCATGCATCTAGCGAATAGACAGACAGAGATAGATGTTCTCTGCTTCTGCTGCTTTCTCATTGGCGACAAACGAGCGGCCAGCGGTGTGTGTCCTAACCGTGATTGATTGTGTGTATGTAGTGGGGTTTCGCCGAACAACCCAGCCATTTTCGGGCAGGAGAAAGAAAAACCGGGTACTCCTCCGGGGGGTGAGTAGCCAAGATCGGGTGCACCCGGTGGAAAGACGGTCAAGGTCGGGTAGGGGCGGGCGTCGGCCAATCAGATGATGCCATGCGGTCGTTCCCAGCAGCATCGTGTAGGAGTACTACCCGATTATGGCCATGTTTGGACCGGGTGTACCCGATTTTGGCCACTTCTCTTTTTTTTTTAACTCTGGCAAGAGAGTGCTGAACTCTTCTCGCATTAAAATTGAAGGCAAAGTACCGCAGGAGGGGAGGGTAGAGAGGGGCTCTAGGGTTTGACCACGGGTTGGAGTAAACAGCACGAATGCTGTGAGCGCTGATTTGAAGTGAAGACAAAAAAAAAAAAAAACTCCACCCCCCGGATTTGCCACGGGATTCGACCAAGAGACAGACCTCTCACCACATCACCACAGAGTTCTCCGTCCATGATGGTCGGATCGTCACCAGCACTTGAAGGCTGTACGCACCACACCTGTAGGCGTCTTGAAGCTAGTGGTAAGTGCTGTGGGGTCTGTGTGTGCTGAGAAATGTCAATCCATTTGAGCAAAAGTAAGAATCCGTATGGAGAATCCGTAGGAGATGCTATACGATAGTTTGGCCATACTATCGTATAGGATCCTCGACGCAAGCCCTTTTTGGCCGAAAACCCATATTGGTTCATCCAACTTAGGTACTCAATTTAGGTGACAAAAATAAACGTTAATACACGGCCTTGAGCCCACTGCACGCAAGTAGCTTATGTGCGACCTGTCGTGTACAACAAGTGACGACGTTACACGCATAGTTTGAGTGTATGGAGTAGGTGCTCTCTTGGTGTGCTACGTTCCTATTTGTGTGATCATGGCTTCGGGGCTCGCAAGAAAGGATCCTAGCTCGTGTACAGGGTACCCCACGGAAAAAGTGGTTCCCCACCGCGGGCCCCCTATGCTTTATATAGGATCGCTGGCCTGCCGCTGATGTGTACGACAACCTTTGTGCCGCTGCCCCCCATGTACGATGGCAGGAAGTGGAGTTGAATCTAGCCGGGCTAGAGATGTGCTCTGCCGTGCTGGGGCCAGCCTCGTCCGCCAGTCACTTGCGCGAACGTCTGAACGAACTTACCTGGGCCTTTTTGGAGGCTGGGTGAAATATCGTGTGGCCGCTGTGCATCGGCCGGTGTTTCTTGCTGCTGAGACTGTTCCGCGTGATGTCGTTGCTCAATTGGTTGAGTACGTCGCGTATGGTTTTTTAGTTTTTGGGCCTGCAACAATCGACGATTGCTAGTCACCTGTCCGCTGTCAAGTTCTTCCATCGTGTGTCGGGTGAACGGGAGCTTGATACGCAGCATCCGCTGGTGCGTTGTGCTTTACGTGGGGCGGCGCGGGGGCATGCCGACGTGGGAACACAGCAGCGGTTGCGGCGGCCGGTGTCTTGGGCGATGTTTCAACGGGGGAGTTCGTTGGTACCGCAATGGGGAGTAGGCGGGCGCGTTTTGTTTCTTGTGCTGAGTGCTTCTTTCTTCTTTCTGACGCGAGCATCCGAGATGTTTGCGGTGTCGAAATTGTCCATGTATGAGGTTCATGGGTTGCGTCGGGGGGACGTAGCGTTTTTTTTCGGGGGGCGGTCCAGCTATTGCAGTCGGCGCGGTGGCCGTTGGCCGATCGCGTGGAGGTACATTTTCGCTCGTCCAAAGGGGACCAGTTTCGGAAAGGGGCGGTTTGCACGCGCACACGGCAAGGTCCGTGCTGTGGGGTTGACCGGGATGGTGCAGTGGATGTCATGGTGGAGCTCCTTTCTCTGTATACCTTTCTGCCTTCGCATGCGCCTCTCGTGGCTTTCGGTGTTGGTCGGGGCCAGTGGGCCATGTGGACTAAGTGTCAAGCTACTGTGGCCCTTCGCCAAGTGGTTGCGTTGGCGGGTTTGCAGCCCGAGGAGTACGCGCTGCACTCCCTTCGAATTGGGGGCGCAACTTTCTTGGCGGCGGGGGGTGCATCGCCGGAGGTTCTTCGTAGAGAAGGGCGATGGTCGGGGGAGAGTAGTTACCAGTGTTATGTTCGGAATGTTGGGGGTGATGCTTCGTGGGTGTCAGAGGTGTTGGCGAACAAGGAGAAGGTGACTACACAGCCAGGGCAGGGTACCCGATGGGGTGACGTGTGAAGGGGTTCTGTGGCGCGTGGTGTATGTCGAGGTCCTTGTTGTACCGATGGTATTTTGCTGTACATCGTGTATGCCGTATATATTGTATGTTGTACATATCGTATGTTTTGCATATTATATATGGTATGTGGTACATGTTGTGCATGGTTTGCCAAAAATAAAAGGGGGGGGGGATCAGTATGGCACACCAGCCTTAGGTTTGGGGGCAGACAGAGCTTACCTATTTCTGTCTGTTGGGTGGCTGATGTTTATACTGATCGTAAGGAGTAGACCGGGGGCGTGTGCGGTGTTGCCCTGCCTGGTTTCCGCTCTTTTCCCCTCCCCCTTGGCGAGCAAAGGGGGTACGCAAAATAATTACAAATTTCGAAAGCATCGAGAAAAATAGGAATTAGAGTATACCGGTGCCCCCCCCCCCAAACACCTCCCAAATAAGAGAATGGGTACGTAGGTGTCGGAGAATTTTTTTTCGGGCACCCTTGCTCTCTATTGAGTTTTAAGTATAGTCTGGTTCTCTGTACCCGCCCCTCTCACGTCCTATTGCTGCTGCTGCTGCTGGAGCTATTGCTCTGTGTTGTACCCTGCAGCAGTGGCGGCGGCGGATAGACTGCATTACGCTGCGGCTAGGCTATAGTACTGGCCCCTCTGTATGTACAGTACGTCGTGCAGGTTGAATACAGACGGGCCCGCACATAAGAAAAGTTTATTTTAGAAAAAAAGAAAAACGGGCTAAGAACACGAGCTTAATCTCGGCCACAACATTAGACACGTCCCAATAAGAAAGAGAAGTGGCCAAAATCGGGTACACCCGGTCCAAACATGGCCATGATCGGGTACTCCTACACGATGCTGCTGGGAACGACAGCATGACATCATCTGATTGGCCGACGCCCGCCCCTACCCGACCTTGACCGTCTTTCCACCGGGTGCACCCGATCTTGGCTACTCACCCCCCGGAGGAGTACCCGGTTTTTCTTGCTCCTACCCGAAAATGGCTGGATTGTTCGGCGAAACCCCACTACATACACACAATCAATCACGGTTAGGACACACACCGCTGGCCGCTCGTTTGTCGCCAATGAGAAAGCAGCAGAAGCAGAGAACATCTATCTCTGTCTGTCTATTCGTTAGATGCATGCGCGTCGTGTGTGCTGCATCTCGTGAGTGAGGCATTCATCCACAGCTCTTTTTTTGTCGATCATTTGCACCGACCGTCTGCCTGGATGCCGTTTCCCCCACGCGAGAGTTCCGCCGCCGGCGATGGGTCCGCCCCCGCTGGCCGTCAGAACGTCAGAACGTCCGAATCGAGGGCAAGGCACTACTTGTGTGCATGGGGTTTGGCCGAACAGCCCAGCCATTTTCGGGCAGGGGAAAGAACACACAACAAAACGCCCGACCAGTACCTAACACATATTCCTCTGCACCTTCCCAACATAACATATGTGAGACACACAAGACAGCTACCAAACTGTCTTGTTGAGCCTGTTACCCGCAGGGGAGATGTCCGTATATGCTGTCTGGGAAATGTTTCTGACGCTATGAATTCATTGCTAATAATCTGTCTCAGACTCTGTAATATGATAGAGATGGATTCGTTGTGTCATAAGAAAAAAAAAAAAAAAACGGGTACCCCTCCGGGGGACGAGTAGCCAAGATCGGGTGCACCCCGTGGAAGGACGGTCAAGGTCGGGTAGGGGCGGGTATCGGCCAATCAGATGGTGCCATGCGGTCGTCCCCAGCAGCATCTATCTTGTGGGGGTACCCGATTATGGCCATGTTTGGACCGGGTGTACCCGATTTTGGCCACTGCTCTATTTACTATGTACTGCTGTATCATCGTCACAAAAGAATCTGATCTTCGAGGTTCTGGTTCTTCTGCGTTCTGCACTGCAGACTGCTGTAGACACAACAGACAGCAGACACACAGCAGACACACAGCAGACACACAGCAGATAGTGAGGGATGACTCAGCTTGTACCTGCTACCTTGCCTATTGGGGGCAGTGTTAAGCAGTCCTCCTCTCACTTCAACATAGGAGTGGTCTACGTGTGTGTGTATGCTATGTTACAACGCTCTGCAGCAAGAAATAAATCATGTGTGACACCGTCTGACACTATCCCGTATCATCGTATGTATGCATACCATCCATGCATATCGCACCTGAGCCAGTGGCTAAAAAACAGGAGGAGCTTTTTCCTGATGCACTTGCGCCGGCTGAACCACGCCGAGATGACCGACGCGGTGACCAGGGTGCACAAGACACGAATGGGGGTGCACACCGCTTCTCCCTCCTGCAGGTCCTCGACGTTTAACCGGGTACTACACGTCCGAAATAATAATAACGCATCAACATTGTCATCATCGGCCTCAAGCGCAGCCTGGGCGGCTTCACTCGAGTTGTATCCGTACCCTTCAAGATAATAATCGGACGAAGCCATGTAGATCGGAGATTCTGACGGGTGAAGCACCGCGAGAGGGCTATTAGCTTGCGGGGAGGAGGAGGGGCTAAACACGACTCTCGGGCGAGCATAGAGGTGGTGGGAGAGGTACAGTACCTCCGTTGTGCGTGTCGGAACAGGAACGGAAGGCGACCGAGACCGGGACAAAAAAAGGGCGGGTGCGGGTGATAGCGGCGCGGCGAAAATCGTCATGAAGATTCGGAACAGAGCCAGTCTACGATTATTCTTCAAGGAATGTTGAGGAAGTCCGGCCGTCAATATCCTTCCGTCAATATCCTTCTGGATGTCACTCAGCCAGCAGCCAGATCTACGCTTTTTTCGCCGTACGCCTTGGTACCTTGGGGCGCGACCTGTATCTTGTGTCGGTGGAAAAAAATCACCGTGTTTCGCCGTGTTGTACGCACCTGCCCATGGACAATACGTGTCGTCCACCGCACCCGTCCAATGTGTTGGCTCCTCACGTACAGATGTTCGTGGTTCGTTGGCATACCTATGCGGCTGCTCTAAACACGATTGAAGCAGGGATCTCTCTCGCGCTCTCGCTGTCTCTCTGGTGTATATTTGACTGGGCATAAGAGACAGCCCCCTCAAACTACCGCAGTAGTGCTACTGCTGCTGCTGTACACCCACCACCGAGATTTGGGATCAGGCAAAGACGCGAGTTTCGTCCTTCCCTTCAAAAGGATGTGCCATGGTGACGACCAGGGACGGCTCAGGCAAACAATCGCATCGCGTTCGAGAGGATGGGGCAAGCCTTCCACGTTCCATGATGCTGAAGAGACATTCACAAGCGACACACCGAGGAACCGTCAGAGGATGACAATGATGGGTGCGTGGGGGGCGGGGGGGTCACCCAGAGGCCGAGAGAGCGTTGCCGACGGGGGGGCGGGCTTCCTCTTCGCCTTTGGGTTTTGGACAGAGGGGGATGACACCTAGGTGGGCACCTACAGTATATAGGTGGGCGTATGGAGGACGGGGATTCCAGTGAAGGGGCATGATACAGGTGAGTTATATACAGTCATGATTCCGCCAGGTTGATTTCCCTCCGGGCCCTGACATTGTTCTTGCACGCGACGACGATCATTCACGATTCACGTTCGTATCGCGCACACCCACGCATGCATCCGCAATTTTGGTATTGGAACTTTCAGCATGCCTTGCGGGGGCACTCTAAAACGAAGGGAGAAGTGAAGATGCTGTTCCTCAAAATGCTGACAGTTACCACTGACTGGACTGATGTTCGACCTTGCTAATAGGTGGATGTCGACGTCACTTCTTGCGCCGTTCACATCGCTAACTCCGGAGTAGTACCGTAAATAACACGAGATAACACACCCCCTGGACCGATTTTCTAATCTGGATTTCTCAACAGCAGAAAGAGTCACAGCGCCGAAAACGGTGGCGTTTAAGCTGTTTCGTCGAGAGCTTTCCAAAAACGTGTTGTTTCATTTATGCATCCTCTTCGTCGTGGCGTAATCGAGCTTTGAAAATTGGTCCAGGGGGGATGTTATCTTGTGTCATATACGGTGTGCACTTTTGTGTTTCCAAACTACTCTTGGTTTTGGGAGCCCCTTTCTAATAACCACCTCTCTCCCTACGCGATGTGACTCATCACACCACAGCGGAATGCAGCTTGTCCGGGCGTGCATGTAGTCTTGGAAACATTATTGGGACGAACACGTGACAGGGTGTCAAGTACTAAAATCCCCACGATGGGCTCACAGCCGATCTGAGCAACCCAATCCTCTTTATCGTGTCGGAGGTTATCGTGTGACATATCAGGTCACACGTTAATCGCATCTCGAGAAACACCGTTGCGGGCCACCAGTTTTACCGGAGGAAGAACGACTGTGCTAGTTGCCAACGAAGCTTACGAAGCCCCTTTGGGAACGCTCCAGGGGGGCGTCCACAAAATGTTGACCAGTCCTGAACTTCGAAAAAGAAATGAAAGAATGCGATTTTTTTCACAGGATCAAGTGTTAACCCCATCTCGGAGAGCTGCCTATACTCGTGTAGTGCAGCGAGTCGGACATCGGATGTTCCTGTCTACTGTAGAACAACTACATACAGTATCGACGCCCAACGAAGAATGGTCATTTGTCGTATCACTGCTTCTGCTAGATGCTGCTCACAGGCCTTGTCTCCGTGTGTGGGTATTAAGTTTGAAGACCCTCGTTGTTCGGTGGTGTTGTCCATTTACTTGTAGGAGGCGTCCCGTGCATGATATGTACCTGATGTGTCGCAGAGATTGCGTCGCATTGACCAAATTTCGCCGAACCCGACCAGGGTGGTGGACTTAGGCAATATGCATTTCATCACATCATCACTGAAATACTGCAGCATGAACTCGTAAAAACCTTTGGCCCGTCTACAGTACATCTCTGTTGCAGAAGTATGACATCACGTACAGTAATTTTGCACACCCAGGAAAAAAGCAAAAAAAACAGACACCCGGTGCCCGCCCTATCGAGCTATGAAACCCTTGACCGAAATCTCACCACAACGAATAGCCCCAAAGACTGCAATGTAGTGGGTAGCGAACGCACGCATCCTTTACTTTAATCACACCATGGAAGGCGGAAGCTGTGTTGTTTTGCACAGCTCCGTTCGAAAAGCAGCCAAGGCTGCTGCTCGAACTCCGTTGTTCAACCCGCTGGGCTTTTGTGAAGGCAGATTTTTTATCTTTTCCCCAAGGGATGCTGACCCGTCGAGAGATCGCCTCAGTGACGGACCAATCCGATCGGAACGACTGGGCTCTTTCGCCAATGCTCCTCGTCCCCCGCACAACTGCTGTGCACGACGATGGTGTCGAGGGCGAAGTGGACGTAGCGAAACGCCCAGGTGATGACCAGGAAAACTTGTCTGTGATACACACGACGAATGGGTTACGAGAGGGAGGCGGAGCGAGCGGGGGTTGGCTGTGGTTGGAGGTTTCCGCGGCGTAACAACAACAACAACAACAACAACGACATGTTATCAGTAGAAGGGCGTGCTGTGTAAGCTACACTAGCTGCATTGGAGTATGATCAGACAGAACATCCGGAATTTGATGGGATACGATAGGTGAGGCAGAAGGTACGCCTCCCCCGCGAAGAATTAGAGGTGAGGTAATACCCCTTGAACAGACCGCTATCAGTGCACTATGGCATGCCGCCGACCTAGCAGAGTCTGCACTAGGAAAGCAGCAACAACGGCAGTCCCGGTACCTGTGATCACCGTTAACCACAGCATGCGAACCCTGAAGAGATCTCACTCCACATGTTACCACGTTATCGTTGAACTTGGGGTGACAACGTCGTGAGAGAAGAAAACCTCCCGGGACCAGCCCCACGACAATATTTCCCAACGTCGCACCCCGCCCGTAATGATATCCTATGCATGTGCTACAGTGGGGTAGCCTTGTCAGCGGTTCTGCGCAACGCAGCAATCCACTCGACACCCAATCCCAGTGTAGTCGGTGTATCGGTGCATTAGGCGAAACAAGCACATGGTGCATTCAAAGCCTCGGGTATGCAATGATGTCAAAGGCAGCTTGAGAGAGAAGGTTTTGTTGCACGCAATTCGCTGATTGGTCAACACGCCTGTGGTCGATCACATGGCAATCGCCGAAAAATCCTGGTCAATCGCCGTGGGTCACCTTCGCTTCTCGCAGAAACATGCACGGCCCCGGTTTGTTTTTTGTTTTGGTCTTCACTTCAAGTCGGCGCTCACAGCACTAGTGCCGTTTACTCCAACCCGTGGTCACACAGGAGAGCCCCTCTCTACCCTACCCTCCTGCGGTACTTTGGCTTCGATTTTTAATGCGAGAAGAATTCAGCACTCTCTTCCGTCTGTGTACACACGAACTAGCGCTATCCACTAATAGGCCACGAGCGGAAGCGAGAGAAAAACTCACTTTGTAAGAAAAGCTCGCTTACGCCGGGATTCGAATCCCTGACCTGACCTCTAGAAGGTTTCGAGGTTACCAACTAGACCACCGGGGCGACCGATATTGGAACACCGTATTGAAGGTGTCCTCCACACCATGTATTTCACCACGCTCTGGGGTAGCCGGAGGGTCTGCTCTCCTGTCACACTGTGCTGTCGAGAAAGAATAGTGGGAGGGTTTAGCAAGGCCGAGGTGTCGATACGATTGACCAGTCGTGACTCACTGTTTCATGTCGCCGACGACGTAGATCGTGCCGGAAATGCCAAGAGCTAGAGTCACAGTCGTGGCGATGAGGGTGAGCCCGAGGTAGTAGCGAATGTGGCGTGCGTCTTCCAGCACTCCTTGATCTCCGTTATCCGGAACACCAGTAGCCAGGTCACGATGCCGATCATGTACATCCCGACAAAGAACTCGAGATAGAAAGTCGAAGTGATGACTCAATAGCGGGCTAGCTGCGCCGCCGACCAAAGCCATTTCGGTATTTAGCACGATGATGGGGCACTTGAACGAGAAACATTCGCGTTTGTTATCCAGAACGGCGTGTGTACCTAACCAACATGGTCTCCACCTTTGTCATTATTTCCCGCAAGTTACCTCCAAGGGGCTGTCCTAGAGCTACCTATACTATCACAGAAGAGCATCAGCAGGAGCTGAGGGTGAATGCATCTGAATGGTAAACGTCCAAAAGCTCCCCCCTCCTACATTAGTACCGAGGGCAAACCGCAAAGAACTACCACTTGTGGAGGTATGTTGTCGGGGGGTGGGCACGCACAACGCACCCAAAGAAGAGAGGGCGACGAATGCACGTTCTGAAAAACCGCCCCACCAAATTAAGGGCCTGATGCCATCCTATTTTGATGTTGACAGATTTTGAAAACAACCGCAAGAGCACCAGAACTTGCACACGAAACACACAAGACCAGTCGGAAAGCATCGGGAAAAACAGAAATCGTTGACTCTTGCACAGGGCGGCAGTAGAGGGTGTTCAGCATTTCATTCAGGTACCGCCACAGCACCTTGAAACCAAGATGATAATTATCACGAGTCTAGATTCAAGTCTAAAGAGCCAAAACGGCAGGCGCTCAAATGAGGTCAGTTTGGGTTTCTAATCGCCCCTGACCACTTCAACTAGTAGAGGACACCATGACGAGGCGCCGTGTGTGCTGGCACGTTCAGGTTCTTCTGCTGGAGCTGAACTGTAGAAGGTTGTAGTAGCGGCCTTCCCTCAAATTTGACCAATTTGACCGACACCCTGTGTCTTGTACTGCTTGTGCCTGGCGCCACTGACCCCATTCTCCTGCACTGCGGATATCCTGTAGTAGCTGATGCCACTAGCTACTGTCGTTCAGGGGTTTAAGGTCCGTGGCGGCGAGCACAAGCAGTACAAGACACACGGTGTCGGTCTAAGTTGGTCAAATTTGCGGAGATTGAAGGCGGCCACCACGACCTTCGATGTTTCGGCTCCAGTAGCAAACCTGAACGCACAAGAACACACGACACCTCTTCATGGTGTCCTCTACTGATTAAAGTCAGGGGCGATTAGACACGGCGGGAAGGTTGCTTTCTTTTGGTATATTGAATTAAGGAAACAGAGCTAGCGTCAGTAGGAGTCTGGCATCAGTCCTTTTATCCAAGGCAACGCTCCATCAGATCGGAGAAAGAACAAACGCACAGCAGTTCACGACAATACCAATCATAACAACGAAGACTCGCAAGAGGCCGTTCGTATGACCCTCAAATGACCGGTGGGCATCCTGCGAATTTGTTTGGTCAACACTCTCAACGTCATGTGTTCCACGACAAAAACAAATAAAACGAACACCCCGGTTCACCGGGAACACCCAAAACAGGGGTGAGGCCACTTGTTGTCTAGGAGGAATATCTGGCAAGCTGTTTTGTGTCTCGTTTTGATGACTTTGTAACTCGCACTTGGACACGTCTTCGGGAAGAACTTTGGGTGTGCAGATATTTGTGGTAACCATCCACTTTTCAACCGCCACACAAGTGGTGCAGCAGTTGTCCCCGCCTTAAAGACACTCTTCGTAAGTCAACTCCCCGCTTTAAGGACACAAAAAATCCCACAAGCATGGCGCCCCGCAGATGTACCACTACTATGCGGGGTCCTGTTCCCATAGTGCGGGCCCCCCAAAATTTGGTGCAGCACACCTCCGCGAGGTGCAGGCTACTCTTCGCGATATGTGGACGGCGTAGTTTTTTTCTTTTAGGACAACTGCACTTTGGATGCCCATGGTTGTTGTTTGGCATGTTGTTTGTCTGTCTTGGGGAAAGTCTCGTGAAGTTAACTTTGGCACAGTTTGTTTTGTGTCTTGCCTCAGTTTGACCTTGGGGGAGGAGCGGTATCCTCTTTGTCCGTGTACTTTCCCCATTTTTTTGTCTGGTGCTGTCTACGTTTCCGACACTTGCTGGTTTCGTTCCCAGTGTGGGTGGTTTCGTTTGGTCCCCATGTGGCAGGTAGCCTTCCGCCCCAAAGGTATATCGTAGCAGAAATTGCGAAAATGCATGTTTCTCAGGTGCGGTAGCGATATGTCGGGCAAGATTTCACCTGAGGACAGCGCCTAAACCTACAACATCAGCGCACTACCGTACTTAGGTCGTGCTGCAGCACCGCTTTCCGCATTTCGGTGAAGGGGGAAATTCAAACGATGGTATGCACGTATTGGAGTACAACTGCAGTAGTTGTGGCGTTAGGTTTCCAACAACGCCGTTTCGTGGTCGCATTCCTGCTGCAAATGCGCGTCTTTTGACATATGTTACGCCTGGATTGGCCCCGGGGACGGTGAGTTTGTGGCCCCGGAATGTTAAAAGACAATTACCCGTATTAAAAAACACTTGAACACAACGCTGTGTCTTCAAAGCGGGGTCGACTGTAGTGACAGGCTTGGATGAGGAACACCTGGAATCGATTGATGGCGCCCTAGTGGTGGCACCGGTGAAACAACCTTCGAACAGACTTGGAAGAACAAACAACAATCCCCAAAATGCAGCGTCAATATTAGGTGATTTCAGGCAACACAATGCACGAACCTGTCTGAAAAGGATTGCATTTGGGGGGGGGGCGGTTCTGGGGCAAGGGTGGCAGACAAACGACGCCACTGTTGTAAGTTTCGCCAGACTAGGACACGCTGTCTTGCAGCGGCTGGGCAGCAATACGCGAGAGATCCTCGCTGTGACGGCTTCCCTTGTTTCTCGACTAATAAGTCTCGACGGTAGCGGGATGTCAGGATGCCGGGAAAAAAGGCGGTGGGAGTCGAAACACACTGAATGAGGATAGCACTTTCGGGTTGCCGAAAAGGACTTGCCGAAATCCTTCTGCGGGACAACGGAAAGCCGGTACTGCATTCATACTGTACAAAGGTTTTTTTCTTGCGGAACTGATCCCGAATGGTCTTCCTATGAAACACTTGTGAGATGGATCGCTGTGTACTCTTTTGGTTTTAAGTCAAAGTCAAGATCGATTGTCAGAACCCGTCCAACACCGGTTTTCCGTTCAAGTTTTAATCCAAGATAAGAGTCGAAACTGACCTTCCAGGTTGCTGAGTCCCAATCTCTTCCAGTAGAGGACATCATGGAGGAGCGGCATGCGCGTTGGCACAGGTCATCAGACACGTTGTTTGGGGCGTGCCTTGGAAGGCTGCAGCTCCTGTCTGCTGCTGTATGCGCCGTCACAGCCCAAATCTCCTTGACTGCTGGTCTACGGCATTGGCTCATACCTCTAGCTGCCTTGGATGACCCGCAGTAGGGGGGGATTGAGTCTATGGTGGAGCGTACAGCAGTGGATCGTGAATGGTATGGACCTAGATTTGCGGACGTTTCGGACAGCAGCTGCAGCCTTCGAAGGCACGCCCCCAGCGACGTATCTGATTACCTGTGCCAACGCGTATGCCGCTCCTCCATCATCTCCTGTCCTGGGCGTCAAGTCCAGGTCGGGGCTCCGCAAGGAAACTACCTTCTGGTCACCCGCCGTGTCGCTTGTTTTAAGCTTGACGGATTTTTTCATTTTGGCTTAGGAGAACGTAGGTAGACTACATCAAATACTGTTGGAGACACGCCCCAACCGCTGTAGCGTGTGACAACTGACGGAGAATCTTTGTTGGTGAACACAGTCCGATAGCTAGGTGGTTCCTCGGTTGTTGTAGAAAGCAGTCAAAACATAGAAGACCACATAACACACGGTAGGGTAGGGTATACCCTGGTCCAAAAGTCATTCAGATGGGTACATACCCCGGTAGTCTAGTGGGTACCCTCGCAGCCTACTAAGGGCCAGGGTATGGGTTTGAGTCCCGGCAAAGTGAGTTATTTTTCTCACTAAATACATCCTGGTCTAAGTTGGAAGCGACGCGCTGCAAAGCTTGTTGTTAGTAAACTAGATCGACTTCATAAGTCGCGATGGAAGGGAATGCCGTACCCTTCTCGCGATAGAAATATCTCAGGCAGGAACCGCAGGACGGGGTCCAACCCCCCCTCCTACGTGACCCCGGTTGAGACGTCTAGCTAGTAGAAGTGGAGGATGGGGGCCAGAGGGGCAGACGACAGAGTCCAATGATGGGAGACAAAATATATACATGTATGACAGCGTCAAACGAGCCGAGGTCATTGCCCAACGTCCGCTTTCACCCTGCCGTGTCCCAAACAGCCCCAGAATAGCGGTCACAGTGAGTGATCAAAATCAAAGCTCGAGTTGGGCGAATCGCAACCCCTGTAGTTCCCAAAACGTGATCTACTCGAGTTAAATGGCAAAGAACTTCCTAAAAGAAAAAAGGCACGACTGCTGTACTACTGCTGTCGTTGTCGCGCTCTCGCCACGCTGCCAAAAGAATGAGGGAGAGTCTCCACGTAAGCTGACCAACAGCAGCGCGACAGGTAGCGTCAACAGCTGCTGCCACCAGTACCGCTACCAAGGATGGACATAAACCGGCTTTGTCTGTGTTTTTTCCCCCCTCCCGCCGAGGTTTATGCCAGAGAGGGAGTTCCCGGCCCGCGTACAATAGCTCAGGGAGCTCACTGGCCACAGCCCCATCTCCACATCTCCACACAGCTGCAAACCAGCGCAACCTCAACCACAGCCTATCCCTTGTTTTGCCGTACACTCAACTCCAACTCTGGGCCTGGCTTTCGGAAAAAGCGGTTAAGACCCGCCACACTTTTGACCCATGAGTTCTGTGGGTCTTGCTGTTCTAACTGGGGGTCGAGGTGTGAACTCGGGTTGCACAATTCCGGTAGGAGCGAGCCTGATCGGAGCGGAATTGGAAACCTTTCATCTTCTAGTTCCTCCGAAGGAATCTTTTCTGATCCAACCATAGGATACTAACCATGAACTCTTCCCGCTCGAAACAAGCAATGGCTGGCACACAGCAGCACAATTCAGGTGGGAAAGCCGAAAGCCACGGCAAGCTGGTAGCCAGCTATGAGTCGCGCTCAGAACGCGACCGGTCCAGCGTGGTTGGAAGCAATGACTGGCACGTAGCTCAAACAGATGTAGTCTACGTGAGGATGGGTGGCGGGGAGCTCGTGGCGGCGGAGAGGTAGAAAAACACACACGCATGCCGACCGATTCATCACGGGAGGAATAAATTGGCGTATTTCCCTACCTTTAACAGAGGACTTGCTGCAAAATACAACATAGTTGTGCTCGAGGAGCGGAGGCTTTGTGATGAGTTGCCTCCTGACCCCAACCCAACCAAAGTCGTTTGCCCACACCGAGATCGGTTGGCAAAGAACCCTTACGTAGTGGCGCGTAGTGCACGTACTGCTGTATCTTTTTCGGCCACCTTGAAACCTCGCTGGTGCTCGCGTGCAACGCTCCTGGTAAGATACCCATACTTCCCATCAAATGTTTGTCCTGGTCTGGAAAGGTTTGTGAACTGGCATTAATTAGGAACTACTTTTACACAACATTCAACGAAAGACTGCCCGTTCGAGATATTGCCACAGCAGTCGACTTTAAGCTCAGCTCTTTATGCTACATATTACAGCTGTGTGCATACGTGGTCTTTCCGAATGAACATGAAAAAAGAAGCGTACCGTACGTACGAAGAATACTGCTGTGTTGGTTGATAAGATACCACAACACGGCCGATCAACCAAACAAGCTCGTTTTCTCCACGACGGAGGAGCCACCTGCATCAAAATGATGGAAGTACCTTACACTTTCGGAAACTTTAGACGAAGCGGTTCCAACGCTGCTGTTGCCATTCTCTTGTACAGTCTGCTGGATGCACTGAAGAGTTGTACCTAATCGGGCCTTGAAAATCAGGTGAGGGGGGTGTGGTATCTTACGTCACCCCCTGCTAAATTTGTGTACTGCCCAGCTGGTTTCCCTGAGGCCTCACTGCCGAAATACTCCACAACATTTGACCACATCACTTTGGCACCGCGGGGTATACTGTAACTGAGCGAATGCAACCTTTTGTCTTGGTGTCCTTACCTTCGTACTATAGTCTACCGTATATGACACAAGATAACACACCCCCTGGGCCGATTTTCAAAGCTCGATTTCTCAACAGCAGGAAGAGTCACAGCGCCGAAAACGGCGGCGTTGGAACCGTCTCGTCGAGAGGTTTTCGAAAATGTATTGTTTCGTTTATGCATCCTCTTCGTCGTGGAGTAATCGAGCTTTGAAAATCGGTCCAGGGGGTGTGTTATCTTGTGTCATATACGGTATGTTCATCACTTTTTCGCCTGCACACCGCTCTTTCGCTTGAGTACCTCCTGCTGTTTCCACTCCATAGCTTTGTCTAGGTCATGGACGGGCTAGACTACTGCAGTACTGTTGCACATATATATAGCACAGACGGATCTCGGTGGTGAATGGGAGTCTTGGTTTCTCGGAGCATCTGTGGGCATGGCTTCCTAACCAAGGGCAGGCAATGACTATCGTTTGTCCTGCGCGAGCAATTGATGATATGCATACCGTATATGACACAAGATAACACACCCCCTTGGCCGATTTTCGAAGCTCGATTTCTCAACAGCAGGAAGAGTCACAGCGCCGAAAACGGCGGCGTTGGAACCGTCTCGTCGAGAGCTGTTCGAAAACGCATTGTTTCATTTATGCATCCTCTTCGTCGTGGAGTAATCGATCTTTGAAAATCGGTCCAGGGGGTGTGTTATCTTGTGTCATATACGGTACATTGGTGCCATTGCGCCGCACTACTTGTTGTACAGCAGTACAGCAGTAGTACACAGCAGGCGGCTTAGCTGGTGATCTCGCCCTCACCTCTCTGCCCATAAAGCGTAAGTCCCGTCTCCCATCCCCATCATCAACCCAGCGCGGTATTCAGCAGTTCAATGTTTGTCTGCTTTCGCAAACGTGATGTTTGCTGTACCTCCACTTCACACAACTCTTGCACCTCTGCCGCAAGGCGGGGTAATTAGCAGTTCGATCCGAACGGGCACTTAGCAAGCTGCGGTTTGTACATCCCACCAAGCAGCACCCAGCAAATGCAAGATGGCCATCTGACTGCCTTGTTGAGCCTGTTGCCCACCGAAGGGGAGGTATCGCTATATGCTGTTCGGGGAGCCGCTGATGGTGTGGATTCATTGCAAATTTATCCCGGACTCATTCCATTATCCTTCGAAGTATATGTTCTAAAAAAAAAATGTTTCTTGTTCGGTCCGTTCGGAGAACACACAGCCACGTACGTGTAACCTGTGACCAGAGACAGAGCGTTCCACACCTCCACACTCCACACCAAGTCAAAAGACAGAACAGGACACGATACAGCCAGCAAACTGCTGTTCTTGGGTGTAAAATTCTTCTGATTTTTCTCGAAGGTTGGTTTTTTTAACACTTTCAATATGTAATCTTTAGGGCTAACCGAGGTTGATTTTACTGACTGAAGCCGGTTGTGCCATCAACTACTCTCCCCTTTTGCACAGGCGATGCTGCCCCCGATCTGATCTTCGAAGCCTGCGGAGACAAAATTCAACGTACAACGACCATCACCTGTCAAGACTCTGGGTCGGGCGCGACCTGCTATGATGGCCACGAGCTCGACCTCTCCTCCTGCTGAGGCTTATGGATCTAGCTCGCTGAGCTCATCAGCGGCGCAAGCTGCCCTTCTCGCCGAGATGTTCACGCTCAAGTGTGAAACCGGCATCTTGGTTGTCGGCCTCCAAGATGGGGAAGCACTCTGGACCCCTGTTCGCATCTTGTGCACACTGGTGACGGTGTCAGTTGCCTCTGCATGGATAAGCCGTCGCAAGTCCATCAAGAAACTCCTTATCTTCTTCAGTCACTGGCTCAGGTATGTGTACAACAAACAAGAAGTCGACACTCTTGCAGAGACACGAGACGAGATATTCTATGTATGTAGATGCGTATACGTAGCTATTTAGATGCTTGGTTGCAGATAGATGAGATCGACCGACACGATGGCATGGTGTCGGAACATCGCATTGCGATGTTATGTACTTCTTTTTTGGTTGCTGTCCGACCAGCCCTTTTTCAGAACTTGCGTCAATCATCCGGCACAGCTGGGCTGCGAAGGCAGTAGACCACAGCAGTAGAGCAATAGTGATACCGTTGCGCTTATTGGTATCGGACGACTGCTGCTGCGCGCGTCTGTGCATATCATACGTTGGAGAGGACTTTGTTTTTGTGTACAGGACGATCTGTACCTACATACATACATCTCTGTGCACAGGTAATCTGCAGCGTGTCTATTCTCGCACAATTGTGCGATATTTCTCCGGACAAGGAGCAGCACTCATCTTCCAGTAAACACTGCATCGGTGTCTCGGCCTTGGCAGCCTCCTGGTTGTTGCGGATCAGGTGGTGCTGTGAAAATCGGTCTATCGTTGGTGGAGAGGTGGGAATCACTCGCAACCTTCCGACAAGCAGCCTCAAGGTAGACTAGTTGTGGTTTGTGCAAAAAAGGCTGCTGTACAGACAGCAGCAGGGAGGGGTACTGCTTGTAGAGAGTACAACAACAACAGACGGAGAACAAGATGCGGGGTGCTTCCACTTCTGTGCTATGCGTACCATGCCTTCCCACGCGTGTTTTGTTCGCGCATGAGCAGTGGGACATACGGAGCATGGAGACAGTTATTTTCGTAAGTTCCTACGAGCACCTGGGCACACACTTGTTGTATGCGAATGCTCACGTCTACTGGTTTCGACGATGCGCGGGCTACCTTCCATGCTTACACGAAGTTGGCATGAAATATGCGTTCTGGTTTCTTGTAGAGGATAGAGGCTAGTCTACAGTACTCGATACAGCAGTGGTGGCTGCGGTTTCAAGAGAGGATCGGAACACGCCAGGTTGAAGACAACTTTGACGCTGGCTCTTTTTCTCATACTTGAATCCAATAGCATACAAAGAGAGATAACAACGTTTCCGCCAGGGTTACCTGGTGCATTCTGCCGTCATCAGTAGAGGACACCATGAAGAGGCGTCTCGCGTGCTGACACGTTCAGGTTTGCTACTGGAGCTGAAATATCGAAGGTCTCAGCAGCCTCTGAAAACAGTCCGCAATCTACGCCGGAACAACCGGATGTGTCACTGGCGTGCTCGCCATCAGTGACCAAGGTTCTGAACTGCGGGTTTACAGCTGTAGCTGAGCACTAGCTACTGCTGACAACCCTTCGTTCAAGGGCTTACGGTCCGTGGCGGTGAGCACGGCTGTGACAAATGTTGGATTCCGGATGTTCCGGCGTAGATTCCAGACTGTTCGCAGAGGCTGCTGCGACCTTCGATATTTCAGCTCCAGTAACAAACCTGAACGTGCCAGCACGCACGCACGACGCCTTCTTCATGATGTCCTCTACTGATGAAAGTGGAAACCCAAAGCTAACCCTCAAAATCTACCTTATTTGAGCGCCTGCCATTTTGGCTGTTCTGGCTTGAATTTAGAATTGTGTGAATTTTGATCTTGATTTTCAAAGGGGGCGTGTGGAGGTAGACGCGTGAATGTATGTTTTGAGCAGCTTCAATGGCCTCCCTGCGCGAGAATCAACGATCTCTGTTTTTCGAGAGGTGCCGACTGGTCTTGTGTATCTCGTGTGCATTTTTCTGGTGCTCTTGCGTTATTTTTCAAAATTGGTCAACTTCGAAATTCTCACTTCTTTGTCTTCAACCCCATTCAATCCGGTCTCTCAGTTACCCGTTTCAGACAGACGTATCTTAAACCGTAGCCAATTAACTTAAGGCCGGTGTACAGCGCGGATGCCTTGCCTACACTGCCATATGAAGATGCTCATGATGGAGGGCATGAAACATATCGTAAAAGAAACACTGCGTCGTCGTCAGCGACTTCTTGTGCTTGCTCGGTAAACACTGCGTACGACAAACACAGCGAACCATGAAAATACCTGAGAAAAAATGAGGCAGATATCTAATGTGTCGGATACATGATGGGTCTTTGGTCTCGGATGAATAACAAAGACGAGCTCGATCAGTCTGAACAAGCAGAAACGGGCGACTCCTCGGGGGCAGCCGTAGTGCGTCCGCCATGTACTCAGGGGTAGCAGAACACTGTCATTGCTGTTTCCTCGAGGATATCGCCCAGCAAGAAGTTCGGCATGCACGAGGCCATGTTTGCAAGGCTACGGTAGCTTGTATTAGCGAACAGGCGTCCATGAAAGCAAAACAGACGCACACGACTTCATGTAACGTGGCACAAGGGTAGGAGAGAGTTGCAAGGCCGGGACCGGGGAGGCGTACAGATAGCTAGCTGGGTCGTAGACACGGTGCATGTCGTTCAGACGCTGTTTTGGTGCGTCGTGAAGTCTGGCTGGGGCTTCTGTGTGATGGGAGACACTCAAGCAACGGCTGCCCATTGCCCAGGGGATGGTATCTACTTTTTTGGGTGTGTATCATGTGCGACCAGCACACGACTGGATTATGGCAAGTTCTCTCTTATTTCGGTCAAAGGCGTGACAAGCCAGTTTTACTCTCGACAACCCGTATTTTCTGTTAATTAATCTCTCTTCAACCGTCGCCACCACTGCATGGTACAACACACAACACGCACCACCGCTTAAGTAGCAGTTTAGAAAATGAGCCCGAAAAGATCCGACATCTAACAACAGGTGCTCCGTCAAGAACCCTACACTATTGCTGTAACACGTATACATCTACTTCAAGTATACCAGGTAGTCGCGTTGGAGGTACTAGACGACGAGCCTCGGACGACCGGATCTTCGAGACTGGTGCATCCGCCGCTTCCCGGCTAGGTCAAATGCTACATACCAACGGCGGAGGACACACACACTAGTATTGGATATCGATTCAATAACCTGTGAAGACAACAACACATCCTGTTTGGAGGAGGGCAGCTTGTCGTCAAAAGCGCAGGGAAGAAGGTTGACTCAAGAACTTGCATCATTCACGAGTGCGCAGGGCATGCTTGCCCAATTATCGAGAATGCCATTGTGTTTTCCTGTTTTTTTCGATCCTCGACATCGGTACGATATGTACTGCTGTAGCACGAAGTAAAAAGCAGTGTCGATAGCGAATGGGACGTGTCTCCAGCGATGTGTGTTGAATCAAATCCGTTGTTGCCCCATGTGTTTTTCCGGGGATGCAGCCATACCCCGTTACTGGTGATGTGGCCGGGTAGGTAACAATTGAGAGGGGGGATATTCTCGGTCGGGTTATTTCGTACCGGTAGCCATCTACAAGATAGAAAGGGCAAGACGGAGCCAGACTGCGCGACCCGAAGACCTCTGCGGGGCGCACGTCGACATCATGAGCGTGTTGGCATGGTGATAGAGAGGCTATGTTTTTCTACAAAATATGACTTTACTCCATCACCCCCACTACTACAACTTCCGTGCAGAACACAACCCTTTTGCTCTTGGCAGTTCGGCGTCTGTCCGTCCCCCTTTAGTTCGACCACCACGACCGCCAATCGTCGCAAGGGGAACTATCCAGATTCAGAAGGGTGGGATGGGCTCGTGTACATGCGTATATCTCTTGCTTTGGAGGCGTTCTTTCTACTTCCACCACCGAAACAGGTGGCATCTGCAGTCCACAGACCACCCGCCGTTTTTCTCCTCGTGCGATCATCTACATGTGCTACAAAGACGGCTGACAATCCCGAACCCCTCCTCCACGCGCGTCTCCTTCATCCTTGACGACGGTTTCAATATGGAAACCTCACAATGGTGCCGCCGACGGCGACACGGTTTCCTCCAACTCTACAAAACCAGTGGCCTGCTGTATGAGCTCATGATTGTGACGCAGGGGACCATGATATCGGTGTGCTGGGTCGGAGAACGTCTCGAGGGATTCATCAAGGCCTTGAAATACCTGGAACAAACGTCGTCGAACATGCTCGCCATCACCAACCTCGCCATCTGCATCAACCTCGCCCTGGTCGTGAATGTCAGTGTGCTATTGTTCACATTATCTGCTGTTCTGGTTTATTTTTCTGCCCTTCAGTCGCATCTTTCTCGCCCATTTTGAGGCCTTGCCTCTCTAATAGAAAAGTTCCCATCCGGGGGGCACACAGACAAGGGACCACACACATAAGAAACCCTCGACCGCCCCGCATGTCTCAATCGTTTCTCTCGAGAAGGGTTCAGCCGCGCTTGGCCTCGAGGCTATTGGGTTAGACTGTTTTTGCGCGAAATACGGAACATGTGGACGTTCACATCTCAAACCCCGGGTTCATGTAGAATGTAGAAGTGCCGCTTGGTAGTGTTCGAGGTTGCAAACGCGCAAGAGTTTGCCACCTGCACAATTCCGAGAATAACCGTTTTCGTTGTTCTACATAGTGGAAACGACTAATACACCACTCCCGCCGCCTTTGGGGTGTCATTGTTGCTGCCCGTATTATAGGTTCTCTACCCGCTGCTAGCCATTCCCGAAATTTGGCCGGCTAGCCTTCCCCACCTAACCCTGGGCCCAACCCTATCCTATCCCTAAAATTCGCAAACACGCAGTCCCATCGCACACTGTCTCGTGTCAAAAGCGTGAGCACGCCCGCGCTGGTGTTGCTCTTCTTAGCTATCTCCGTGATCGCAGCCGCTGCTTCGGTGCCCTTCTGGAGCATCACGGTGGTCAGCGGGACAGCGTTTTGGGTGACCAACGCCGACAAGGTGCGGGCGTTCTTCGAAACAATTCGGTGTCCTGAGCCCGTCAAGTTGTCATGCTGGCGTTCGTTTTTCTCGCGGGTATGACTAGTCCTGGTTTGTCGGCCGGTAACGGAGGCAAGGCAAGCAAGTCTCCTGGAGGGTGCACAAATGTACTGTAAGAATGCCCGTGTAATGCGGTCCGTGTATAGACCACCTGTCTTGAAGGAGGAATCATCCACCCTTGAAGATGCTTTCCCGAGAAAGCTGGCGTTTCCGGAACTCCCCATGACCTTCCCGAAGTGGCCCTCACGAAGTCCAACGTACATACGTTGAGAGCGAACCCCGCACGTTGAGGGCGAACCCCGCTTTACAAACAATCAAACGGTAGTACTGAGAAGTGCCTGTAGAAATTAGCTGCTGATCCTCTGCTTCAGGTGGTTCCTTACCCTTCTTCACCGTTCTTCCGGCATCCTGTCCTCCGACCGGTTTACCGTGTTTCGCATCTCTCTTGGAATGGTCTGCCTGGGACAATCGACCTGTGTATCGGGATGGCGACGACGACAACAACATCAGGCCAAGGCGGACTGGATCATCGTCTCGATCATCATCCTCGAGTTCGTCGTCGGCATCTGCATGTTCGTCATCGTGTCGTGGCTTATGGCGTTCCGGATGCAGGCGATCAAGGAGTGCTGGAAAATCCACGCCCGTATCCGCTACTACTTCGTCCTGACCCTCATCGCCACCGCAGTCAACCTGGCTCTCGGGATTAGCGGGTTAAGCTACGTCTTCCGCGACAACGCGGGGTGAGTGGTTGTGGTATCGATGGGGCAGGTCACAAGTCCGGGAAGCGCTTAACTATAAGAGAGAAAACTTAAGACTGGACAGGTAAGCGATTGTTGTGAGACGGCAAAATGAGGAAAATAGATGTTCGGTGTTGATGGTCGTGTAGCATGCACAAAAGAACGTAGCGGCACGAAAAAGCGTGGGAAAAGAGCCCCACCCCAGTCGATGGTCCCCCCTGCCCTTGGCAAACAGCCAAAGGTGGAGGGAAGGAAAACACTGGTGTCACCTTTAGGAGTAGCAAATCAAGTCCCCCCCCTGACATACGCCACGAGGGTTTGTTCATGTTTTATTCTTCGTTTGTCCCTCTTTGACAAAATGTGAAATGAAAGCTGCGTCCCTGAAAAGTCGAAACCAAGATTGTATACAGCTTTGCATTTTCCATCTGTGGTCTCTTTGAAGGTCCAGGAAGGACACCTCTTGACCGCTCACCAGGGTAGAGAAACGACTCGACGGAAGGGAAAACGGGTGTTCGGAGGTGCTAGGGGTGCAACCTAAGTATATCGCAGCATCTTTTTTGTCCTCCGACGTTCGGCATGTTGTGTTTTGTGTTCGTGGCGTTCAGGCTCACACTGCTATCACAAGTTCTTCTCTTGTCTACTGAAGAAGCACGATGCGACATCGCACGAAAGTAAGACTCCGCCTGCCCCCAAATCGATCTCCTTCTCCCGTCCTTCCTCCCGCCCGCCCCGCCTCCTCGTGCCTCCCGTTCACGCTGTACCGAATTTGTTTGCCCCCAGGGAATATCTATTGTCTTTGACATGGGCGTTTCGTTACGCGCACGTCGCTCTCGACACCATCGTCCTCTACGGAGTGCTTGGCACGAGGCACATGGATGAGGGGGGCGTCTCTACTGCTTCCAACTCCGGGACAAGCTCTGGACGTTTGCCTGCTAACTCGGGTCTTCCTCGTCCGAGTAACCACCGTGGCATGAAAAAGCAGAGCGGGGTGAGCAACACAAGCTCGAAAGCAAGCGGCAGTGCCGTCTGCTCGACTCAGGGTCCCCGCCAAGTTAGACCGACCCGTTCTGAACTGCTACTTGTATGATTGGAGGAATGATGATTGATATTTGCGGCTTGAAGGCGTGGTCGTGGTATCATCAGGCATGGGCACTTTGCGACTACTGCAGGCGCTCGCTGCTGCAGTTCGGGTTGTTGCACGAGTTAATGTGCGGGTCACGTTCTGCCAGAGATCCCTCTGAGGCCCATCAGCAGGATAATCAGCGGAGAATCATGACTTGTCAGACTCATGTCCGCCATGCCAGCCTTGGTAAAGGTTCGTGCGAGCTTCTTCTGCGTGCTCTTGGCTTAGCACAACTCACTGCTAGAGTCAAGTGTAGGGGTGTAGGTTATCCATAGTGTGTAAAGTGTACGTCGCTGTCGGATGGATTCCTACCGTCACGTACAGCCTCATGGAAACTTGTTTTAGACTACCCATAGTCTGTCAAACTTAGGGTTAGTTAGGAACATTGTGGGTGCGCAGATTCGCTTGGTTTAGATGTACTGTCTTGTAAGTATGTGCTGCTATGTTTCCTTTTTGGTGCACGTTGTTCATTGTACTGTAGCATACACGGGCGCTTATACATATCACGAACGAACACGTCGGGGTGGGTACGGGCCTTCGTGCCATCAGTGGGGCACTGGCGGTCGGGGGGGGGGGGGGGGGGGGGGGGGGCAAA
>FN648707.1:228513-334982 GCA_000310025.1 Ectocarpus siliculosus
GTTTTGGGGGGGGGGGGGGGGGGCAAGTGCATGACGTTAAATGTCTTCCGGCACGCGATGTTGTTTCGAACCAACTCCGTACATGGCCTGTGTAGCTTCTTGTTGGTTCCAGGCCTGTACTCTCTGTGTTGTCACTTCCTTGTTTTACTTCGTAGTAGTGTTATCTTGTTGATCATGTTGTTGTAGAATGTATTCATGACGTGTATGTTTTCGTCCCAGTTCTGGGCGCCAGTCTACACCTATTGGTACATGTTTGACGCACCGGCAGGGGTCACACGGCAGGAAGGAAACAAGTATTATAGTGGAGGTTTTCCTCCTGTGATGCTTCTTCCCCTAATGTTTATGCACGAGGAGGGTTCAGCAGCTCCTTCCCTATATATTTGTGTGTATTGCAAGATTTTGCGGTTTTTCCATTCTGGATTTAGATTAGATTTTTCCCTTCGGAGAGAAATTCGAATCGGCAATGTAGAGTTCTCAGCTTACAATGTTACCAACCCAGGGAGTCGTGTCAGATTTGTTTGTGACTAGCGAGGGACTTGGTTGTATTAAGCAAATTGACATGACATCAACCCGTAATGTGTAGGTCCTCATGGGTCTAGTTGTTGTAATTTCCGTTAAAATGTTTAGACCCAGCCTGACACTCCCGAAATGCGTGTATCCGGTTTGCCGACAAGCGCAAGCCTTTACAAGTATTGGTTGGTAGCCTAGAGTCTAGTAAGTGATTTGACACGAACGTCTTTATCTTTTTCCAGGGAACGTCGAGTTCGACACAATAGTATGTTTAGGAAGTAGGGGCACAAATGGCGTAGTGTGCCAGACGTGATCAGATGTATTGTGAGGGTTATTGATTTGTGTGCGTTGAGAACGTTGTTGTAGAACAGACCAAGCGCTACGCCCGAGACCGTTGCCAACATTGTCGCTACCCGCACGGACGCTACACTTGATGAAGACAGAATGAGTGGTCGACACTCAGCCATCGGTTCATATGTCGACCAATGAGCCCGATGTCGGCATCGTGGAAGTGCACGTCTTCGAGTTGGTGCCCATACCACTGTCAGAATTGTCTGCTTTGCGTGCCCCCTGAGCTGAAATTGTAGCGCACTTCAGCTCAGACCTCTCAGCAAAAAACAAGCAACTTTCCCATTTCTACACGATCGTGGAGCAAGATCGTCAAGCGACCTGTACCAAGCTACTACCTACTGCTTGTGCTCATACCGAGGAGAACTACGAGTAACGCATAGAAGAGAGAGCCGCGTATCTCAAAAAGGGCCACATGCTTTGTACGAAACTTGCAGGAGGGTCGGACGGGGGCAAGAAGCACAACTCTTCCACCTCACTCGAAAGTCCGTCCTTGCAATCTTGAGAACATCCACCGAAGAAAGACAACTTGTTTTTTGAGAAGAAACCGGAGATCGCTAAGTGTTAAACCAAGAAAAACCGGAAATAAATGCGGCCTAGCTGGGGTCAAGAGCTTTGGGGTAATAAAACGGTGTCAAAATTGAATACTCTTAACTATAGGTTTGAGAATTTGCGCGACAGGCATTAAACTAAACCCCAGGGGCATCAGAATCTTCACGAAGAAATCACAGCTTTTCCTCTGATTCTTCTCCAAACCCCGACCTGGTAAGATGTCGTCCCATTCTCATCTACCAACAAACCCCATCAAGCCCGCTCCTTAAAACCTCTCAAGCTGCCAACCCACAAGAATCACCCTAGGCAAGTGCCTTGCGAAAACTATCACCTCTGCAACAGACAGCTGACCCTTCAAAATGGGGTTTACGACAAACAACAACTTAATTTTCTCCGCCTGAAGGAAGCGAGGAACAGAACAAAGAGAAGACAAGCAAAGGCTCAGGTGCATACGGCTGCGGACGGCGATAATGATACCATAGCCGCGTTTCCTGTTCCAAGTAGACTGCCCGATGTACAGCACGAAGGCCAATTACCATACGGCCCAACGAACGTGTTTGAGCTCAACCCGCCTTGACTCCAACGCGGAACACATTCACATCGGTTCCCAGAGTTTGGCCACCACCCTGCGCCTCCAAGGCTGGCCCCATTTCCGAACAACGGCAACTCCCTCGAGATCCCAACTTAAGCTCTCGCCTCTGGCAGACGTTCCGCTGTGTAACAACCACGCCCCCCTCCTGTTCCTCGTTTTCTTGGCAAAATGAAAACGTTCCCTTAAGCTAAGGAGGACGAAATGTAAGGCCCACAGTTCACCGCCACAACATCAAAACCCCGTAGTGCCAGCGCTGCCGCCGCCGACGAAAATGAAAGCACTCAACTCTCGACATCATCCACCTACATTGTCGGGGAAGTCGTGGGTAACCATGCCGCTTCTGATTAGTCAAATGTGCCCATCTTGAACGAAGTCCGTGCCCAACGCCTCCACGACGCGGTCTGCCAACCCACAGACAAAGCAGGGAATTCAACGGCACAAGAAGAGGCGCAGCGATTACTGATTTGAGGAAAACCGTGAGACTGGGGGCGGAAGTTCTGGACACAGGAACTTCTCCTTTACACCCAAGAGGACAGAACGATGCAAGACCAGTACCTCCGCATCCGGACTCTGTGCGATTCGAACGGCTACTAGGGTAAATGTCAACAGGGGGTTGGTTGAGGTGCGCGGTGCTTCGGCAGTATCACGGGCAGTGATCTTACACGAACAGACCTACGAGCAATCTCCCACACTACGGACAGCCTTGCTAAACCTCCCATGGGACACCCATCGGGCACCAATGGCCATGCCCATGGGCGGCCCATCAAGTGCGCATGAAGTGCCCACTGTTGTCACTTCAACCTAGAAGTTCGTCACCGGCACATCAACCTAGAACTTATCCACTGCACATCGACCTAGAACTTAGCCACCGGCGCCAACCTGGCACGTATCGAATGGGCTTGGGGTTAGGTTTAGGTTTAGGGCTAGGGTTACGGCTATTTGTCGCCATATTGCCCGTTCCAAAGCAGATAATTTATTGTTTACACCGGTTCCGGTCGAAGCCTTCTCACTGGCCGCCCATGGGCTGCCCATGGGCAACCCATGGGAAGTGTGGGAGACCCAATACGAGGTGAAGAACGTTCCGAGTAGAAACAACTTGCGCCTGACATTACAACTTCCATTCATCGCCGTATTTTGTCGCGCCTGTTCTCGCTCAGATGTCAGTTAATTGCCGTATGATAGGTAGAGGTGTTCAAAGGCTGTCAAACCTGCCCTACAGTCAAAGTTGAGTGCATTTCGTACGGATATTATGGCTTGCAAGAGCAAACATCGGTAGTTGGACGACGCTCTCGACCGCAGGGCCACATGGTTTTCCTCTTCAATCAGTAGTCGCTGCGCCTCTTCTTGTGCCGTTGAATTTCCTGCTTTCTCTGTGGGTTGACAGACCGCGCCAAGGGGGAATTGGGCACGGACTTCGTTCTAGATGGGCACATTCAACTAACCAGAAGCGGCAGGACTACCAACGACTTCCC
The DNA here is from genome assembly GCA_000310025.1 of Ectocarpus siliculosus. Classification (NCBI taxonomy): domain Eukaryota; class Phaeophyceae; order Ectocarpales; family Ectocarpaceae; genus Ectocarpus; species Ectocarpus siliculosus. Next base: position 231,988 of record FN648707.1, read on the forward strand.
CCACAATGTAGGCGGATGACGTCGTGGGTTGAGTTTTTTCATTTTTTGTCGGCGGCGGCAGGGCTTGCACTACGGGAGGTTGATGTTGTGGCGGTGAACTGTGGGCCTTACATTTCGTCCTCCTTAGCTCGGGGTACTTTTACATTTTGCCAAGAAAACGAGGAGCAGGAGGGGGCAATGCTTGTTACAGAGCGGAAAGGCTGCCAAAGGCGAGAGCGTAACTTGGGATCTCGAGGGATTTGCTGTCGTTTGGGGATGGGTCCAGCCTTGGAGGCACAGGGTGGTGGCCAAACTCTGGGAACGGAATATGACCATGTTCCGAGTTGGAGTGCAGGCGGGTTGAGTTCAGACGCGTTCGTTGGGCCGCATGCTAAATTGCCCTCACGCTTTACGTCGGCCAGTTTACTTGGAACAGGAGAAGCATGGCTGTGGTGTCATTATCATCGTCCGCAGCCGCACGCACCTCGTTCTTTGGTTGCTTTTCTTCTTCCTGTCACTCGTTTCCTTCAGGCGCAGCAAATAAAGTTGCTGTTCGTGGTTCAACCCATCTTGTGATGACCCGCCGTGTACGGCAGGGGTGGTAGTTCTCGGAAGACACTTGCCTAGGGTGATTCTTGTGGGTTGACAGCTTGAGAGGTTTTGAGGAGCAGGTCTGATCGGGGTTGTAGATGAGCTTGGGACACCATTATTTCTTGTAGGGTTTTGGAGAAGAATCAGAGGAAAGCTGTGATTTCTTCGCGAAGATTCTGATGCCGCTGCGGCAATGGTAGTGTCTGCCGCGCAAATGTTCAAACCCATGTTTGGGGTATTTAATATTGACCCCCGGTTTTATTACCCATCGTTCTTGACCGGGTACCCCAGTTAGATCGCATTTATTTCCGGCTTTTCTTGGTTTAAGAGTTAGCGATCTCCGGTTTCTTCTCAAAAAACAAGTTGTCTTTCTTCGGTGGATGTTCCCAAGATTGCAAGGACGGATTTTCAAGCGAGGTGGAAGAGTTGCGCTTCTTGACCCCGTCCGGCCCGCCTGCAAGTTTCGTACAAAGCATGTGGCCCTTTTTGAGAAACTCGGCTCTCTCTTCTATGCGTCACTCGTAGTTCTCCTCGGTATGAAGGAGCACAAGCGGTAGGTGGTAGCTTGGTACAGGCTGCTTGACGCTCTTGCTCCACGATCGTGTAGAACTGGGAAAGTTGCTTGTTGTTGCTGAGAAATGGTCTGAGCTGAAGTGCAGCTCAGGGGGCACGTAGAGCAAACAATTCTACCAACTCGAAGACGTGTACGTCGACAATGCCGCCCTGAACTGAAGGCTGAGTGTTGACCGTTCTTTCTGCCTTCAGTAAGTGTAGCATCCTCCATCAGCGCGGGTAAGGATAACGTGTTAGCCACGGTCTCCGGCGTAACACGGTCTTTTCTACAACGTTCGCAACGTACACAGATCAAATAACCCTCCTAATATATCAGATCACGTCTGGCACTACGCCATTTGCGCCTCTACTTCCGAACATACTCTCGTGTCGAACTCGACGTTCCCTGGGTAGCTCAAGACTATTTGTGAGACAAATACGTTCGTGTCAAATCACTTGAACCAATAGTTGTAAAGGCTTGCGCTTGTCGGCAAACCGCATGCACGCATTTCGGGGGTGTCAGGCTGGGTAAAAACGTTTTAACGGAAGTAAAAACAACTATGTTAGACCCATAAAGATCTACACAGTAGTACAGGTTGATGTAAAATATAAAACGTTAAACACAACGAATCTCTTACTACACCGGTCCCCCTGTCATCAGTTAGTAACCTCGTAAGCTTAGAAAAAAACTCTCTAGATAGCGAATTCGAATCTCTCTGAAACGAAAAAGCTAACCTAAGAGGGGAATTCGCAACACCTTGAAGACATTCAAGAATGGGGAATGGAAGGAGCTGAGAACCCTCCTCGCGTTAAAAGATTGAGAGAGAAGCACCACAGGAAGAAAGTTGGAGAGAAAAACCTCCACTGTTGTCCTCCCTCCCGCGTGACCCCGGCTGGTGCGCCAAACATGTACCAATAGGTGTGGACGGGCACCCAGACAACATGGTACGCGAAAACAATGCACGCCATACAACGCGAAAAAAAATGCAATTGAACACGGAAAATGCAAATACAAAGCAGAACAGGGAACTGAAGAAAGCAGAGGGAAGCAGGCATTGAACCGACGACAAGCAGAAGCTACTACCCAAAAAATCAACACACACGTGATGCGCGTGGAAATCGCTCGAAACAACATCGCGTGCAGGAACACATATATGTTCATGCACTTGCCCCCTTCGACCACCGAGTGTCCCACTGATGGCACGAAGGTGCCTACCAGCCCCGACGTTTTCGCGATGTCAGCGCCCGCCCGTCTATGCACGAAAAAGGGAACTACCGCAGCCCATTCATGTACGAAACAGCCATCTGAAACCAAGCGAACCAGCCAACCCTGCGCTATGTTATGTTTCGATAACTAACGACATGCCTGATCTATTTAAATGTATTCGACTTAAACAACATGTTTTAATAGAGATATCTACGGGGCGGTACGTACTGTAGGAATCCATCTGACAGCGACGTACGCTTCGCACTCCACGGTAACCTACACGCCTACACGCCACTCTAGCAGTGAGTTGTGCTAAGCCAAGAGCACGCAGAACAGGCTCACACGAACCTTTACCAAGGCTGGCATGGCGGACATGAGTCTGACAAGTCATGATTCTCCGCTGAATATCCTGCTGATGGGCCTCAGATGGATCTCTGGCAGAACGTGACCCGCACATTAACTCGTGCAACAACCCGAACTGCAGCGTTGAGCGCATCGACGTAAAAACAGAGAGAGACCGCGTCTCCAGCCACATTCAGTCACGACCTTGTAGAACGTGTGAAATAGTTGGGAGACACACAGGCCTGACAATACCCACGACCACGCCTTTGCACCGCGAAGGGCAATTGCACCGCGAAAGGCGTTCATCGTTTAGAAATCATTGCACTATTCGGACTGAACTGAAGGTAGAACTCGGCGGGAACCCTGAGTTGAGAAGACGGCGCCACCGCCTACCGGCGAGCGTGGCGTGCAGAACCCGCTGTGCTTTTTCATGCCGCTATGGTGACTCGGGCGAGGTAGATCCGAGCTCGCAGGCGCCCGGTCAGAGTTCGTCCCTGAGGTGACAGAAGCAGACGGGAGCGTGTCGCCTCCCTCATGGATGTGCCTCGTGCCAAGCGCGCCGTAGAGGACGAAGGTGTCGAGAGCGACGTGCACGAAGCGGAGACCCCATGATACAAACAGAATATTTTCGCTGGAGACAAACGAAATTGGTACAGAGAGAGAGAGAGAGAGAGCGGGAGGCACGGGGCGTGGGAGGCGGGGCGGGCGGGAAGAAGAACAGAAGAAAGCGTTTTAATGCTGAGGAACTCATGCTTCCGTGCCTTGCAGCTTCGTGCACTCTTCAGTAGACAATAGAAAAACGTTCGGTAGCAGTGTTAACCTGAACGCCAGGACGACAGACAGACGAGATCATATACAAAAAAACACAACGTGGCGTGTGGAACGTCGGAAACAATGCCGCTGCTTTGTTTGCCCCCCTAGCACCTGCGAACACCCGTTCTCCCTTCCGTCAAGCGGTTTCTCTACACTGGCGAGCAGTCAAGAGGTGTCCTTGCTCGATCTGCAAAGAAACAAATGGTGGAAAACTGCAACGCTTCAAACAATCTTGGTTTCGACTCTTCAGGGACACACCTTTCATTTCACGTTTCGTCAAAAGAGGGAACAAACACGCTCCCGGGGCCTGCCCTCGCGGCGTACGTTAAGGGGGGAATTGGATCAGCTACTCCTAGAGGTGACACCAGTATTTTCCTTTACTCCACCTGTAGCCCTTCGCGAGGGGCAGGGGGGACCATCGACTGGGGTGGGGTGTTGAACGCAGGTCGCTAACATTCTTCAGGAAGGGAGGCCGACCCCCTCAACACACACACCCGATCACACGGGTTCGTCTGCGTTTGCAACACTAATGTCGTTGCCGCGCGGTCCTTTTGCTACTGCCGGTGGAATCTGAACACGGAGGTAGCGAAACCGTTGCGGCTCTTCTCCGACGCTTGAACGACGCAACAAAGGAGGGAGAAAAATTCGAAACATGCCGCGTACGAATTAGAAAACTGCACCCTGTCCCCTCTCATCATCTGCAAGGAAGCTTTCTCTCTTGTCGTTAAGCCCTTCCCGGACTTGTGACCTGCCCCATCGATACCATTCCCACTCACCTCGCGTTGGCACGGAAGACATAGATTAACCCGCTCATCCCGAGAGCCAGATTGACTGCGGTACCGATGACAGTCAGGACGAAGTAGTAGCGGATACGGGCGTGGATTTTCCAGCACTCCTTGATCGCCCGCATCCGGAACGCCATAAGCCACGACACGACGACCAGCATGCACGTGCCTATGACGAGGTCAATGAAGGTGACCGAGATGACGATCCAGTCCGCCTTGGCCTGATCTTGTCATCGTCGTCGACATCCCGATACCCATGTCGGTTTTCACAGGCAGACCATTCCAAGAAAGACAAGAAACACGGAAAACCCGTTGGATGACGGAATGCAGGAAGAAGGGTGAGGTACCGCCCAAGGCGGAGGGTCAGCAGCAAGTGTCTACTGGCACCCTTCAGTACTACAGTTTGATCGTTTGCAAAGCGGAGTTCGCTCTCGATGTAAGTACGTTGGGCTTCGTTAGGGTTTCTTCCGGGAAGTCAAGGCGAGTTCCGGAAATGTCACCCTTCTCGGAAAAGCAGCTTCAATGGTGGACGATTCCTCGATCAAGGTGGACAGGTGGTCCATACACGGGCCGTCATTACACGGGCAGTCTACAGCATATTTGTTGACCCTCCGCGGGACTTGGTTGCCTTTCCTCCGTTACCGGTTGACAACCAAGACTGATCATACCCGCGAGAAGAACAAAAGCCAGTATGTACTCTTGACAGGCTCAGGACACCGAGCTGTTTCGAAGAACGCCCGCACCTGGTCGGCGTTGGTCACCCAAAAGGCTGTCCCGCTGACCACCGTGATGCTCCAGAAGGGTACCGAAGCAGCAGCCGCGCCCACGGAGATGACTAAGCAGAACAACACCGGCGCGGGCGTACTCATGCTCTTGATACGAGACAGTGTGCGATGGGACTGCGTGTTTGCAATTTTTGGAATAGGATAGGGTTGGGCCCAGGGTTAGGTGGGGAAGGCTAGCGGGCCTATTTTCGGGAATGGCTAGCAGCGGGTGGAGAAGCGATAATGCGGGCATCAACAATGACACCCCAAGGCGGCGGGAGTGGTGTATTAGTCGTTTCCACGAGGACAACGCAAACGGCTATTCTCGGAACTGTGCGGGTGGCAAGCTCGTGCGCGTTTGCAACTTCGAAAACCGCCAAGCAGCACTTCTACATGGGCCGGGGGGTTGAGAGGTGAACGCCAGGATGTTCCGTATTTGCGAACGAAACAGTGGGTGAAAGCGCAAAAACGTTCCAACTCTATGGCACGGAGGCAAGAGTGCTGGACCCTTCTCGCCAGAAACGGTTGAGATATAGGGTGAGGGCAAGGATTTCTTGAGTCTGTTTGGCCCTGAATGGGGTATGGGTCCGTTAGGGAGGCGAGGCCGCATTGTTGGGCTCAGGGTTATGTGAGTAAAGGATAAAAAACGAATCGTCTACGAACAGCAGAACATATGTACTCCCCAAACCCAAAAACAATTAATTAAATCAAACACCCCTATATATAAATTATTTCATTATTATGTACTCCCCAAACCCAAATCTTTTTTTATGTACTCCCCAAACCCCCCAAACCCAAAAACAATTAATTAAATCAAACACCCCTATATATAAATTATTTTATATGTGTACTCCCCAAACCCCCCAAACCCAAAAACAATTAATTAAACCAAACCCAAAAACAATTAATTAAATCAAACACCCCTATATATAATATGTATGTACCAAGCGTAAGTAGGACGAAAACACACACTGACATTGACGATGAGGGCCAGGTTGATGCAGATGGCGAGGTTGGTGACGGCGAGCATGTTCGACGACGCTAGTTCCAGAAATTTCAGGGCCTTGACCAGTCCCTCGAGATGTGCTCCGACCCAGCACACCGATATCATGGCCTCCTGCACCATAATAATGAGCTCATACAGCAGGCCACTAGTTTTGTAGAGAGAGAGGAAACCGCGTCGCCGTCGGGGGCACATCGTGGGGTTTCCATATTGGAACCGTAGAGACGCGCACGGAATGGGGGTTCGGGATTGTGAGCCGTCTTTTTGTCGCGCATGTAGATTATTCCACCCGGAGCAAAGCAATGGTCGACGTGTGTACTGCACACCTTACCTCTCGCTTGTACGAAACAACCTCCCAAGACACATGTACTTCCTCTGTATCATAAGTCTGTGCCGTTATGGGCGCTCAGTCGTTGGGGTACTTAAACGTTGACGTTTAGCCTTTGACCGGGTGTGTTAGAAAGGCAAAGAGCATACGAAGATGACTAAAAAAAAAAGAATCGAAGACCGTGTTACACACTAAAATTAGGTCAAAATATGCCCATTTTGGCCGTATTTCGGTATAAATTATTGAGAAACTATTTTGAGAATTTTACGACTTCGCAGTATAACACACCGGGGCCAGGAAGCGACAGAGGGAAGGGACGTTGGAGAGGGTGGTAAAATACGATAAGGAGGCTTTTGAGAAGGCTTACGCCTGGGTGGCATCGAGTCCCAGCGACAGCGAGGACGACTAATCGAGTTTTTCCCTTTCTTTTCCCCCGACAGCAACAGACACTTTTTTTACCCCGCAGGTGTCTTGGTTTTAGTGTGGGAACCCCAAGTGTCTTGGTTTTCATGTGGAACCAAAATTGTCTTGGTTTTTGTGTGGGGTCACGATTATACTGGGTTGAGTATTGGCGGACGCGGCACGTATCGTTGAGTAGAACGGGGGGGTTGGGTTCGGGCACTACTGTTGTTTGTTTCCCCGCAAGTGTCTCGTTTCTTGTGTGGGGCCTCCAAGTGTCTTGGTTTTAGTGTGGATCTCCCAAGTGTCTTGATTTGAGTGTGATGGTCACTATTATACTGGTTTTAGTATGGGGGGTGCGTTTGGCTGATGGAAGTACAGGAGAGGGGTTATCTTTGGGGTGGGAATAATTCTTGAGTTTTTGGGGGCGGGACAGGCATTTAGCCCCACCCACCCCCTACCTGGAAAAGGGCAAAATATGGCCGTTTTTAGGCCAACTCAATGTTTTCCGGCCGTTCAGCGGCGTGGTTCAAGCACCAACTAAAAAAAAGAAAAAGGTTTTCTCGCTAAAAAAACGCCGGAGAATTCAACGAAAAATTCGGAAAACACGGACACCGTTAAGGGGGCGCAAAAACATAACGGCACAGACTTATGATGCAGAGGAAGTATATACACAAGCTGAACCCACCCTTGTGAATCTGGAGAGTTCCCCTTGCGACGATTGGCGGTCGTGGTGGTCGAACCAAAGGGAACGGATGGACGCAGAAGTGCGAAGAGAAAATGACTTCTACTGTGGATAGGAGTAGTAGTGAAGGTTTTGAAGATAACTATTATATAATACGTAGTCTTGACTATCCTTTGCTCTGTGGAGAAAATATATCGCCTCCTTATCACCGCCGTGCCAACCTGTTCATTGACAAAAGGCGGGAAAAGCTGTAGAAACTGATGTCACGGCCTCACCGTGATTATTGCTCGGCACTTGATCTGTGGAATTGCTCGAAGCAGTTCCGGGTTTAAGTTTACGGTACTTCTTTTAGAGTGTCCTGATCGTGTTAAGGGATGTCTTGTGGTGCTGTTTCTTCGAAGTTGTCCTGCAAATGCATCGAACACGGATGTGTCACATCCACAGACCATCGATATTCGAACCATACCCTTCTTCCTAAACACACAAGCCGGCACTCTCATTTATATATGATGCCAACAAAAGAAAACTAGAAGCACCCGTCATGGACGGGTTTAGCTGAAATAGACGCGGCTGGGCAACTCTCGCGCCTTGCCGCGTGGGGCGGTAAATCAACAGCAAGTAAAAGGCATGTTTGCACATACGTCAAGAACATCGAAACGACGGAAGAGCATGAACGAACACGGCAACGGATGAGAGCGCGCCGGGGGTCACACATAATATGAATGTACCTACAGCTCTTCCGCAAGTTGAATGCGAAACAGGTCTACTCCCCGACACAGGACCTACAGGCGACGGGGTCGTGAAGCAGCTGGTGCCGTCGTGTGCATAATAAGTGTGATGCGTTTCCGAGTGCTTGGTACCCCGTGGGACGCCTGTATCGAAACGAGGCGACTAGTTGGATGCAATCGTCGTGGATGAAGTACCAAGTTTCATATCGTCTCGAAACCATGGGGAGAAGAGAGAGACGCGGTCATGCAAGACACCATTTTACGCGATATTTTCATCACACGACCTTTGGTATGCGTCCGATATGTTGACGTTACCTGCCAAACTCCGCGGTATGTTCTTCACACACCAAGACACTAAGACCACATTGCACGAACAAGATCCTCCACAAACAGAGAGCAAGGGCAAATCAGACGAATCCACCTTGTTAACGTGTGCCAGAGGCGGTTGCACTGCCATCCCCTGCCCGTTCACCGCGCCACTGCCGCGCCGTTGCTGCCGCGCCGTTGCTGTGGGCGAGACACGGCCCACGGCGGCTTGTGTGCCTTGCTCGCCCTCCAAGCGAAAAATTGCGGGCTAAGATACACCGCATAACGCATTGATGATTGATGAAATGGGACTTACTTGCGCTGCGTCGTCAATGTTTCTACTCCTAGCAAGGCTACCGGGGGCAAGCAAGAAGGGCAACGTTTTGACGGGTTAGTGTACCTGTACGCACACAATAAATGGTATTTTGGCGTCCGCAGACAGACGGAGGCGGACGAGGCTAGCACAAAATTGACACACGCCGCATTTGCAGCGGGATGCGCCATGGAAAACGGCGCTGATGTGTGAAGTGCGGGTTGGTTGTGGAAGGAGAGGACGGGCGCCCTCTTCATGTGCTGCGGTCTCGGATGATTTCAGCTTGAAATCGTCCGGCACGGCCTCTGTATGGTAGTGATATATGTCATGTGTGTTAGGGGAACTGGTTGTAGCTCAGTCTGTTCGGAAGGCTCAAGCTGCATCTGTCCGAGCTGCTCGTGCGGGAGAGCAAGTGATTGTCGAGATCAAATCTGACCGAATGTAGTATATCTGTATTTGGGCGTACTGGTCTCTTGTATAGTGAGTGGTGGATAATACATGAGACGTACGTCTGTTGTTACTAACACTGGCGAGTCCCAACAAGAGAGAGGGGCAAGTACGTAGTGAGGAGTTCACTGCTGCGGTCTTGTAACTGTCGCACGAACGAATTAGTTGAGGAGGTAACGATGTGGGCAACGGTCCTTTCACACTCTCTCGTTGGTTGGGCTGTTCTGGCAGCGAGAGGACGCATGCGTACGGTGTCACGGGAGGCCTACACGCACGACCTCCGCCGTCCGTGCAGAACAATCTACCTTCGATAGTATTACCAAACCCAACGTATGTCACGCAATCATAAGTATACTCCTCCAGTTTGTAAGTATGTCCGAATGATCTTAGCGGTCATTTCGTGTTCTCACGGTGCACCGTTGGGTCACGGCCACGGTTTCGCGCGGTTCATGCTACGGAGGAAGTTGAAACTATGTAAAAAAACACTGTGGTCGGAATATTCGCTCCATGACATGAACACAAGAAAGGCTCCGCTCCGTGAGACTCTTCCCTTCGGATTAACCGAAACCTCGAAAAGAAAAAGCCGGTCCGCCGAGTTGTTGTACTCCGTGAACACCTCTCTGCTGTTTCCTAAAATCCATGCAAAGTCGAGCCTCTGATTCTTCACGAAATAATCCTTGATTGACTGCGGGCCCGTTTCATCTCTAACCTACAAACAACCCGCCTTGACCCCCCCGAATGTCACAGCTTGGCAGGGACTTGGGTTGGATCCGACGACGCGTGTCCACACAAAACTGACCGTTTTCCGGAAGAATGCGAGGGATCCCACATCTCTTACAGCAGACCGCTTTTCACAGCGCCGATTGCTCCACCAAGAACCAACAGGCTGCCATACCGAGAAAAGCGACATGTACAGTAGTCTAGACTGTATTATTATCCCCAATTGAGAGAGCATGTATTCCTTAATAAAGGTTACTGCTGTAGTTCGTAGAATATTTTATAACTGCATCTGTTGGAACCGGCCGTCCTGCAGAAGATCGTACAGCAGTGGACTACACAAACATACACAAAATGTCCGATACCGGTCAGCGCAAACGGTACCGCTACTGCCCTAGCCTACTGCTGTGACTGCGCCGCCCAGCTGTACCGGATGATGGACGGAAGTTTTGAGATGCTGGTCTTGGCAACTACTTATGTAACTGCTGCTGTCAATTCACTTTCATGCTCTCACTCTCTCTCTCTCTCTCTCTCTCTCTCTTACCTGAGCCAGTGACTGAAGAACATCAGGAGTTTCTTGATGGACTTGCGCCGGCTCAACCATATCGAGGCCACCGACACTGTGATCAGGCTGCAAAAAAGCCGAACAGGGGTCCAGAGTGCTTCCCCGTCTTGGAGGCCGATAACCAAGATCCCGTCGGTTTCACACTTGAGCGTGAACATGTCCGCGTATAGAACAGCTTGCGCCGCTGGGCTCATCGAGCTGGATCCATAAGCCTCAGCGCGAGAAGATAACGAGGTCATGCTCGTCGCAGCAGCAGGTCTCGGCCGAAACACTTGACAGATGACAGATGATGCTTGGTGAATATGCCAGGCTTCGTCTCAGTCAGGCTTCGAAGATCCGGATCTGGGGCAGCATTGCCTGTGCGGGAGACCGCATTTATTTGAGGATCCATCACCGAATACCGTATATGTGGTGGATAAAATTATCGCTTACATGAATATGATATGACTTTGTTGAACCATTGCGTTATTTACTCAAATTCTCACCACAAGAAAAATGTGTCCTACTGGAGTATTCAACTCTTCACAAGTACCAAGACCGAACAACCAGGTTTGTTTGCATGTGCCCCGTGCTACTATTTTCAGAAGTTTACAAGAAACGCAGAAGCCCCCATGCCTCTAAAAGAACAACCCGGGCGCGCACGGCACGGATAAGGAGGACAGACGAGGCGAGGCGGAAACAAACAACCAACCTTCTACTCTACCGGCGGTCTTTTCATACCAACAGTGTACCTTTCTATTTCTTGCAACAGAACGGTCTTGTCTATAGACAGCGAGAATGAAAGCAATACCGAGCCAGCGGGCCCGTACGGCAAAACACACAGAGCTGCAGCACTGCGATCTTTGTAGCATCGTCATCACCATCAGCAAACACAACAGATCAGCGGTTTACCGTTTTCTTCCCTCGGCGAAAAGATATTCAATTGCCACTTTCGTACTAAATTAACACAGACAACAGTTAGTTCGTTGGTCAGTCAGTCAGTCGTATGCACATCATGTTCATGTTCTTGGATGTTGTCAGTTTGTGGTCGTCCTTGAGAGCGGAGGCGAGTCCAACCTTCCCGCCGTATTTCATACACACACAATCCACGGAGCACGTCGGGCATGTACTACTGTAGATAGAGTGAAAAGGACCGACCCAGCGAAATGATACCAACGGAGCAACTCTTCAACCGCTTTGTAATGATAAAGGGAGGGATTATTTCTTGACGTACGTACGTTCACCAGCAACTAACTGCTGTTCTTTGTTGTGGTCTGCGACCCACCAATCGGTTCCCGCATCCACGCCGTGATCAGGCAAAATATTCGATGCACCCATGGGTACGCACATACATGTAATGTGCCATGCACCCACAACTTGGGCCCATCTAGTCTACAGATCTGCACGAACACCGATACCGTTTAGTTTTCCATCCAAGAGCGACCTAGCCCTACTTCAAGGCCCGCCGACCTAGCACCTAGCCACGTCGGGACCAGCCTCGCACCTATCCAGGCGATATCACCTAGATTTATCCCATCAACGCCAATCTACAGTAGCACATCTATCCAAGCAGCAACAACCTGGAGCTTTCCACGTCATACAACACCAACCTATAGTGCCAATCCTTGCAGGACAAAACCTAGAACTGAACCACCCATCACAGGTGGAGGTCGACCCCCTTCCCCAATATGTCGAGTGCCCGCGCTCCCTTGTGGAGACCTTGTCAAGGTCGGACACCTTGCTTGCGGAACACAACCAAAGCCGGCCTCGAATGGCGAGAAATCGAATGAAATCGAATTCCCGCGCCCCCTTGTGGAGACCTTGTCAAGGTCGGACACCAGCTTGCTTGCGGGAACACAACCAAGACAGGCCTCGAATGGGGAGAAATCGCGATTGCCCCCCATTCGAGGCCTGCCTTGGTTGTGTTCGCCAAGGTGTCCGACCTTGACAAGGTGTCCACAAGGGGGCGTGGGCATCGGGCATATTGGGGAAGGGGGATCGACCTTCAGTGTTTTCGATCTGTCGAGGGCAATGGGTGCCATGGCTTTTTTGCGTACCAAAAAATAAAAAACTTTTTTCGCTACAAGATAGTCTAGTCTAGTTGGTACGCCGCAGCAAAACAGTGCCACACGGCGTGAGTTACTTGCGTCACAGGTTCCGGTTCACCGTGTGTGCCAGCAGGGTACGATACGGTGTATGCGGAGGCTGAATTAGCGCTTATATCACTATAATTGTAGGTTAACCCGATGCGTTATTTACTCAAATTCTTATTACAATAGTTTTTTCTGACGCTATGAATTCATTGCTAATCTGTCTCTGACTCTTTTCTATGATAGAGATGGATTCGTTGTGTCATATTAAGAGAAATAAATAAAAAAAAGTTTCCTATGTGAGTACAAGTATTTTCATCTACACAACTCAGATAGAACACCCAGGAGTGTAGGTGCACCGGGCTATATTTTGGAGAAGCTTACAAGAAACTTCAGGGAAAAGCGCGTCCCCTACCGACTGAAAATGCACAAGCCTCCATGTCTTTAAAGAACAGCCGGCGCGCGCGCGCGCGCCCGCCCGACATGTATGGGGGTGTGACCTACAAAACAATATTTTTTGTGTTGGTGCCACAGGCGTACATACCCCTCCCCCAGGCTCGGATGGAGCCAGCCCCGACGATGGAGCCAGCCCCGACCGACAAACGGCTCTCACACTACACAAACAAGACACCTTCGTCCTATCCACACATCAAAATATGTCGGGGCGGCGGCGGCGGCGGCCGCTAAGGGTACTTAGCATAGATACATCAGCGCGCGGGGGGTCTGAATGCTAGAGATGTAGTACTATGCAATTAACATGCGCCGCTGTGCAGCTTCTTTTCGGTGATGACGAGGAGGACCACGATGAGACGATGTTCATGCTGCTGTCAGCCTGGTCATCGTTGACTACAGAGAGGCGTATCAAGCGCCCTTACTACGCCCCCATCCGGCGAACGATGTAAACAGAGAGAGAGAGGTAGAAGAGGGATAAAGATACGGAAAATATCCTTGTGTTGGAGGGTTTGTTTATTCTTTGACGTACGTACGTGAACAGTCCACCGTTCGTTCTGGCCTGCATATATATTCTGCGCATCCACGCCCTTTTCGGCCTCAGCACGAAGACAGAACAACGTTCTCACTGGCAGCGCCTCTTTGAACAGATACCACTGATACTAAGACAGAGCAACGCGCTAACTGGCAGCGCATACACCGCAATAGACAGCAGTACATAGGCTCACGTCCTCTACCAGCCCTTGAGTGGAAACCTTGCGTATAACCGATAATAAGACCGGCTCGAAGGTCCCGCGCCGACGCTGCTGCGAAACAAACACTTGCCGGGTGTACAGCAGTAATCGGTCTCCAGAAAGGTCCATGGGCAGGAACGCAGGAACCCTGCCTAATTGTCTACGTGACTTTTTCGTACGCTGCCCATATTATGGGGATTGTGTGGGTACCCCAGCACGCAGCAGCAGAAAAGCTGACGCCCTCCGACGCTAGTCGATGTGATGGCTTGTGGAGCTTGTAGTAGCGAAAGCACCGCAGTACTTCTTCAGAGCGGAAGAAGATGGAGAAACTAAACGTTGTAAACACGCGGCGTCATTAGGTGGCAAACACAGACAGATACACCAGACAAAAGGTTGTAGTCTAGTCTAGGCAGTGCCAGCAGCATCCAAGGTACGACATGGACAGCTAAGGTACCCAGACAGTCCGATAGATCACAGAGAGAGACACAAATGCGTGAGGTCGCCGAACACCGAACGACAGAGCGTGAGTCTGTAGGTTCCTCCGCACATATTACGTTCCAAGCGACGCATGAGATAAAATATAACACATACGTCACTTAGTCTACATAAGCAGCAGCTGACCATTGACTACGAAGAAAGGAGATGCGTAGGCATTTCCATAACAGCCCACCCTGAATTGCGTTACAAGATCGTGTTTCATCAGCAGGACACCTGTGGGCGGTGCAAGGCAAACATTGCCATCGCCAGGACAATCCTTCCGAATTCCGCATATATATGTATACACAGCAGCTGCGAAGAAAGCGGATGGCAATCTGGTGGGACTGTAGTATGTAAACTAAACATACCGCAAAAATTGTTTGTGGTGGCGATATCTTCACGCCGTGGGCGGCTATGATCGTGACACAAGTCGGTTGATTGCTGATGTGGGGTCGGGTCTCAGTTCTTATATGTAGTGTCGAACAAAGTGTGACGGTTTCATCTGGCCATCCAAGTTATAGAACGCCCGTCGACGACGCGGCGGAATTAGCGGCTGGATGGTCGGATGATCGCCCACACCAGGCCGTTGCTGTGAGGCTGTGTGCTGTGTGCCATGGAAGGCAACAAAGACGAGCCTGCCGCAGGCCAGCATAGCAGCGGAGACCAAGAGGAGCTGCGACGACAACAGGCTCACTTGAACTTCAGTGCTTCACACCAGGCTCGACAGGCTGCTCGCCATCAAGCGAGGTGTGTTTGGGGGTGGCAGGCAACAAGAGAGAGACAGAGCCAAGACGCACTCGTGTGTACCACATCACATCCTTGGAGTAGCAGGTACCTGCGCTCACCAACGAATGTTTTGTTTCAATCGGCGCGGGGTGATGTCCATGCTTTCCCAGTGAGGCTGGCAGCAGTGTGGGTATCCGTACGGCGTCTCACGAGCAGCTTTAGCAGTTAGGGTACCAGATATAGTATAATATCTTGCACATGGCACGTTTGATGAGATGTGTTTTCAAAATTCCAACCGCTGCCGTATGAAACCACCCCCCCTGGACCGACCGTATTTCGCGAACCGATTACCTGCGAACCAGCGACGGTGCCGAAAATGTCGGCGTTGGAACCGTGCCGTCTAGAGATTGCCGAAAACGTGTCATAATTTGATTTTGGCATCCTCTTCGTGGTTTGGGGCAGTCGAGCTTTGAAGATCGGTGATGTGGTATCTACGACACCCACGGTAACCAACAGCAGATACGGACAGTACATGTATTTCCCTTCGATCTACCTAGCAACTTGTAGCTGGAGTTGTGGTAGCAGCCCACTCGCGAGAACCGGCTTTCCCATGTTCGTATTCGAACAGAAGGCTGAAGCTCTATTGTAACGCTTGGATCCCCGTGTTCTATCAATAGCGTAGCTCAATAGAAGCCTAGCTCTCCTGAAATATCGTTTGATTCGTTCCCGAATACAGCAACAATGGCGGCGAGGGCGATGTGGGCAATGATGACGAGGCGAGACACAACGAGGAAAGCGCTGCCCTTTTCAACGAGACTTTCACTGCAGATACTCAAGGTGATGAGAAGCATTAGTACAAGTGAAGGGTGCACGGCACGACTCTCTTTCCTGTTTCCTGTTCATACGCCCTGCAGTAGCCCTAGTGAAAGAGTCATACCGTACTGCAACGGCGACGCGTGCCGCTCTCGCATGAGCTAAACAGCGGTATTGCATTCCCGCCATTTAGACATCCCTTGAAAGGGCAAGTTTGGCCCGTCCCCATGATCATGTCTCGTACATAAGAATGATGCAGCACATGGTATGCCGCAATGGGAGGGGTGGCACCTGCATCCGGCTTTTGGCGTGCTTGCGTTCTTCGAACGAGGACAAGGATATTAAAGACGCCCCTCGTTCATCTCTCAGCAAGAGGGTGTAGCAATCATCATGGTACACATATAGGTGCTCTACCAACCGTTATCCACTATGATCCACCACCCATGCTCGCCGCCCGCGCGACCGCAGACATCACCAACACCCTAGACCGCCTCGTGGCTGAAAGTAAGCAACGGCCATCGCAAACAGCAGCGGGTACCGGCCTCGCCGGAGCTAGGCATGCCCACGGCGAAGCCAAAGCTCTACCAGGAAAAGGACATAGTGACACTTCTGCAGCACCGGCGGTTGATGGCGAGAGCGGTGTTCGCGAAGAGCTGGATGTTTTGGTGGACCGGGTGAAGGGGCTGCGGAAGCGAACCGCCGAGGCTACCCTGTTTTTGACTGTCTACGACCTCCGCAGGGCACAGGAGGTAGGTCCCTATTATTTTAGTACGCCGTACTGTAGCTGTAAATAACTCATGGTTCTGCCTGCTACTGTGCAAATAATATGTCGTGAATACGGAGAAGCGTCCTTGAAATGTTAATTTTACACCTCCCCCAGTTTCTTTGCGAGGTCAATGGTCTAACGACTACGGCATGTACGACTATGAATACACCCAGTTTCTTTGCATTCTGCGGGGCACCGCACTTCTGAAAAAATGACGTCCTTATAGCGAGAGTGTATTTCAGTTGCTGTTTTTTCCTGGAGGTGGGGACGACTGCTGTAACTTTGCGCTGTATGAGTACAACATACGCTACGTAGCCGGTATTTAGGGCGTTCGTGGCGGGGAAGCATGCATGCATGTGTCCCGGGGTTGAGAAGTGCCAGCAAGGCTGTCGCTGTAACAGCGTCCGGGGTGATGTGTGTCAACAATATCGCTATGTTGGGAGAAAATCATCTATGTTGCGGGTTTCGTTTTTGTGAAGACAACCTCGCTGCTTTTTATAGCGCTACCCCGTTGTTGCCGTGCCGTTGGGACGTACTGCTATACATCTTCCAAGTGTGCAGCGGCGGACGGTTAAGGTTTCTGCGCCACCAAACCTTCTCGATCGCCTAACTGATGTTTCTGCCTGTGCTCTTGTCGGCCTTGACCACAAGCGGTGGTACTGTCCACCGTGCCGAACTCGCAGCAAAGCATTGGCACCAAACAACAACAACAACAACAACAACAACAACAAAAACATATTTGTGTTGTCGTGCGAGCGTTTGCCTAGGGTCTTAAAGCCTCTGTTTGTTGCTGCGCGCATTGAATCAATCCAAACAGCCAACAAGACTATGGTACACTACGCCTCGCAGACCCCGAATATTCGAGGGGACGATAGTCGGCCTAGCTCTACGCCAGGGCAAGCTCGTCCACATCGCATTTGATCTTTCACGCACACTGATATTGGGGACTTGTTGATCTTGACTGGGACAACCGAAAGCAAAGATGGACCGTCCTTACTTGGTGTTGTTCGTCCTTGGTCGTTGGTAAAACACAGGAGGTCGGTCGGCTGTGGGCTAGCGTGGAGTCCACGCGGGCCGAGCTCGCACCGAGAAAGAGGTTCGCCTTTCGAAGCAAGGCCAAGGCTAAGGGGAGAGACGCGCGGAGAGGGGGCGGTGGGATTCCGGCACGGGAAGAGGGCCTAGCCAGGAAAAGGGTAGACGAGACGGGTGGCGGTAAGTGTTGACTGCTTTTTCGAGCCTCACGTTCAGAGCTGTCGAGCTGCATTGCGTGACAGCACAGCAATGTAGGGGTTGTTAACACACCGCTTGATCGATTTCGCGTTGGGTACGGAAGATCCGGAAACGTCTTGACTACGGCCGTTGTTGTTGTTGTTGTTGTTGTTGTTGTTTTTGATTTGAAGGGGACTGGACCTGTCTGCCTTGCGCGAGAGAAGCTGCGGTATGAGTCTGTCCCCGGCTGTGCGCTGCTGACTTTTTTTTTTCGGAAGGCGTTGTCATTCTGTGCCAGGCTGCTGTACCAGATGCCTAGACGTGTCGGCTGAAAGCGTGCAAGGCGCGTGGGCCTCTGATGTTGAGCTCGGCTTGGCCACATGCGGCGGTGAAGGCTATCGTTCGAACCGTTCTTTCAACCGGTGTTGGGCAGGGTGTGCAGATGGTTTCGGGCCCGGGGGCTAAGGCCACAAGCGACCTACCCGTCTCTGGACGTAGGTTCCTCAGTGCGTTGCCCATCGGGTACTTGGACACTTGTCTGTCAACGGATACACTCCAAGTCGTAGCCCCAGCTAGCGCCTGGAAACATTGCCATCGTTGGACACCCGTTCCAGGAGAAAAGGAAGCGGAGGGCGGACCGGGGATACGCGGGATGAAAGGGCGGGAGGTGGATGTCTCGGCAGAAGACGCCGACAAGGACAAGGACTTTAACGTCGCCGACCTCGACGACTGCAAGGTCACCATGTGAGTAGTGAGGGACAGCTCCACGTGTGTTACACCGCCTCTTCTCGTCCCGACAGCACTTCCGGGTCCTTTGGGTGGTGGCCAAGTCCTTGCCGGAACCCCCCCCCCTCCTAGATTGTAGATAGGAAGCAGTTTACGAGGTTGGCGCATGGCGGAGGTGGCAAAGGGTCGGCGTGATGATTCTCGGTGCTCGTATAGTGTTGTATTGAGAGGCGCATGTGCGGTGGGGTACGAAACTCCGGTGGTAGTACTTGAGCAAGTACTTGAAGAGATTGCTGAACAGGATGGTATGTTGCAGGAAGGGGTGATGCATCCCGAAACCGAGGGCATCGTTAACGTTTACAACGTGGTGCATGCATACGTTGTAAATTTGACAACGCCTCTTTTGCCGCCTTCCTGTCGAACAACCCGTGAGTTCGAAGCGCCAACCAATTTGAATCGACCCATGCCGGCCAACGTGTCCCAAACGGAACCCATCACCCGCGCTTTTTCCCACGGGCGAAGTTGCCACAGAGCCATGCGTGCGCATGGTCAGCGCCGGCAAGGTCGGGCTTTAGCTCGACGGTGGACCCCGACGGGACGGAGAACAAAAAATGCCGTCGTACAGTACCAAAACCTCGTCCTACCGAACCGACGCTTGTGTGCCCCCAGTACCATGTAGTTCTTGGTACACCAATGTACAGCGGTCGCCCCACCCCCGCCAGTCAAGTAGATATAGTGTTTGGGGTATTCGGCACTGGATACGGATCTACGAGGATTCTGGGGGTTACGTGGATTTGTGTTGGTAGGGCAGTTGGGATAAGGAGGGCTCCACGCTCTCTATATTATCTCCCTACCCTCCTACTGCTTACTACGTATCGAGATCCTGGAGTCATCCTTTTCTGTCTGCACTTCTGACAACAAGCAATCCGCCTCCAACAAAACTTTGTTTTTGGAGAGCGGACAGCTTGTTGTCAAGGAGCGCAGAGAGAAAAGGTTGATCACGGGACCTTGATATATACCAGGTATTAGACAAGAGTAGAGAGTACAGAGTAGAGAGCACAAGCTAGAGAAGGCGTGGAACCCTACTGGGGGGTACGTCTTCCAAATGCACCCCCTACCAACAAAAATCCACGTGACCCCCAGATATCCCCATTCCAGTGGTAGATCCGTATCGAGTGCCGAGTACCCCCAAGCATATAGTCCGGGGACAAGACCAACGATCGTATCACACATCTCGCCACCGACGCTACACTAACCGTTGAAACAAGCTACCCCGCTCGTGTACAACACTCGTGTACTTTTTTTGCTCCCGCCGCGCAGCTTGCACGTGCTTGGGGCTCTGAGGCTTCGCCGCCTGACGTCATGCAGAGTGGTGTGTGGGCCCGTGCGTGGGCCGATCTACGTGGAGGGGTGCAGAAACTGCGTCATTGTCACGGCGGGGAGGCAGGTTAGCACCACCACTGCTGCTGATGCTGCTGATGCTGCTGATGCTGCTGATGCTGCTGATGCTGATGCTTTTGTTGGCTTCCGAGTCGTTCGTCCCTGTACCGCTCTCGCTACCACGCTATATCGTATCCTTGTATGGTGCTCATCTTGCAGTACGGTCTGTCGTGGTGCGCGGCTGTAGCACTGCTCTGCCGACCTGTGTCGCATGTACCGTAGGTGACATGATGCAAGATATCACACCCCCTGGAAAGGTCAAAGGTTCGATCATTAATAAGCAGAAAGAGAGGCGGTGCCCAAACTGGAGACGTTGGAGTCGTCTCGGCCAGAGCTCCCGAAAACGCATCATTTGATGTTGACATCCCGTTCGTCGTAAAGTAGAACTTTGACATTCGGTTCAGGGGGTGTGATATCGTGCGTCATTTACTGAAAGTGCAAGTGGGCCGAGTCCCTTTGTTGCATGCTTGCAAGGTAGAAACGCAGCCCGGCTCATGCGAAGAGATCGCTTCGAAGGTCGTGTGTTCTAGGTGGGAAGCTCGGGTGGGGTGTCACATTGAAAGAGGGGTCGAACCATCACCGCAAGGTTGGTGTCGAGGGTACAACAGTACAGCGGCACGGGGAACACTACTGATGATTACCTGGCGTGCTCTCGAAGTTCCACCATGTGGCTGCCGCTGACATCGACACAAGACCTTCAGAACGAGACTCGGCTGTAGCGCGCTCACTGCTGAGATGACTATGCATAGCATCATAATATGGTACTACATAGCAAAAATGTTCCCTCCCCCGTGGCTTGTTTTGTCCGATTACCTCTGCAGCTGAGGATACACGAAAGCCGACACGTCGACTTCTACGTGCTCGTGGCCAGCGGCCCCATCATCGAGGACTGCAGCGGCCTCCGCTTCGCCCCGGCAGGGCTGCGGTACCCGGAGTACCAGCACCATCTACAGGTGAGAGAAAGGAAAGAACCAAACAAATTCGTTCGTGTCTGCGGTTCGGGTGTGTTTGGGTCAGTCGTGCCCCTTGTGTGGTGAAGCGCGTCCACATAAGTTTGTTTTGAGTTGATTGCCCCCTTTATAGTTTATTGCTGCCAGATAGCCTTCGGGAAATCCTCTGGGCCGTGTGTCATTAGCCCCAAGTTTTGGAGGTGATGGCATAGAACATAGCCATACAGCGCATACAAATACGTATATGTTGTTTTATATTGGTGGATTTTCGAGCCCCGTTTTTTTTTTCCGCATTGCATACAGTACGTAGAAGCACGACACAGGTCCGTTTCCTTTGGTGTCTACTTTGCTGTCGACCTGGAGCGGAAAGACTGAGTGAGAGTGAGAGACATCCCCCACCGCGCACACACCCGGACTTGTCCACTCGCGGGTGTGCTCTTTCCGGGCTTGAAGCAAACGCAAACTTGAAACCTTTGTTCTCCATACAGTACATGCTGCCTGCTATGTGATTGTGTCTTGTCTCTCTCGCCGCCTATGAACGAAACCGCAGGCAGCCGGTTTGGAAGAGGATGCGGTTACCAACGCCTGGGCAGACGTGAAGGACTTCAAGTGGCATCGTGCACAGCAGTCTCCCAACTGGACGGTTATCCCGGACTCGGAGAGGGAAAGCGATTCTCTTGCGATGGCGGCGCCGAAGTAGATACTTGCGGCGTCGGTTTGCTCGAACAATAGGCCGCGCTTCACACGGCTGTCGATGGCAGTTGCGACAATAGTCTGTCTGTGTTACGTGTAGGATCACTACGTACCATAACGCAGCAGCCAGTAAATGTCTTTTGAATATTTATCCGTACGCTCTGTCCAGGTGCAAGCCACCTGGTGGGGTACGAAATGCGCGAACGGTAGCGAAAGAAATTGGGGTGCTGTTTTTCTACGTTCTGGCACCGGCGAGGCCGGCTTCGATGTACAAGCCTACAGACGTTGCTGCGTATGTATGGCGTCGGAGAAATAAGATTGCCCTTTAGGGTTGCAGAGTTCTTTAGTCCATTTATTAGCCCGGCTAGATGGCAATTTGCTATGGGGGAAACAACTTTCTTGGTCAACCTTCCTTTCCTTCGCTGGGGTTGCATGGACTCAAAAGATGTATCCGTCTCAAAAGAAGATTTTGGGTCTTTGCTGCGTTGACGCTTACGCGTCTCACGAGCCACACAGCCGCCACGTAATTCACGCGTGCGGTTGGTGCATCTATACTACGTTTGATTCTACAACACCGAAAACCTACATGGGTTGTATTGTAGTTGGGTGCAGGCTTCCTGCAAGTGCTGTACGACATGCCTTGCAATGAAGTCCTTTCGCGTCACACTCTTGCATACTCTTTTGACCTCAGTTGTCAGAAAACGTCAACACCCTCGGAACAGTGACCGTGGCAGAATGTGAGCCAGCCTGGTCTCTTCGTCGTGGTATCAGGAAAACAATGTCCGTGAGTAGGAATGGTAACTGGGAAGACACGCGGTAGCGGCCGTGTCGGACTGGATCTCCAATCCAAACATGCTGCCGTTCGTTTACATCATGTGAATAGATTTTCGCATCCGTCTAGGAGCGCTGTGTCAATAGTGACAAGCTGCCACCAAGTCTAACAAGCAACGGCATGCTTTGGCTGCCATTCCTTACAAGACTTTTGAGTACCTGGAAACAGTCCACCTCCTCTACATCCTAGACCCGGATCGATTCGTGTCCTCCGGTGCTCGCGAGGCAAGCGCACGCACGAGCATTCGGATCTCGAATCCCTAAGCCTTTTCTCTAGACTATACACGACAACCACCCGGGGGGGGCGGGGGTACTACGCTACGCGCCTATCTCATAAGAAAGCCCCGTCTAACCTAACCACACATGCAAGACCGGCAGCCACACGGCACGTCTACCCAATCGCTCAGGCCACACATACAAGATGGGCAGCCATACCAACTCATGTCTTGCACATCTTCTCCCTATCCGAGCCCCAAAATTTCTCAAATTAATCGAACCAACACAGTAGTGAACTACACCACATCATCATCAGTATTCGTTCCCTATTATTCCTTCCTTAGTTGACCGCGCAGCCCTCTCTTCGAGCGGGGGCGTCGACGGCGTCTGGTGCGGGTGGAGGGTTGCTATCGCTGTCGGCGGTGGTGTTGTCGTTGCTTTCTCGTCTCCTCGCTCCAGAGTCCAACCTCTTCTGCCTCTCTTCGTGCACTGCACACGCGAGACACGAGACGGTGGTCAACCGATGCATGGACCATCAAAAGTTAGTGCTGGCCTATGCTGTTACGGCTTGCGGCAGTGAACATCATGTGCCGTCCTGGCTGCTGCCAAGACATGTCTTGGTTTTCGCCGAAGGCTAAAGTCGCTGTCAAGTTGTACACATGGCAACAACAGGGAAAAGATTCGGCACGCGAACTCATGGCGCGTCGACCAAAAGGTCCAGCACGTCGAGCGATTTGCGCCCCCCAAACCTTCTTCTTTGTGATGCTCGTTTGCTCGATAGCGAAAAACAATCACCACCCGCGGAAGAAAAGAAGCGCGGTAGGCATGTAATCGTAAATGAAGATCGCAGCATGCCACGTCACTCCGTCATACCGTGCCGCACAACACTGCACCGCCGTATCTTACCGTAGCGCAGTGCAACCGTACCGTACCGTACTGTACCACACCATAGCCTATCATACCGTAGCGCACTCCATCATACAGTAACATACCGTATCGTAGCAAACGCGTACCGTACCGCACCGCACCTAACATGAACATCTTGTGGCCACCCTCAGGATTCGGCTTGTGAGCCTCTAATATCGCGGAATCATCGTCGCACAGGCGTCCCCCGCTAGTGAAGATGCGCTGCAGAACCGCACAAAAAACATCAATGACGCATACAGCAGTAGCGAGCGAGAACGGCAGGTGCAATGCGGTTAACGCGGAGGAAGAGAGACCTTCTTACGTGAAACCGTGACCAAAAGGAGGGCTTGTTTCCTTCGCTTCTTGGAGGAGAGAGTGGTGAACATGAGATGAGCACATGAAGGCTTGAAAGGGTAATAAATGCGGAGGAACCAAGCGTAATGACGACATCAATAACAATCGAAGACTGGACAGCTGGAGTCGTCGCAACATTTCCGTCTTTACAGAAACTCCGAAAGCCTTGAGAGAAACGCGTGGAAATTGCAGAGCTCCGTGAGGCCTCTGCCGAAGCGCTAGTCAGAGCAATCAGGTGTGTGACAAATGCTCAAGCTTCAAAGTCACTTCGGGGTGTACTACAATACTCCGAAGTATGTATTTCATTACCGAAGGGTGATCAGGGTGGGTGCTGCGCTCTGGGCGGGAAACATGTTTGACATGCCCATCACAAAGTCGACCTCCTTGCAGTAGTGTCGCGCAAAGCGACGAGAGCATGGGGGGCAATGTACTTCCCAAGCACGCACGCTGCCGAGATTTCGGTTAACAGTTTACTTTGTGGTTAATCTGCAACAGAGAACGGGAAAAAGTGGTTATACTCATCTACCCCTTTCTTGGACAAAAGTGGGCAACGCTGACTCTACAAGTTGTTTCGCGGAGACCACTCATGAGAGGGCCGAACCTCTGAAAAATCCCGTTCCGACGAAGCCTTAATCCCGCAGCCGAGGCCCATGCACAGCATGGGTACCAAACTTCTTACGAGGTTTTGGGCACGTCCATAGCCCGAACACCGCACCGCGTCGCACAAGGCCTCAAATGGGTACCCGACGCTGTCAATCACCCGGTGTCTAGACTACACCCACCGAAATCAACCAGTAATGTTTTCAACCACGCACTCCTCTTGTCTATTTTGTGACCCACTTTTTCGTCCTTTGGCTTCCGTGCCGGGCCTCTAAAATCAACATCCCACGCCCTCGGTCTGCTTCGTGGCCCACTTTTTTTTTTTTTGTCCTTTGGCTCAAGGCAGTGCTAACCTCGAAAATCAACATCCACGTCACGGTTCTGGGGCACAGCTTCTTCGGACGTAGTACTGCAGCGATATGCTATCGCATCTTTCACAACCTAGGACGCCGACCGCGGTGGGGAATGCGAGACCCCTTACGGTGTGGTATCATTCACAAACACAGCAGACGGCAACATCTCTTCGATTGGAGCATTCTCTCGAACGGGTACTTTCTTTTACGAGATGTGCAGCAGTACACTAAAAACTACTGCTGTACAATTTTTCTCTTGAATAAGCGCTACAGCAGCACGCATGAGTTTGTCCGGGACGGACGATGGATGCGGATCAACGCAACTCCTGCATCCACTGAAGAAGGAGTTTCAACACATCCCTTGACTGCTGTGGAATATGTACCGGGAATAACGAACAGGTAAACCGCTTCTTAATAATTTTAATTCTATTTTCTTAATATGACCCAACGAATCCATCTCTATCTAAGAAGAGAGTGTAAGATAGATAAGCTATGAATTATACTTGTAGAGCGTCGAAAGCTACCTGTATTTATTAATTTAAATGCTTACACAGACAGAGGCTTACACCCATTTGAGATTTACCCACGTACATGTAGTGAGCGAGTAGCGGGTACAGCAGTTTTCTGTTCTAAGAACGATCTGAGGAACGGTCGGAGAGAGAGAACAGGTCGAAGGCCTGTGACGCGCGTTGCAATCACTCAAGTCGAGCACACCTTGCTCCTTCGCATCGCAGCTCTCCTGCCGTCTCCTAAGAATGCTGTCTACGTCGGCGGTAAAGAAGCAAGTTCATGTGTACGTAATACTGTTGTTGCCTACAATTACACGCGGAAGCTGCAGCCGTCGAATTTTCGAATTCCTTCGCAAAAAAAACTCTCAACAACCGGTTGGCAGTTTGATATCTTCTCACTTCGGGCTTTGCACCGGTGCCTGCTGCAACCAGTACTTCTGTCGTATCCATGGCCAACACTGCCACCTTGGTCGAACTCCGCCCCACGCACCCCTTTGTATCGTTCGCGCATGCTCACAATCGCCTTCTAGAGTCGAAATAGGTGCGGGCAACCTCAACCGTTCGAGATTCAAAATGGTGCCTTGCTTTGGGACTGCATGGGGAGTGATGAGTGATGAGTGATGGTGTTGTTGGAATATATGTGCACGACAGAAGAATAACAGCAGCAGCGCGCGTGACAAAGGTGAGCACCGTGCGTGGAAACCTCTGCTTCAGCTTCTCTATGACAGCCGAACCCATCGCCAAACACAACGACCCAAACAGCGCGCGTGGGGGACGTGAGCCTTGTATTTTTTTCAGTACTGTACCTGGTGGATCACGGGAATGTCTGTCTCCGAGAAAATGGCAGATTTCAGGTCGCCGACAGTCTGCACGTGGTCCTCGAACGTGAGCAGGCCGTCGCCCGGCAAGTATGCAAAGCTCCCTCCAACCCTGACCACCATTCTCCCCCTGGAAAAGCTGTGTGTGTGGACCTGTGGACTGCGTGGCGGCCAGAAGCGGCAGAATGCGGCCCAATTTGAATGGTGGAATTACATATGTGGGTACCCCCATATGGCCATCTGTGTCTCCCCCACCTCCACCAAGCAAAGCAGCACAGCACAGGGTGACAGAACCACTTGCTCTCATCCATTTTCCGCGCCCGCTGGAGCACATGTCCTAGGATATTTCGCAGGTGAGTGTAGGCTGTGGAAGGGAGAGGTGCAATCTTGCTTCGAAACACAACGCTCGCTTACGACTGGAGAGCGGGGGGGCACGCATCGTACGCGTGTTTTGTGTGTGTTGTACTTACGTGTTGCCCTTAATACCCAGTGTTTATGAGGGGCTTGCTGTTGCTTCTGTCTATTATAGCAGTGGTATGCAAGTAGCAGCCTCTACAGCT
Source organism: Ectocarpus siliculosus (assembly GCA_000310025.1). Lineage (NCBI taxonomy): Eukaryota > Phaeophyceae > Ectocarpales > Ectocarpaceae > Ectocarpus > Ectocarpus siliculosus. The sequence goes on from FN648707.1 coordinate 258,712, forward strand.
TGTTGTGCTGTGGGTGGCTGCTGCTCTGTCGTCGGAGGGGTGCCCAGGGAAAAGTTAGTGCCTAGAGTAGAGCGGGGTACGATAGACAAGCACGGCATGCGGTGCTGACGACACAAACTCGGTACTGATACAATAGATGTTCAATAATGTAACTTGTAATGTAACCAAGTTCTTACCAGCATATTATTAATAGTTCTGTTTCCTTCACAGCTGGCTGGTGCAGTCTCTCGTTCTCTCGGTTCTCTCGTGGTACAGTAGTAGCTTTCCTGGTGCACTAAACCGTAAATATACATACTACAGCAGTGTTGACGACAAATCGCGTCTTGGTGGTCTGAGCGCACGGCAGGGCTTTTTGACCTGTCTACAAATTTGAGCACACCTGCCCTCTCTGTTGTTTTTGGTCTTTCTTACAACGTATCTACAGCAGTGTACCAGTACATATGAAACCAACGTAACAGCTTGAGGACACGAAGGTGGAACATGTGGAGGCACGGGACTACATACAGACTAATTTATGTTATCTACAGCAGTAAACACTCGCATGCCATACATTTGATGGGGGGACGGCTGGACTCTCTCAAAGAACGCTATGTTATCACTTCACACCTCCCGTTACTCTTGTACCTCCCGTACACCGTTCCGATCGTACCTCTCAACATCTTACATACGTACAAATATAGTTTTCTGTATAAGGAGTACCGGAAAATATCCAGCTATGACTATATATTGAAACGCGCACGTTCCGTGGTCAACGGCTAACTGCTCTTAATAGGGTGCTTTTTTATTTTTTACATGCCATCCTATGTGCGGTATATCTACTTATATGTTTGTTTGCCTGCCGCCGCGGAGGTAATCTGTACTTTTGGTTTTTTTCTTGGCACACTCAGGAAGAAGAACACCGGATATATTTGGTATGTAGAGGTTTGAAAGGTTCTGCCGTGCAGATAACAACAACACGCGTTTGGCGTTTGTACGTGCTTGAGAACATGCCGGCCACGATAAGCTTGCGTATCCTCGCTTTCTCATGGCAAGTGCAGGCATGCCATGTCATGTTGTGGTCCTGCTCTACTTTAACGCCTTTGTTTGAAATCCTTTGCTGCTACAGTACTCTGTCTTATATGTTGTAATCTCATCCGCTAAATCACGTACATAGCGCACATTAAAACGTACTCCCATCACACGCCCATTCTCGTACATGACGACTCCCATGGAGTGAATTTTCGTCGACGACTTCTAAGCCGTTGCCGGCAATGTCTCCCATTGCCCCAACAACAACCGACCCACAGAGAGGCTAGAGGACGAATGCCACGAAAAACCTGAGCAGAAGAATAGAAGCTTCTTCTTCAAGCTTCTTTTTCTCTTGCTCTCGCTTTCGTGAGCGACCTCCCCAATACTTGGCCGCGGCGGCATTGCAACGGAGGACCTAAAACAAGAAATGCCGAACAACAATGGCGACGGTCCGCAGACAAGCCAGGCCGAGGACGGCAGGGGGGACTCGGAGGGGAGACAACAGCTAGGATCGGAGGGAGGAGGGATCCAAGGGTATGGAGAAACAGGGGCCGCGGTGAGCTTGGGCCTCAAGGAGATCCCTTCGGGTCAAGTTTCTACTCCGCGAGGAAGGTTGGTGCTTTTTTCGTGCGTGTGTGTGTGTGTGGGTGTGTTTCTTGTTAGCATAGACCGTGCCAACCGGCCGACCAATGAAATGACGTCAGTCTCAGTGCGGCTGAAAACAGAAAATGCTTCTACAGGTACAATCTGGGACCCTGTGACGGGGCGTCATGGGGGAGTCTACGCTACTACTGTCAGGATGAAATCAGGATGAAAGACGTAGTATGTGTGTGTGTTTCTTTTCTAGCGTCGACCCCCACTATGCGGCTGACCAATGAAGACGTCAGTCTTGTAGCGGGATAAAAATATGAACACTTGGGAATCAAAGGGTAAAGATTCTACCGACATGTGCATGTGTGTATCAGCATCGGCCGCGCTAACCGGCTGACCAATGAAAATACTAATACTTGTTTCCCAGTCCGGCAGAAGATAGAAAATGCTTCTGAACGCCATGATCTGGGGTCCCGTAAGGGGAGGTCATGGGGGAGGCGAAAGCTACTCTGGATGAAAGACAGACACGGTAGCAAACAGAGGAGAACGGCGCTTGCCTCCCAAGGCTGCTACTAAGCAATCATGTTCGTTTCGGGCCGCGCGTGTGATTTTTTTCATTGGCATTTCCTCCGGAGGTATGCCGGCTGGGCTGGCACGCCGATTGCTCGGTAGTGCTAGTTATGCTGCAGGGCGTCCTGCTGGCCTTGCAGCGAGCGAGGTGGTTGCCAATCGACTTCACAGAACTTATGCAGGGCGATTTGGCCGGCCTTATTTCTGCGGCCTTTTGAAACGACCACTACGATTGCTCTCTTCCCTAGAGCCTGACGTACTCCGTATGTTGGGTTGTGATGTATCACGACGTTGAGCAACCGAGGTTTGCTGTCCCGTCTGAAGTGCCCGCCTTCGTCAATATCTTTGTCTTGTATCAAGTCGTGATATGTCGAGTCTCGGGGATCCAAAACTTATTCCTTTGCTTCTGCACCGTATTGTTCGCAGCACAAGAAAGACTACCATGCCGAAATTTGCTACCCTTGCTTCGAAAGGGTTTTCTGGACGTCGGGCTCTCGCGTTGGCGAGAACAACGAGCAAACAAGTGGCACTACAGCAGCAGTAGCCCCTGCAGTGCATGGAGAACAAGTACAATTGGTCATACTTTACCTGTGTAGCATGAAACACAATGGGTCCAAACATCGTCACCCCCCCAGGGTGGAAACCCCGTCTCTGCTATTTTTCACGGCACGTGTATGTCTTGGACGAAAAGCACGGAAGCTCCTTGCTGTCGTCAAAATTGTTTGAGACTAACAACAAAAAGTTGCCGACGAACACGTTTGGATGTACTGGTAATCTGGGGTGCTGCTGCTCTCTGGTTTTTTCGACGACCCTTTTTGTTGCACGTACCAAAAAACCATACATCCGACGCAATCAATCGAGCATGTTTTTTTTTGTTTTTTTTGTCGGCGTCAGGTCGAAGTCCTTGACGAACGTAAAGGGTGCGGACAACGTTCTCGTTCCCGAGGTAGGGACGGCGTCCTATCAGGTGGCCCTGGCGAGCGGGAGTGGCGAAGCCGCGGCGGACGACCTGTACATGGAGGGGATAAGCCTAAGGAGAGGTTTCGCTTCTGAGTTCATCGCCCACCTAGAGGTAGAGTGAAGCTCCCGGACGCGCATGACATTGGTGACTCAGGATGTCACACCAGCTGGTCTGATTTTCGAAGCTCCGTTTCTCCACGGCAGAAAAAGTACACAGCGTGGCAGAGAGTGTAAGTGTTGGAACAGCCATCTATGGTCGAACGCGTTCCGAACAAATGGATTCTACGTCTTCTCTGTGGTGGAGTAGTGAGATCTGAAAATTGGTTCTGGGTGTGTAGTACCTTGTGTCACCTATGGTATGGTGGTAAATAGATAATTGCTGACCGTGGTCTCTTGTGTCCGCTGGGGTTGATGCCCTAGGGTCACCTGGACGATGCTTTGGTTTGTTTGGTGGAGGTTTTGCGTTTGACTCCGTTGCCGCGGTCGGGGTGCTACTATGTCGGGGGCGAAGGTGTACCACCCCAGAGCCGTTAGTATTGTCGCAGGAGCAGGATTCAACCGGGTAGGCTAGTTGGACTTGCGCCAGGTGATTTCTTCACTGTGTTTGGGCCAGAGGTTGTCGCAGGGTCAACCGAGGTGTACAACAAACAAGAGGCGTAGGAGAGCCAGCTCTTGGCCAGATTATGCTTGTCGGCCATGGGAGTGACTGGGCTGTCTGGTCGCGGGTAGCTTGCACGTACAATATGCTGCATTCGTCGCTGAGCTGAAACTGCTGCTGCTGCTGTCACTGCCATGCGGCACACAGCAAGCGGATGTGTCGCAGCTCACGGTGTCTGAACCCCCGCGTACGTAGTGCAGACACCGTGTGGTAATTCTCGACGCGAAGGGAATTGGACGGACAACGGCATGCGACGGGCACCAGGGTACTAGTAATTGTTTTTTACAGTATTTACCATTGCCTGCCCCCGTCCGCCTGTGTAGTCAGTGCGAACGGCGGCGTCGGAGTCATGGTGATGTCGCACGCATGTGGGTGCGTATCGAAGCACCTTGACGTCGCACCTATCGTATCTATCGGTGTCTTCTTTCGTGCCACGCGCCTGCACCTGAATGGTTCATTCAGGTACCCTTCCCTTGTAACGTGGCTCAACCGCACCTGTCCGCCAAAGCCTTGATGTCTCAACTGCCGCCTTCACCTTGTCGAGTGACTAAATCCTACGTACCTCATCACACACGTGACTCTCGGCTGTTCCCATCCACCCATCCATCATCCATCCCCTACGCCTTTCCCTCAGGATGACACGCGAAATCTCTTCCTGTTTGACGACGATGACTTCGCGGTGAGTGAGTGAGTGGGTGACCGGTGCATGCCATGCCATGCCATGCCATTTTTTTTTTTTTTTTGTCTTCGCTTCAAAACGGCGCTCAATGCACCCGCGCCGTTTCCTCCAACCCGTGGTTAGACAGAAGGGTTTTACCCCAGCCCACCCCTGCTGCTGTACACTTTGCCTTCGATTTTTAATGCGAGAAGAGTGCAGCACTCTCTTCCCTCTGTGTACGCACGAACTAGCGCTGTCCACTAGGCCAGGAACGGAAGGGAGAGAAAAACTCACTTTGCAAGAAAAGCTCGCTTACGCTGGGATCCGAACCCCTGACCCTGGCCATTGGAAGTTTTTTCGACGATACCGACTAGACCACCTGGGCGACCGGCTTGCATGCCACGACAATAGACATGCACGCAAAGCAAGTTAGACGAATGAGGCACATGTATGCAGAGAACCATCAACCTCCGTCAGAGGGAGAGATGAGGTGGGATCGTTCATCGCGACGTGACGCAGAAACAAGTGAAGGTATTGCCGTAGCGTAGTACATGGTAGTATGTTGATGTACCGTAGAGACAGGTATCGATTTCCGAGTCACCGTCAGGCTGTTGAGATGCGCGTGTCCTCTCGTGTGACTTGGTGGGTGGTCGAGAAAACATAAGAGGGTAAGAGGATAGTGAGCAGCCATGTAAACTATTCTGAAAACTATTCATCCATTTGAGTGTGGAGCAGTGAGGACATGATCGTAATTACGTTTTGTTCTTTGTTTTTTGTAACCTTTTCTTGCCTTTGTTCGTGGTGCTGTATGACAGGAGGACAGCGAGACGGCCCCGCTTTGGCCAGGCAAGGGCGGGGGAGGAGGGAAAGGGAAGCCGCAGCTAGAGAGAAAGGTCTCCTCCAGGTCGCAGGCAGCCGTGTCCAGGGTAGTCGTAACGTTCCTCAAGAGCATGGTCGGAAGTTACATCCTCTACACCCCCAAGGTGCCTGCCTGCCTGCCTACCGTAGTCAGTCGCTGTGCCTCTGCTGCGCGTTAGATATCACGTGGTGTGTAGAAAGGGTTGATTCAGCTAAGTTAAGTTTATGGTTTGTCGTTTGCGGGGTGCGGTGGCTCATCCGTGTGTGGTGGTTGGGCATCTTTGCTGCTCTAGGGTGTTGGGGCTCACAGGGAAGGGGCTCCTTTTTACTCTAGTCGAGGGAATTGTACTGATGAAATCGATGATATTGCTTTCGATCGCACCCCATGCGGGATATTTTGTCGCTGCTGCTGCTGCTGCTGCCGCTGTGGAAACGTGATGTCACCCTTCTTTTTTGTGGGGGTTGTTGGATATAGTGTCGCTGCTGCTGCTGCTGCTGTGCCAATGAAACGTTATGTCGCCCCTTGTGTTTTTTTTATGTGGGTGGTTGACGCGGCAGATGTTCCAGAACGGTGGCCTGACGGGCTTCGATGCTGAGCCTGCTCTGCGCCGCTTGGGTAGCTTGCGACAACATGATCGTACTCGTCCGCTTGGCCGAGAAGACTGGAAAAAACTCGTACGGACAGGTGAGAGGAAAAACTCGTACGGACAGGTGAGAGGGAAAAACTCGTATGGACAAGTGAGAGGATTGAAGGGTTGATTTCAATTAAACCAATGCATCCTTGTCGGTGATGCTGCAGCTGCTGCTGTTGCAGTTGTGGTTTTTGCATGTTGAGAGGTGAACGGAAGTGTGAAAACCCTCAAGTCACCGCAGCGTACGTATGCATGATTTTGCATCGCTAGCACAAGAGCGGGTTATGCCTATCTATTGTATTTCCGTCCGTCAAAATTCTGGTTGTGTCGACTGCTCGTTGTGGGGATGCCACTCTCGACCTCGCTGTAGCTATGGTTGTGTTGGTGTTGCCGTTGTACTGCCCCGCCGGAGGGTTAGGGTCGCTTGGCGTCTTTTGGGTGCTTGGATGGCACAGGGGTTGGCCTTGCTCCCCCAATTTATGCATGTTTGCGCTCGTTGTCTGCCATACGTAGCATTGTCTCGCATGTTGCCTTTGGCTGCACACAACACGCAGTGGTAGCCGTATGCAGCGTTGGTGCATGATGCCCTTGGTCGCACTCATGTTTACCTAGCGTTGCTGCTCATTCGAAGGGTGTGTCTCGTTTACGACACTCCTAACCTCATCTCGGAAGCCGTATTCACGATGACTGGACTGCCCACGCAACATAAAGTATGCTTGTTACGAAGAAATACCAGACAGGGGGGTGCGCAGACCCCATCACCCGAACCCTATCCGCAACTCCGCCGATTCTATACTTTATCCAGTATGTTTACGTGGTTGGAAAAACCTGTCTAGGCTATTGCGACGACTCCTGTACCTTTTTCTGTCTTTTCTTTCTTTCTTCCTTCCTTCTCTGCAGCTGGGGTATGCCGTCTTCGGCAAGGTGGGTCAGCTGCTGGTGGACGTGTCCTTGGTGCTGTCCCAGCTGTCCTTCTGCTCCAGCTACTTCATCTTCATCGTGCTCAACATTCCCAGCGCCCTGCCTGTCCCACCCCCCGGGTCTCGATTGGAGTACCTCCTTAGTCCTAACGCCCTCGTCGCTATGCAGGTGACCCTGCTACACCCATGCCCCTAATAGTGGAGATATGGCCGGAATAGACAATACTAGTAATCGTTGATTTTTGTTTTTTATGTTATTTTTTTTTTTTTTTGCCCTGCCTGGGTGCTGTTTTGCGCCCATCCTCGGTACACGGTACAGTATCCGCAGCTAGCTCCCTTGCTGGGTAAACCTGAACCTTCTCCGTTGCGTGCGTTTCGAATTGAAGATGCGACGACGATTCGTGTCACCCTCGCCTAGCTCACTCGCCACCCGCGACACTCAAACTATTCGTCCCTCTGCTGCTATTTTCGCTGCTGCTGCTGCTGCTGCTGCTGCTGCGATCGGACGAACCACCTCGCTCGGCGTCTCGATGGCATTGCAACAACGCACACGTACATGATGAACTGTTTGTCCGCCATTCCCTGATTTGGTGACTGTCAGCTGTTGGTCTACATCCCGATGGCGTGGATAAGGCACCTCAAGTACCTCGCGCTGGTGAGGAATCAAGAACCAAGGGGAACGGGGTTCCGTGGTATGCTTTGCTATGCTATCTACGAGACAACGCGGCCGATACATGGGCACTTGTGGCAGTGTTGCTGTCGGCTCATGGCTCATGCTTGTCACCGTCTTTGTTTGTTGTTGCCTACATGGGTGTTGATTCACGTGACGGAGGCTTAATGTGCGCCAACGGCATTTTGGTGTCGGCTTACACGGATGCTGTTGTTTTTTATTGCGTACACGTATTCAGGGGTGTTGATTCATGTTACGAGGCTTAACCCCTCCTTTCCGTTTGCCAGTATTTCCAAGGGATTGAAGGGATGGATCGAGTCGAAGCAGAAGCAACACCCCTGCTTGGTCGTGCAAACCGAAACAAAACACTCCGCACCCTCCCGACTTTCTGACTCATGCTCGCTGCATGCCCGCCGGCATGGCTTTGTCATCGTCATGTCATGTCATCGTCAGGCAATGTTCGGCGCCAACGTGTGCATGTGGTTGGGTTTGATTCTGATCGTGGGCATCGATGCGGAGTTGCTCATGAGAGAGGGGCCGGAGCCAGTGCTGCAGTACAACCTGGACACATTCATAATTTTTGTGGGGGCCGTGGTGGTGTGCTTCGAAGGGATTGGGCTCGTCTTGCCGTTGCGGGACAGCATGGAGCCACACATGCGGGTATGCATTGGTACAAGAGTAGTTTTGTACGCCACTGCTGTGCTTTTCTTCGTCGGTTTTGGTGATCTTCCATCGCTGTTCTTTCTAGTAGCGCGATGCACGCTCCTGGCTGATTATTTAACAATCGTTCAGGTTCAATCGCTCATCTTCAATCGCTGCGCTTTTTCTAGCGCCATAGGTACATTCAGGTCCGATTTTCAATCGTTCATTTTCAATCGTTGTGATGTGTTTTGTGTCTTGGTTGTTCTCCCTGTTGATCTTCAGTCGCTCATCTTCAATTAGTCTGTTGTTATTTCTATGTCAATGCATGTACTCCGCTGACTCGGTGCGATGCTTTGAGCAGTCTGCAATGGTAACAGTGGTACCGTTGCTAATGTCTTGTTTGCTCCCGGCGTGTGGGGATTCCCATGTCCTTGAGTGCAACACCACTACTACAGTAGTGGTATAGTCTTTTTTTTTGTGCTGACCTAGCTCGCCTTCCTTTGACGGCCGCTCGACGGAAACAAGGTACGAGAAAGACAGCAAATTCTCGTTCTAATATAACGCCTTCCTTGCATGCCTTTGGAAACCTCCAAGTGATATTACGTCCGGCTGGCACCCTGCTCTGGGCATCGGGTTCTGCCGCTCACTGTTTTTTTTTTTTTTGTGGTGCTGAGTTCCCGTGCGGCCGTATACAGTATCGACTGAAAGCTGATGCCTCTCAGCCCCTTCGTCTCATACTCTATCCCTAGGCGAAACGCGTTCCTTTCGTTCCCTTTGTCTCTACTGGTGAGCGTAAAGCGTATACCCGGAACACGGTGTACATGCTTTTCACAAAACCTACAGCTGTGAGTTAGAACGCCTCTCTCCCTCCCGTCTGTCAGATGTCGATTCTCGACGCTCAGAAGTCCCGACGATGATGCTTCGATTTTCGTTCTTGCTGCATGGTGCACGAATAAACCAACCCAGCATAAATTTCCGGGCGTGGTTCGAGTTGCGATGCTCTTCCTCGCCATCGTCTTCTGCATATTTGGCTGCCTAGGCTACCTGGCCTACGGAGAGGGCATTGAGGTGAGGTGACAGACGCCATGTGCCATTGCTTTTACTGGAAATATTAAAAAACGTTGATGTGATTTTGTAAAAAACTACAATAGTGAAAAACTTCGGAATTTACCGTGGGTGTTGCTGACGTCAGTCGGTGGTTTTCCGAAAGTATCGAAAAACTTCAAAACGACCGTGGATGTTGCTGACGTCAGTTGATGATGTTTCTTGAAAATTGCAGAATCTTCGAAATTGAGCGTGGAAACTGCTGACGCCAGTGAATTATTTTTCTGGAAATATTAAAAAATTACCAGAAACAATTGAAGGTGGATGCTGCTGACGCCACGTTGTCGTTACTCTTCTATCTCACTGCTTGTGGACGACGATTTGGATGCATTGATGATGATGAGTTCCTGATTTTGTCTGCTCCTTTCTAGGGAGACTGGCTTAGCGTTTGTGTTAGGGTGTACTCGCGCCCTACCCGCTGTTGCTGTTGTTCTTGTCGTTACGGAAGCCGTTTGTTTCGACCTCAATCCAGCACGTGAGCATCTGTAGATTCCAGAATGCTTCCGTGGATACCCTATGTCATGCGAGCATGTCGGGTGATATCGTATGGGTGTGAGCGCTTGATCAGTGCTAGAATACTCCCCTCCCACGACACAAGCCCCTGCTTGTAGCATACAACATCTCCTTCCTCCCTCTCTCTCGTATCCCTTCCCCTTCCCCTCTCTCTCCCCCTTGCTCGCGTTTTTGATTGCCTTATCTCGTTTTGGTTTGTCTGCCCCATTCCATCGATGGATCCAATGGATCCTACCCAATGCATCTTGTCGACCCAGACGTTCGTGACGATGAACATCCCGGCGGGGCACCCCGTAGGCGCTCTGTCCGTGGGTCTCTACAGCATCGCCATCATGATGAGCTACCCCCTGCAACTATTCCCTGCGGTCAAGTGCTTGGAAGGGTGAGGGGCGAAGGATATCGAACTCACATGACGCTTTTTCGACTCAAGAATTTGTCTCCTTCAAGCTGTTGAGAGTTGAAAATGGAAATGTCAAACGATACATATGTACCAGCATGAGTAAGTGCTGTGCGGTAAGCTGTGCAGTGCACCGAGGTGTTCGTTGAGTTTAGTGTTTTTCCAGGTGCAGACCACGCTATGGTGACCCCGGCATGGATGGGCACCGAACAAGTTTGCGCCGCTCTTGCACAGGTCGTGTGCTTTCAATTTTTCAAAGCACTTCTAGAGGGGCAATACTCCAAGTATTCCAAGCGTGCCGTTCGCTTCCTCTCTCGCGGGTACGTACACAGAATTACAAAGAAGTGGTTGAGAAGCAACGGCGATGCAGGGGTCAGGCAGGTTTTTTCGGGCGCACCATTGTTTCAGCACGAGAGGGTGGTCCGTTTGCCTCCATCATGCAATAGATTTATCTGCAATTCTGCCTTTTTCTGAAACAATTGTTTTGGCTTGCTGCGTACAATGGTGACACCGAATCGAATGCGCGATCCTTCGCTGAAGCGCTTTCCACAGAAAAAGACTTTGAAAACGGACAGTAAGTAGGTGGCCCGATATAGCAACTTGAATAACGGAACTGCCGGTATAGTGGCGTCAATATATCTTGTCACAATCTCGATATGTAGACGAACCCGGTACATCGAATAGTGGCACTGCCCTGAACAGTGGCACATTCTCCTCTTGCCCCTACATGCCACGATGTCGGGCCACTTACTGCAGAACGTTTTGCCGTCACCAGGTCTTGTGGCGGATTCTGAATACCGTTCTATTTCATGTCCTCTTTGTTTTTTTGTTTTTTACTTGGGATGCGTTGTCCTATTCAACATACAGCATCGGACGTTGCTCTTTGCTGTTGGTTGCCACACCACCCACCACTCCGTTGGCATCCAATACATGAGAATAAAATGTTGCGTCGTTTCGCGCCTGAAACGGCAGACACCTGTTCGGCGCACTGCGGCAAAGGAGCTTGCTGAGGAAGTGGCTCAAGAACACCCTGAGAGCTGCCGTGGTGCTCGCGACGGCCGCCTTCGCCATGTTCGTCGGGCCCAGGTGCGATTGTTTACGGTATAGTGGTAGTATTGTATGCATACTAACGCGACGGTGTTGTGGGAGCACCTCGTGGCCTTGGCGGAAACTTGCTCGCTGTGTGCTCGCTGTTTGCTCGCTGTTTGCTCGCTATTTTTTCTTCAAAACATAACAAACTCATCTCAACGCAGATAAAGGAGTACGGGGTAAATTACCAACGATTTTGTTATAGTGTTGTACGAGGAACGGCTTGTATTTCTAATGTTACCCGAGAGGCATATGGCGGTATCTCCCCTGTGGATAGCAGGCCCAACAAGACACATGTTGTGTATCTGACTACCATGTGTTGTGCTGGGAAGGTGTAAAGGAAGAAGCTGGGCGATTGTTATTCTAGTTGTTGTACGCATACCCTTGGTTGAATGTCCACAGCAGAACACACATTGTCGGTGTGTGCACTTTCCCTAATTGTGTTGATGTGGCACAGATGGATGTTGCATGGACGAATGTTGCATACGCGCTCCTTTGTTGCGTCGCGTTGTGAATCGAGGAATATATGTATAGTACATGCAATATGAGCAGGGTTGGGCAAGGTAATCATCGGTGCTGCAGGATGTTTTGAGGGTTCCTGGCTTTGTAGAGTATATTTTGAGGCAAACGGTAACCGAAACCTCGAGACAATGCCAACAACGCGAACGGTTGCGAAACGCCCGGCCGAAACGGCACTAACGCGGCGAAATTAGACGAAACCGGCCGAGATATGAACCGGTACTTCAAATACATTACCTCCTCGCGCAGGGCTGCCTCCAATCCGAGGTCCGATTTTTCCTTTAAATGTGCGTGGTTGGTTACATGGAAGTATTCTCCAACTCAAACGGGACAAGAATTGCGTTGTGCGAACAGGCGGCGGGCGGCTTTTCCGAATTCCTTGCGGAAATTGGGAGAAGGATTTGATGCGTAAGGATAACTGCTGGATTCGTAATCGAGAAGGATTGGATGCGTAAGGAAAACCGTTTGAATTCGTACACGAGAGAAAAAAAATTACAGCAGTGTTTCTTCTTCGATTGCTTTGGCCGTGTGCTGCGACTTGGTGGTATGCATGCACAACAGCAGGAACAACATACAGACCAGACCACAGCAACAGTAGAAGTTGAAAATGACGCCGACGAGAGAAAACTCCACTTGCATTGTAACCATCGTTCGCAAGTGTCCAACCACCCCATTTCGCCCTCGTCCCTGTACTCATGTGCTGCAGAGCGCCGATCCAGTGTCACCCCGAACATAAATTAACGTCTACCCTCCAGTGCATGTCGTTCTTGTCGGCGAAGCTCGAGGAGGTTTCAACCGGCCTTCCCTTCCCTCAAGTCTATCAACACCATTAGTCTAGCATCAGATTCGAAACGCGGGATAGACCGGCCTAACCGGGACTCGATTGATTCCCCAACCTTACCGAGTAATTTAGCCGATACATTTGATATGATGCTGTCGACGAGACCGTCGACGTTGTACATGAAGTACTTCGTACATGGCATTGGTAGGACCGCCTTTTTTTCGTGCATGATTTTGTTTACTACAGTATGCGCCTCCAACCACACACAGAGAAAGGATTCCTCGATTGAAACACGGGTCGGGTGCAAAGCTATATTTGACGGCATTTCACTCGGCCAGAGTCCACACTAACGTGGTTTGTGCCTGCAGTTTTCCCGTATACGACCGGTTTGGTTCGCGTACTCCGTTGAGCCCCTCGGTGTAGGTATTTTGGCCGGCCGTGCCTTTTTTGTTCCGATCACCCCGGAACAATCCTATCTCCGAAAACTACAGAACGGTGCCCCTCCGGCTGTTCTGAGGGTCTATTTGCACATGCATCACTCCCTTTCCTACATTTTTCGTAGTATTTCACAACGAATCCATCTCTGTTGATAGACCAGGGTCTAGGATAGATTAGCAATGAATTCATCGCGTTTAAAGGAGCACTACCTTCTGTTTGTACGATTCCCCAAGCAGCATTCAGCGACACTGTCTCCCTTGTGGGAAACAGGCTCTACAACATATTTCGGTGGCAATCTTGCACGGTACCATGTACTTCGAAGTATGCTACAAGGTCTCCCTTCAGGACGTGGGTGTCAAGCCTCCCGCGGGTGACGCAAGACCACACGCGCATTGCCCGAAAAAACGAGGGCCGTGTGTCTTGTTTGATGGGCAGTTTTGTGACGCTCGTATTCCACGCGCAAGTAGTTATTTTACGTTGGAACCAGCTCGACCGGACAACAACTTGCCAGCGAAAATATAACTCAGACTGCTAAGGTGTCTTGACTGATGATGGCAGATTTCCGATGAGAACCGAACCTGAATCCGAAACAACACCACAAAGAAACATGTTCGACATCGCGGCACATGCGCTAAGGCTTGTCTACGGCAGCAGCGTTTCACTTGGCCCGCTGGGAAGTGTAAAATACCAAACGTAGGTACTGTTGGACATTGCGATGACACGACAAAGAGCAGCGATGGAATCAATGAATGAATGAACGTGGAGATGACAAAAACCAAGAGGCAACTATTTCAAGATCTGTCGTTTTTGATGGTTTTCAGAAGCGATTCACCAGGCTTTGTCTGCGCGGAACGAGCGCTCGGGATATTGAGCCAGTTTTCGCAACTTTGACCGTCAGCCACACGCGCCACGGAGGCCTACCGAGCTCCGGGCACGAGCCTTACTGTACCAACGAGCCTCGTGCGTGCCCCTGAGAAAGAATCGCCAGAAAAGACTCGCCGCCGCGAGAGAACGAAATGCCGAAGCGTGAATAGTGACCAAATCATATTCCAGCATGTAAATGTGCTGGGAAGGTGTAGAAGGCAGGTGTTGTGGTGACCACATCCCTTTTTTACCTTCTTTTGTTCTTTGCGCAGCTTTGACAACTTTGCGGGTCTTGTGGGAGGCTTCTGCGCCGTCCCTCTGGCGCTAGTTTACCCCTCGGCCTTCCAGCTGAAAATGATGGGGGACTCGATGACCATGCGCGAAAGAGCGTGGGCGTGGACGGTGTTGGTGCTGGGGACCTTCGGAGCGGTCTTGTGCAGCTGGCAGTCCATCGCCACTTGGAAGTGAAGTTTTACGGGAGGAAGGGCGAAATAGTCGGAAAGCGCCCGTGGGCAGATTTTTTACCTCCGGTCCGTTCGTTGGTTCTCACGCCATAGAAGCAGCAAGCAGCCTCATGTCCAGGAAGCGACTCGCTTTAAATTCGTGAATCAGTCTTACTGTACGCATGTACGTGTGGTGACTCGAGGGAATGTGTCTCGAATATATGTGAGTGGGAGGTATTGAAGGTCGCGCGGAGTTCAATAGTTTGTTTTTACACTCGTGTGTACTATTTATGAGGCGTTCTTAATGTGCCGGTTGCGTGATTTCGTCCATTGCATGCGCGAGATGTTGAAAGTCGCGCACTAGAGAGACATGGGAGCCGCTTGATTTCAGTAGCTGTCAAGGTACTGACTTGGGGTGCGACTAATCTCAGTCCACACCACGTCAGGTCTGGCTTCCTTTCGTAGAGGTGCGTTCGGGTCACGCCGGGTCGGATCGGATCGTGATTGCGGGGAGGGGCCGTGCGCTGTGTTCCACCATTCCATCCCATCCCATGTCGGAAAATCCAAACCACATCTCAACATCTCAGGGGGCAGCCCCTCCGTGTAGGTCTAGCCCCATTCCGTCTCACGCTATCTTCGGCCTGCCTACATGCATATGTGTGCGCTGTGTAGATTGCATCAACTACCTACATCCCGGTATCCGGCGTCCCGGT
Source organism: Ectocarpus siliculosus (assembly GCA_000310025.1). NCBI lineage: Eukaryota > Phaeophyceae > Ectocarpales > Ectocarpaceae > Ectocarpus > Ectocarpus siliculosus. The sequence goes on from FN648707.1 coordinate 273,740, forward strand.
ACGGTTCTAGGCGCGGTACGGCTCAGTGGGAGGTATTCGGTGGTGTGTGGTGTATTTGTACTGCCGTGGTGGGGACGTGTGTTGTGCTTGTGAGTCTGACCTAGGTCTAGGTATGCATAGGATGGGGCGATATAGCAGGGGCGATGAATGGGCGAGTTGCACGGGTTGATGGGTCATCAGAAGATTTGCAGCAAGGGCCGCCGACTATGTAGCAGAATATTTTTGCTTGCGGTGTCTTTTACCGCTACAGCAGTCCAAGCCCGCTCGTTAGGCTTTTCTTTCGGGCAGATCGGAAAAGGTGCCGGGATCCGAATAGCCGATCTTTGTTTGCGTTTGAGGGGTATATGTACACGCGGAAGGGCTGTTAAATGACTGCTATTGCGATTGAGCGAAGAGAGGTGTGACGCGTACGGTGCCTACCTTCCAGCCGCACGTGAAACTGTGGTGCGTTGGTGTTTGTGCAACAGTAATATTTATCTGGGCACACTTAGCAGCTCCAGCCCCCCTTTTCGGGCACGCTATGCTGATGGTAAAGGCTGTGGTACGGGAGTGAATGCCGCTCTACATGGTGGCGAGAGCTCTCAAAGCGAAGAGTAACAAGCATCCATCTTGTCGCGGACGTCCACAAGACAGCTACCAACAAGCACCCGGACGGACGGTTAGGCAATAGCTGATGCTAGAAGCGTGCTCGCTTGACACCGGTGTTTTGTCTCCTTGATCCACTCTTATTTGCTCCTAGTACGGCCAGTGTCACACTAAAGCCTTCCTTCTATCTGAGGACTCACCATCCATCTCTGGCCGCGGTGTATCTTACTCCCTTACAAAGTGTTGACGGCATGAGTACCCTATGGAAACCATGAAGAATCACCATGTTGCCGGTTTTTCCGAACGTAGTCCCCCTTCGGAACATCTTGGTTGGGGTGACCGTACAATATCGTCCGTGCACATGATCCAACCGCGGACCAACAGCATCAAATACCTCAGGCAAAGGGATGGCACCGGTGGCTACCTAAAACGTGACATACCAAAACACGCGCGGTGAATTCGCAAAAATAGGGACTTAAAAACGACAGCTCTGCGGAAAAACACACAGAAGAAATAGCCTGCAGTACTTTTGGGGTGGACTCAAAAGCAGTTGTCGTGGCTTCTACTGCGGAATAGTTGTCGAAAACGTCAAGCCTCGGATGAAATGAGGCCTCCTGCCACTACGAAAGCGTGGAGAATCCACTAATGGGCCAAGGGTTACTGTCGCGTTGTCTTCACACTGAAAACTGTTCCGATCTCTCTACCCAGTACCTTCATCTGTCCGTGCTAGGCCAACACTTGACGCGGTCGATTCCCTTGGCCACAAGCTAACCTACTATCATTCAGTTAAAATGGACCCGAGGGTCCGCAAGTAAACAAAAATCAACGACAGACAGCCTAGAACCCTCCGTTGGCCTCTACACGCTATGCGAGGTACACATGGACTGGAACATCACGGGGCAGAGGGGTGTTTTTTTTCCCTGGTTCAATCTTGGTTCGCAGAAGAAAGGGAGTCGGTCATCATCTGGAAAGGAAGAGATGCAAAAAAGAAAAAGAAAAAGAAAACGAAAACGAAGAAGGGAAAAAAGAGAAAAAGTACTAAAGGAAGAAAACAAGAAAAGGCACACGCCAGAACCACCACCTTAGCGACAAACAGACGAAACAAAACAAAACACAACAAAACGAAAAGGGTCACCCGAGACAGCAAAGTCACGTCATCGCTCGTGGGGGGCTGGTGCAGTGGTGCAGTGACGGGGGGGGGGGATTAGTCAGTCGAGGGGCTCAATCCGGCACATATCGCGCCACTCGGTCCGCCTCTTCTAGTTGTCTTCTGTGCCGGTGGTGGTACCTCAGGCATCCTCCGTCGCGTGGAGACTAAAGAATTACGCCAAGGGTGTTAGATATACTCGCAGCAGTATCTGGTCGTGAGGATCCCAGGGGGATACGTGTTGGGAATTTCGTGTGTTGCAGGGTACCATCGGTGCAGTCACGGGGACCCTTTTGGCGTGGTTGGTGCGATGAAGCTTGCGTGCGTGCTGCGCTCATCTTCCTCTCTCTCTCCACCACCACCACCGTCTCTCTCCAATCAAGTTTCCTTCTCCCACTCTCTCTCCAACTCTCTCTCAATCTCTCTCTCTCGGCCTAACACGGCCGACTACCCAGTGCCCCAAGTAACGTCCAGAACGTGCTTGCTGCACCCCGCGTAGTTTACCTTTCACACTAGTGCGATATCACGGTATCTGCGCGCGGGCGTAGCCATCCGGGGGTTGTGCAGTCACGCGCAATCGGTAGACTCCCACAACACCAAACATCATGGAGGACATCGACCTCTCCGCCCTCAGCGGGGAAGAGCTACAACAAAAAGTGGAGGAGATCGTCCAGCAACGAGTGCAAGCCGGACTCGAAGCCAACAGGATCAACGAGGGTGAAGTCACCATTGCCCAACCACCAGCCGGCAACCCAGCCACTCCAACCGGCAACCCAGTCCCACCTACTGGCAACCAACCATCACCCTCCAGCCAGGGTACACCAGCCACATTCAACGACCCCAGCAGCGTCGCACACATCGTGGCGCAAGCGGCCAAGGCGACAGCTGAGGCCATCGCTCAACAACAGGGCTTTGCCCGCTCAGGCACGTTGCGTGTCAATCCAGGCTCAGAAATCGAACCTTGGCTTGGTAGTGTAAAGAAGGAGCAGGACTTGTACATTATGTTTGATATTTTTCGTGGTAAGATGATTTCATATTTTCAGGAGGAGGGTGTGCATGATGCGTTGGAACTGGAGGTCGAGGTCAAGGTCGGGAAGAGGGGTGTGAATGTAGGAGACCTTCGGAGGCTTTTTGGAAATGAAGTGGTAGACAAGTCTTTCAAACTGTGGAATATCCTCATCAGCAAGGTTTTGTATCCCCCGATTCAGAGCTTGATTCTGGCGTGTGAGAGTCCCCAAAAGGGCTGGAAAATAGTGACCGAGTTCTATCAGGAGAAAAAGCAGTCAGAAAAGTCGAGGTTGGAGCAGGACTGGAAGGAGTTGGAGATGAAAGACTCCGAGAGTCCACAGGATTACATTGCCCGCTCAGAGGCCCTTCGCCTGCGTCTCGCATCTGTAGGCACGATTAAGGATGAAACAGATGCCAACAAAGACATTGCTCGTGGCCTTCCCTCTTCGTTGTATGCCGTGCAAAAAGGAATACTGCTTGCCCATGATGTCCTGACGTTGCGTACCCTTGAGACTGTGGTGAGGGACGCCCACGTGGAGATGGAGCGCGAGAGGAGCAAGGGGGAGAGGCGCGAGGTGGAGCTCGCTCTCGCTGCGTCCGGCATGGGCCGGCGCGGCGGGGGCAGTGGGGGGGCATCCTGGGGTCAAGACGGCGGTCAGGCAGCAGCTGGCGGCCAAAATCGTGACGGAGAGAAGAAAAATAGTGACGTGTTCAACGACGACCCCGGCGGATTTTGCCGCTACCACCAGTCCGAGCTTCACACCAACGAGCAGTGTCGTCTCCAGCAGCAACTGCGGCGTGCGCGTTCGAGAGAGGGCGCCGAGGAACGTCGCTCGGGCGGGCGGCAGCCGCGGTGGCGGCGGTAGCCAGCGAGGGGGTAGACCGCCGTCGGGGCCAGGCCGCGGTGGCGGCCGATGGGTGAGGATAAAAGGGCAGCAGCACCACACCGGTCATGGTGGCGGTGGCTGGAGCCAAGCCTCACCCCCCCCGCGACCTCTTCGTGGACGTGGGCCTGGTGGTCGTCTGGGGCGTCACCCGGGGGGTCGTGGGCCCGCGGGACGCCACAGCAGCGACGGGCGTGCCGAGAGAGATCGGGCAGGGAGAGGCCCGGGGCACGCGCGTTCTGGTCACGGAAGAGAGCAGGCGTACGTTGTGTACTACGCCCACGATGATGGTGGCTACTACGAAGATTACGGCGACTACGACGAAGGCTACTCCTACGACGACGGCTACCACGACGCCGGATACGCCCACTACGCCGGCGGCGGGGACAGCTACAGCTACTCCTCCGGGTACGAAGACAGCCGTTCATCTGACGGCGGGATCCACTACGTCTACTACCCTCCCGCCGGTCAAGATTCATCATCCGAGCAGCCACGTCAGCCCCCCCCCGCGAGCAGCAGCAGCACCGCTTCCTCCTCGTCCTCTGCCCCTTCTCCTGGCGCGCCTCCATCTTCGGGCTACCTCCACCTCTGCACGGCACAATCGGTGCCCCTAGGCAAGTCTCACCCCGAAGATTTTTTTGATAGGATCGGAGTGACGATTGGAGTAGAGTCTGCTGCATCTGCTTCGTCTCTGCTGAGTGTTGAATCTAGTGACGGACCGCCTGGTAGCGAAAGATGGGTAGCTGATTCAGGTGCAAGCAACAGTTTTACCAACAGTAGCCTACACATGTACGATCTGCAGGAGATCCCCGCAAATAGAAAGTATGTCGTCGTAGGTGATGGTCGACTGCTAGAAGTGCAAGCTATCGGTAGCATCAACCTTAGTTTCTTTCAGGAGGATGAGAACGGTGAAGAAACGACGATGTGTGTTAAGCTGACTGACGTGTCTGTAGTAGAGAGCCTGAGCTTCAATTTGTTTTCAACGCATGCAGTTTCTCGAAAGCAACAAATGCTGCACGACGAGCGTGGTGCAACCCTCCAAAATGGACTGCTATTTTCTAGGGAGGAAAAAGCGTCTGCAGCATATGCCATGCGGTTACCATACGACCCATCTGCAACTATAGTAGACTCTTCTGCTTTGCCTGCATTCGTGACTGCCCCCGATTCCGCCCCCGCCGTTGGCTCCCACGCGTTCCCCTTCCCAAAAAGGGGGCTCCGCGGAATCATTGGTGTCCGTGTTGCGTTTTCCTCCCGCTGGCACTGCTAGCGTAGTACCTTCGAGTGAGAGCGTCACGCCCGCTAGTCCCACCAGCGTAGTACCTTCGACTGATAGCGTCACGCCCACTGGTCCCACCAGTGTAGTACCTGAGAGCGTCCCGCCCGCCGGCTCTGCCGGCGTAGTACCTTCTTCGGCGTCCGAGTTTGTGTGTGTGGGTACTTTTCCGGGTATGGATCTTGGAGATACGAGTGTGCTCACCGACGAGCAGCTCATGGATGGCTATGATGACACCCCGTATCAAGAGTTTTTCCCCGCGTTTATCCCTGAGACTGATGCTGCGCGTGTGGCTGCTGTTTTGGATAGCATTGATGGGGGTGCCGATTTTGACTTGGGTGCGGCCGCGCTTGGCCCTGGTGCGTCCCCGTTTGCTCTTGGTTCGACTGAAAAGTCCGTTGAAATCAACCGCTTCCACCGCTCCCTTGCCCACGCTTGCGAGCCTCTTTTGAGAGAAACCGCCCAGCAGAGAGGCATCGTGCTCACCGGCAAGCTGGAACCGTGCACGGACTGCATGAAGGCGAAGGGCAGGCGAGGGTCGGTGCCGCGGGGGCCGGGAGCGCGGGCGTCCAAGCCACTCGGGCGTGTTCACCTGGACTTGTGTGGACCGCTGGTGCCTTCCCTGGGCGGCAACCTCTACCTATTCGTCGCCGTCGACAGCGCCTCGCGGTGGAACAAGGTCTACGGTCTCCGGCGGAAGTCCGACGCGCTGGCGGCAACGAAAAGGCTGCTGGCGGACGTGGGGCGGTACGACCTCGGGCGCATCGAGTGTTTCCGCGTCGACAACGGCACCGAGTGGACCCGTGGCGACTTCCGGCAATTCTGCGACGACAACGGCATCGGCGTCGAGTTCACCCCGCCTGGCACTCCGAAGTACAACGGCGTCGTCGAGAGCGCCATCTGGCGGATTATGAAGGCCGGCATGGCCGCCCGCCGCAGCGCTGGCCGCGTGTTCAACGTCGAAATCGCCTCCATCCCCGGCCTCGACGAGCGCGGTGACCGTCTTTGGATGGAATCGGCGAAGTGGGCCGCCGACGCTCTTAACCAGTCGGCGACCAAGGCCAACCCCGGGCGGCGCTCGCCGCACGAGATGTTCACCGGCGAGCAAGGGCCGTTCCGCGTGCTGCCGTTCTTCCAGCCCGGCTTCATGCGCGAGGATCGCCGCACCAAGCTCGACGACCAGGCCACCCTCTGCTTCTACCTGAACGGCGGCGACAACCACCCGAGCGGCACCGTCAAGGTCCTCAAGGCGTCCACCGGTCGCGTCGTCTACACCAACAACGTGTCGTGGGTGACGTCGGCACCAGCCGGCGAGGGGGGTTCCGCTGGTATCACCGCTGCACCGACACCCCCCCCGTTCACGCCGCCGGTCGTCTCGATCAACTTTGGCCCAGCACCGACGCCTTCGACTGCCGCAACGCCACCTGCCGCAACGCCGCCGCCAGCGACCACGCCGCCGTCCGCTCCCACGCCTTCACAGCCGCCCTCTGCCACTTCGCCGCCACCGTCGGCGACCCCCGCCCCTGGCCAGCCGTCTTCTGCCTCTTCGCCGCCACCGTTGGCGACCCTCGATCCAGACCAGCCGCCGCCGCCGGACCCCGCGATGCCCCCGCTTACGGCTCACGCCATGCGGCAGCTTCGCCCGGGTACAAAGGCCGAAGGTATGACAGACCCGCGGAGGCCAAGCCGTACGAGATCGGGCGCGAGGCACAGCACAGGACTCATCTCGATGCTAGACAAGAACACTCTGGTGTCGATGCTGGAGGCTCGGAGCGCGGTGGATGAGGAGCGCAGGGAGCTGGGGGGGGCGGAGGCCGGAGAGTCGGGGGGAGGGGGGGGAGCGGGGGCCGGAGAACAGGCGGGAGCACTCGCAGCGGTGGACCCGGGGGCTGGAGGAGCTGGCTTTCCACTCGCATTTGCCACGCTCCTCGCCAACCGGGAAGACATCGACGCCACGCTGCGAGACCAGCGCCCGCCGGAGCAACGCCCTGACCTTCCGCACTGCCAGGCTAGCGACCTTCGTGTTCCAAAGAGCTACAACGAGGCCATGGCGTCGGAGCACCGGCACCTTTGGAGCGACTCTATGCAAAGGGAGTTTTATGGCTTGTTGGAAGCGGGGACTTTTACTCCGGCAAAGTAGCAACTAGTGGAGAACGCAATTAACGCTAAGTGGGTATTCGATTGGAAGGCAGATGAGTTTGGATGGCCCACTAAGGTGAAGTCGAGACTTGTAGCGAGAGGTGATATGCAGAGAGAGTACATTGACTTTGGAGAGCTGTACGCGCCTACCGTTTCTGTTTCGTGTGTTAGGATGTTGGCTGCGTTGGCGTGCGAGTTGAACCTCGACTTGTGTCATTTCGATATTGAGCAAGCTTTTGTGCGTTCGGAGTTAGAGGAAGACGTGTACATGCGTTTGCCGCAGGGATGTGGAGCTCTATCTGGAATGATTGTAAAACTAGGCAAGAGTCTGTATGGCTTGAGACAGGCATCTAGGCAGTGGCATGCAATGCTGAAGAGATGTTTGATGGCGTTTGGTTTTGAGCAGTGCATGGCCGATGCTTGTGTGTTTCGTTTGATTGAGGATGGGTGTGTTGTTTTGATTTTGGTAGTACATGTAGATGACATTTTTGCTGTGGGAGAGAGGGAGAGATGTGACAAGTTTGGCGCCGACCTTAACAAGTCCGTGCCAGTGAAGAACCTGGGAGAGTTGAGATGGTATTCTGGGTGCTTTTACGAGAGGAACAAGGAGACCGGTAGGTTGACGATTTCTCAGCAGACTTTCACGGACGAGCTAGCAGCAGAATATGGAGTAATGGGAGGTAAGAGCGTTCCGATGCCTTCGGGGGTGAAGCTTTCTGATTTTGATGCGGATGAGGTGGCGACAGACTTTCCGTTTCGTGAGCTGGTAGGATCGTTGATGTGGCTGGCGACTCAAACTAGGCCAGACATTGCGAATGCTGTAAGGGCAGTAGCTAGGTATTGCGCATCTCCGAAGCTGGTACACTGGAATGCAGCGATGGATATTTTAGGCTATGCGAGGAGGACGAGTCACTTTGGTGTTTCGTTTCAGAGAGGTACGGTAGAAGGATTCAGCTTGCAGGGGTACGCTGATGCGGACTTTGCAAGCAAGGCAGCAGACCGTAGGTCGGTATCAGGGGGAATCGTGACGTGTGGAGGAGGCGCTGTGTCTTGGTTTTCCAGAACACAAAAGTGCGTCACGCGTTCGACGACAGAAGCAGAGTACGTCGCGCTTGGTGACATAGTGAAGGAGATTTTGTTTTCGAGGCAGATTTGGCGTTTCATGTTGCCGCAGGTCGGCATGCCATGCATCCCCGTCTTCGAGGACAACCAGGGGGCGATTCAACTAGCGCAGAACCCCATCTCAAACTCGAACTCGAAGCACATAGATGTAAGGCACCATTTTCTCAGGGAACTGGTAGAGAGGAAGGAAATTTCGGTGATCCACGTGCCGTCTCCGTACCAGCGTGCAGATTTTCTCACGAAGAGCTTGCCGAAGGACGCTTTCGAGTCTCACCGTGATTTTGTAATGAATTTGGCATGAACATTTTATTGTTTTTCTGATGGGTTGTGTTTTGGTTTTGTTTTGTTTCTCGTTTTGTTTCCCGTTTTCTTTCATTTCCCGCGCCAAGTATTTGTTACGCGCGATGCAGTATTCATGTTCCTTTGAATTGTTTTTCCCTCTTATGTTCTGGTCGAGTCTTATATTCTTGGAGAGATGTATTTTGGTTGAGATATCGAGTGTTCGCGAAGTTTTCAGTGAGTATCTGTTGCGAGCAGGGGGGATGTTAGATATACTCGCAGCAGTATCTGGTCGTGAGGATCCCAGGGGGATACGTGTTGGGAATTTCGTGTGTTGCAGGGTACCATCGGTGCAGTCACGGGGACCCTTTTGGCGTGGTTGGTGCGATGAAGCTTGCGTGCGTGCTGCGCTCATCTTCCTCTCTCTCTCCACCACCACCACCGTCTCTCTCCAATCAAGTTTCCTTCTCCCACTCTCTCTCCAACTCTCTCTCAATCTCTCTCTCTCGGCCTAACACGGCCGACTACCCAGTGCCCCAAGTAACGTCCAGAACGTGCTTGCTGCACCCCGCGTAGTTTACCTTTCAAAGGGTTAGATCTGCTAAAAACACACAAATGTCGAAATAGGGTACCCTTTGTCGGCGCCAAAATAGCGTATCTAGCCGGCGCAACGAAAAATATTAGGGTACCTGCTGTTTGTTCTTGCCATGAGGGGGGGGGTAAAATTCATTCTTTCGGGCCCGCCGATCAGATGTATACTTACAGTAGAGTCTTGCACTGGATATATATGTCCACTTTCCTGATGAACTCGGAAAATAAATACGGCCGCATCCCGCACGTCATGATACCTGGTATCTATCGCGCGCCCCGTTTTCACACATTACATCCCTCACACTTCTTGCCGATATTTTTATTATTCACTCCAAACAACAAGCCACGTATGTGGAAAGCACCTGGTGCGCTATTTAGTGACGGCGACTCCCGCAGACCACACGCTCGATGTATCTGCGTTGCTTGTAATGATTGTAAAGGCAATCGGACGAATACCGTCAACGGTAGTATGCTTGTACATGACATGTAGACTACTACAGCAGCTGGGGGTGGCGAGCCCCTGCTTCGCTCCAGTGGCCCCCGATGAACGCAAGGCGTTGAGGGCACCACAGACAAAGTGTTCATTGTTCTACATAGCAGCGACATGAGGATAACGAACTGCGAAAAGAGTGGGCGATCTCTCTCAGCACCTTTGCAGGCGATCTTCCATCCACAAAAAGGTTCAATGATTTCGACATTGTGACCACCGTCGTCCCTCAATTTCAGAATTCCTTCACGCATGTGGGCTTTCAAGGCGCAGTCATGAGATGTGCCGATACCATGGAGACGGCCCCCTCGAACCATCGACGACATTGGCCTCGGGGAACAAGTGCCCCTCGCGAAAATTCCAACCCAACGACTTCGCCACGATGAAGAACCCCTGTACCGCTCGTGCCGGGCACAGCTCGGTACACTGTCGCGTTTCACGACAACTGCGGGTGACGAGATAGTCAGGCCAAATTGAAAATTGAACATCGTCCCTTTCCCGTCGGGGAGAATCAATACCTGCGCCGCTAAAGCGCAGGCCACATCGAACCCTCTTTGCGCCGTAGTATGGAACGCAACGACACACAAGGCGACGTCTCTACTTCGAACAACGCGCGCTCCCACCGTGTGCAACCGGTCTGGGGTATTGTGCATGTATGTGACGTACGAGACGCAAGAGGAGTGGAGCCATCATCGGCCTACTGTAGCTTGCTTTACGGTAACTACCGCCCTTCTTTGTTCGACTCGGACCCACGAGAGGTGCCTGCGGACAGGTGCCCTATCGGCGACATTGTTACCCCTCACGTTCGTGCCATGGGTCAGATTGCCCCAATATGTCGGTCATCGCACACTCACTTGAGTTTCGACTCAAAAGCTTTATATCGATGTTCGGGCCGAGTACTGCTTCGCAAATTTTCTCCCCGGTCTGCATGACGCCAACGAAGTTGGCCCGATCTCGATGCAGTCTACTGAGTGAATCACCTTCGTACAGTTATCGTGAGAGTCCAACCAACACAACCAGTCGTACACGGCGACGACGGTGGCGCTTTCTTACCATCGACTTCTTTCCGTGTGCGCTCGCAGGAGCGAATCAAATTAGATCCGCCACGACACATTTTCGTTGTTGCTAGACCGTACAACTCCTCGAGGAGGCTTTGACGGCCTCTTCACGTGCCTCCAAGCGATCTCTGTCTATGACCATCACGGCTGCGTGGGGAACCCGGGACTCCAAGAAGCCACCGAACTTGTGGTGTCTCACAATGTTGACAGAAGTTGAACATCGCGTCGTCCTGGGCCCTATACGTTCGTGCTACTACACAGGACGTGCGATATCCTGTCCGGTGCGCGGAGAGAAGCCGCTCTACAGTAGGTCCCCTTTCGCGTAATGCTGATGCCACCAAACAAGCAAACACGAACGAGAGAAGAGAAGGAAGAAAACACCGGTTATCTGTTCTATATCAGGTATCGCGAAAGTCTGATTACACCGCTCGCATTCCGTGACATGCACACGTAGTCGCGGACTCCGTCCTGATGGTGCGGGTACAGCAGCCGAAGCTTCCCGTTCTCCGCAACACGAACGGTTTCGCCGTGGCCCGCGTGGCCCTCGGCAGCCAATAGTCACGGACGTTTCGCATCGAAGTGCGCAGTGCATATCGTTCTCTGAATCTTGCCCGCTGATTCTCGCCCGCATCTCCCAGTGCCTAGGGCCTTGTAGAACAGCTACATAAAATAGTCGTCTTCTGTGCCGGTGGTGGCACCTCAGCCACCCTCCGACGCCTAGAGGCTAAATCATTACACGAATGGCTAGATCTGCTTAGAACATACAGATGTCGAACGCGTACAAGTATGCAACTGCAACACAGAGTCTACTGTACATCCGTACGCTTCTTGCCTCTTTCGCAAGCACTACAGCGGCGGCAGTGGCGGCGGCGGCTGCGTTGGCGATTGTGGCTGCGGCATTCCTACTTCAGATTCAAAAAGAATACGGACGAACAAGAAAGTCTTGACACTGAACAGGTCAACGGTGGTGCAGAGAGAGGCTGGCGCAGTTAATCGTCATCGTACGCATGTAGGCATTCGGCCACTGGGGGCAAGTGACTCGCGCGGCCCTCCCTTTGTCGCACCAAGCACTTTCGATCGAAACAACATGATGACGCGCTTCCAAACTCAAGCTAAAACGCCGCAATGGAAGCGAGGGCCTCGTTGGCTTCTCCAAAAGCCAGGCGACAAGGCGAAAACAATCACAACCGATTAACTGCGATCAGCATTGTCAAACAAAGGTAACGATGTTAAGTACCACATACGACGGCAACTTTTTAAAATCCAGCTAAGAAAAAGGTTGTCAATACTGGCTGATGCTTGTCACGGTGATCTTGACCGGGATACACGACTTACGCCCACGCTGCACACCCCGGCCTCAATCACCTGCATCGCCAACATTGTACCGACATGGAGAGACGCCCTTCCTTTCGAATGTACACAACAACTAGATCCTTGCCACTCACGCTATATCCCCATGTCATGTAACACGAAACAGACCCACCACATCTTTCAACATCATAGCACGAAGAGAACGCAAGACACAAGCAACAGGTATCCAAACACCTAACGGCGAAAAAAACGAATCGTGCTTGCTTGCTGGCGTAGATGCACGTCTAAGCTCGTGGTATTATCGGCATTCGACTATATCTCCCTTCCAACCGCAGAACCGCTCCTGCCGGCACAAAACAATTAAATACTTTCCCAACAAAACAACAACAGCAGTGCCCAGCCAACGCCAGCACCAACTGCTTCTCCAATAGTCAGCAAGCCCGGGCAAGCCCAAGAAATTTCCGAACGGGTGGCGTGATGGAGGTAAGCATAGCATCCATCATTCCCAAGTTCATGGGGCAAGGTCTGATTGTAAAACCACTCATGTGCCCGTGCCCGATCGATCGGCCTAGACCGTGGGTGTGCTTGAGTTTCCGGTGGGTTTGCTCGTGTAACCGCCGCCAGGCCGGGGCTTGCTAGACAGTCGGTCCGAGTGCCCAGACAAGTTGTGGCGGTTGTTTTGAGGCGAACGATCGTCTCCGCCGCGCTCATCGATGCTTCCCTCTTGAAGCACGCCGTACAGGACGAACGTGTCGACCGCGATATGAATGTACCTGAAGAGCCACGACCAAATCTGTAGGAGCGGCCTGAAGGATGGTCACCAAGGTGGAAAGGGCGCCACCGCATACACACACGCACCGTGTCTGTTGTTAGTCACACTGGGAATCATGTCAAATTCATTGGTCAGCCAGTTGGCACCGTCGTGCTACTTCTTATTTAAACAGGTAAATGTTATCTACTATTTACGACACCCGTGTCGTAATCTGGTATTCCGATACCACCCGAAATGCTTCGAAGCCACGTTCACTACGGTCCCGCGGGTCTCAGCCGTCGCGCAAGCCCTCGGTTGGCCGAAAGTGACCGGTGATCGCCGAGATATGGCCCAACACGACTTCACAGCACCACCTCGGCGGTGTCGTAGACAAGCTTAACTGTACATACGACACAGCTCGAATCTCTTCCGAACAAACTCCAATGAGGCACGAAACCAACTGTGCTGTGTTACCACGGGTTCCAGTTGTCACACAAGTCGTCGTTCGGCCGAAACCGACACATGGTTCCCGAGATACGCCCAAGAATGTGGCCACAGCTCTACCCTTCGGTGGTATTGTATGTCCAGTAGACGAGCTTATTTATGACACCATTGTACATTTTCTTCAAAATCACATAGACTACAACGGGCACAAAACCAACTGTGCCGTGTTTCCACTGGCCCTAGCTTTCTCACACGCCGTCGTTCGGTCCAAACCGACACATGGTTGCTGAGTGCAAAGAATGAGGCCACATCACCGTTTCGGCGGTGTCGTAGGTTCGAACAGTTTTGAAACTACTGTACATCCAGCGGGCACGAAACCGGCAGCGTTGTGTTCCCATGCCCCCCAGCTGCCGCGCCATCGTACGGCCCACAAACCGAGGCGTGTTCATACAAACAGATCACTGTACGGCATCGACCGGTGCGGTAGATAGACCGTGATTATCGGTTCAGCAGATGTATGTGCCCTATTGAAGGTGGGACCTATTGAAGGTTGGACCGTTTCAACACATTCTAGGCTTGACTTGTTTCCACCACATTGTGCCAGGAGTTGGATTCCCGCGCGAAAAGGTAATTATACACACACAACCACGACCTCACAGCACTGGGGGATATCTTGCAATCAAAAATGCCGGCAGAACCAGCAGTACTGCCATTTTTTACGGTTCCGTTTTTTCTGATATTTTTCTTTTGTTCATCCCAAAAACAGACAACTGGCCAAAGAACCCCCTCTTATTACGGTGTCTTTTTTCCGTCATTTTTCAGAAAAGAGACAACACGCTATCCTGTCTTTTTTCAGAAAGTTGAGACAGGATTCAGGTGTCAAAATTTGTTGTCTTTTGTCACAACCACAGACTCAACATTGAATCGCTCCAAGGGTAATCCCCGCTTCTAACGGTGGTCACACGAGTTGTGTTATGTGGCTGGTACAGAGTCGGTAGCATCGGCGGTAGCCGTTGATTTTTAATTCGGCTCGACCAGGTGGACAGCCCGATGTTTGCGACAAACAAGCGGCAAAACGAGCCGAGAGCGCCTAGACGCAGCAGTGGTGAGTAAATTTTCGTGTACTGTCAACTTTGCGAACCCAACTTCTGGGCGTGCTACAACCTCCTGGTATCACCCAAGACGAACTATACGCACAGCTCATGGCGCATACCTTGGTCAATCACTGTTTCTTGAGTGGGTGGCGAGGGATCACCGGCAAGCCAAAGTTGCGACACGGGCAAAAGAGAAAAAAAACTGGTTGCTGACGCGGTGGGCTATTTTCACTGTGATGTTGACTCTCGTCACCCCAGTTTCCTTGCCTCCTATCGTCCTGTGGTCTCCATCAGTCGCCACACAAGACGGGCCATGCACACAGCTTGTATGAGATAGCTTTACAGTTGCTGCTGCGTCACTCTGTGATGAGATATCACTGAAAAACTACATCGGCGGTAAGGTGCACTTATGTGTGACGAGCAGCCGTTGCAGAGAGTCTCTTATGGTCGATGACTCGAATGAGAAAAAGGATTGACTAGCACCGTCAGAAGCGGGTCATCCCTTTTTTAGAACGTAAATTTCACAGAGAGACTACTCGTTCGAGATATAAACCCAGTCGAAAGGGACGTGCAGGAGTGTTTACAGTGAGTGGAGGGAAACCGGTCCCTTTTGGGGTCGTCAATTTGGGGGTGTACTCATAGTCGTGCATGCCGTAGTCGTTAGACCATTGACCTCGCATCCCTACAAAGCCGGGACGGAGCACGCCGGGTTCTCACCGGACCAGGCTCTCACATGACCAAGCGCGAAGCGCCGTGAGGTATTTGGCGAGTCGCATGAAGGGTGCGCTGCATCCTGCTAAGGGTGTTCGGCATCTTGTGCTTACTTCCTTGCGTCGGATGACAGCTACGTATGACTTGATTTATTTTCTGGTGCTTTCACTTCCAGAGACATTTGTAAGCACTTTGGAACTGCCTCGAGGAAGCTTGACCACTTTAACACAACGTGGTGCGATCACCCCCCTTGCGCGGAGTGAGGGTTCTCCACCCCGCACAACATGATCTACTCGACCACCATTATGGTCACCGCCAAAAAAAAAACCGAGGCAATAAAATAAAAACGGAAATCTGGTTGCCGAGTTCACGATGTAAATTGGCTTGTTTTACAACGTCGTTGCCAAGCGACGAAAACCCAATCCCGATGGCAAACACCGAGGGGGCGGTGTACTCATAGTCGTGCATGCCGTAGTCGTTAGACCATTGACCTCGCACCCCTACAAAGCCGTGACGGAGCATGCCGGGTTCTCACCGGACCAGGCTCTCACATCACCACGCGCGAAGCGCCGTGAGGTATTTGGCGAGTCGCATGAAGGGTGCGCTGCATCCTGCTAAGGGTGTTTGGCATCTTGTGCTTACTTCCTTGCGTACGGATGACAGCTACGTATGACTTAATTTATTTTCTGGTGCTTTCACTTCCAGAGACATTTGTAAGCACTTTGGAACTGCCTCGAGGATGCTTGACCACTTTAACACAACGTGGTGCGATCATCCCCCGTGCGCGGAATGAGGGTTCTCCACCCCGCACAACATGATCTACTCGACCACCATTATGGTTACCGCCAAAAAAAAAACGAGGTAAAAAAACCCCCGGTAAACTGGTTGCCGAGTTCACGATGTAAATTGGCTTGTTTTACAACGTCGTTGCCAAGCGATGAAAACCCAATCCCGATGGCAAACACCGAGGGGGGGGGGAATACGCCTCCCTGTTCACTGCGTCTCCCACACTTTCCACCGTTTTCCAAACGACTCATGGGACTCCCATGGGTCACCCATGGGACTCCCATGGGTCACCCATGGGTCACCTATCGGCCGCTCATGGGCAGTCCGTGAGGGGCATTGAAAGCCCTTCAACCGAACTAGTGTACTCCAATACAATAGAGTATATGCTTTGGAACGGGCACTATATCGGCTAACCCTAACCCTAACCCTAACGCTAACCGTAACCCCAACCCCAAGCGCACATGATACGTGCTAGGTTGGCGCTTGCGGCTAAGGCAGCTAAGGTCTAGGTTGAATGTGCCGGTGGCGAAGTTCTAGGTTGAAGTGCCCACGGTGGGCAATTCATGGGCCGCCCATGGGCGGCCCATCGGTGACCCATGGGTGTCCCAATGGCAGTTTAGCAAAACTATCAGTAGTGCGGGAGATTTTGATCACTCAAGGCAAGGCTGGCTGCTGATGGGCCGGAAACAGCGTCATCTTTGATATGATACCTATACCGCGACCAATAGCTCTTGGTTGAAGAGCTACACAGGCCATCCTCGTCATGTAAGACCGACAGATGACTGAAAGAAACACGTGAGAATACTGCGTCGGGTAGATAACGGTTACGTATGAAGGTGCCAATTTCCTCTCACAGCCTCCCGATACGCCCACCACAAATAGGCAAACGGTTTCATTCAACGACAGGTGGTTCAGCGCCTGATCGAACGCAAAGTTGACTGATCGCCCCAGGACGATGTTTGAATGACCTCCTTGGAATGAACAAAGCGGCTCCGAAACTAACGCGGGATACATAGGACAAGCGTTCGTCGCGTTTCGATTCTACAGGGATACCTCTCCGTTGGAAAATACAAGGACCGTTTGGGTGTTGTGTTCCAATGGACCCTACTTCCGAACAACCCAAGGCCCATTCGGATACAAATGTTCATACCCTGGTGATATTTCCAAACAGCGCGGTGTACGGCATGAAAGCCGGACGTTACAGCAGCACGACCACAGGTGTTTGGGTCAGGCCTTTTCAGCGAGGGCAACGACTCTATCAGAACTCACTCTTGTTGATCGCCGATGATATAGACCACGCCGCAGATGCCTAACCCAAGGTTGACTGCAGTACCAAACAGAGTCAGGCCGAAGTAGTAGCGGATTCGGATGTGCGCCTCCCAGCACTCCTTGATCTCCTTCATCCGGAACGTCAGCAGCCAGGACACGATCCCGAACATGCAGATCCCGACGAATAACTCCATGACGTAGATGGATAATATCACCAAATCATATATCTCCTGGGGTTGCATAGGACACAAAGCGTCAACCAGGAGTCGAGTATTCCATAGCACGGCGACGCAGTCTGAGGCACATGCAAGAAGCAGGCCAGGAACAGGACAGCGCTTGACGAAGCAAGGAACAGCCATGGAACGATACCACTAAAGTAATTCTCAGGCCCAGCACGTCGAGCGGCATACATATGGCGGCTGGCACGCCTCATGTGGACGTGCGTGGCTGTAGCGTGATGATGACAGTAGCTAGACTTGACGGAACCCCACAAAACCCCACAAAATCTTCATCCACAGCCCATACAAGGGAGCCTCCGTCCCTCGCGTTTCTGTTCAGAGTTCGAGCATTTGTGGTTCCCCGAAGGGCTGAGGCAGACGAAGCAGAGAGGGTTAATATATCTTTCCTTCCTTCAGCGGAAAAAATTACTTCGTGCACACACACACGCAACACTTCATTCCAATGTATGAAGGGAGCGTTGCCGTGAATTTTTCGTCCCCACGGTGATCAACCTAGAATCTGTAAGAGCTAGCCGGGAGCAGGTGGTCGGCAGCCGCTTGAAATTTTCTATCCTTCTCGAATTCAAAACCCGATGAACCAACCGTTCTTTACCGAAGAAAGAAGCACAACGAACTCAGTACTGGTGGAGAATTTGTCTAGACCAATTTCCATGTCACTTATGTTAGCCCCGTACAAGCAGCCTGGGCGATTGTGCTGAGAAACAAACCAACGTGTTGTTAGTTTGGGTCAATGTTATCGAGAAACGACCATCACAATGAATGAACTGACACGCTTGAATGTCCTGTTTGAAGCTGACGGGATATCATCGTCTCACCTTTGGTTTTGCAATCGACCGATGTACTCCGAGAGTCAATCGAACATCGAAATCATGGGTAGAATTCCAGGTATTCTTTTTCTACAGGTTTGGGAACGCATCTCTCGAAGCTGAGGTTTAGGGGGACGAATGTTCTTGCACTTCCGACTACAGTAGTGGCGAAACACAATCAATAGCCAAGTTTGCCCGTACAAAGGCAGAACACGAGATCCACATGAGGCATACCCCGGAGAATTGAATAAGACGAGAAGAAACCCAGAGCGCTGTTGAAAATGGTCTAGCATCACAGAAGAGAGAGCAATATTGTTACGAAAGGCATCGTCATCATCATCATCGCAAAATCGAAAACACTCGCAAGAAGAGAACTGCACAACGTTGCCAAGTTCTGGCCAGAACTTGGCTTTGGGGACGGGGGTTGAGGGGGAAATTCGAGGCAGGAGAAGGGGGAGGGCATTGCTCGCCATACGTACGTCGGCGATGCTGACCACGCGCGCATCACCGCTTTCGGAGGCATTGGCCAGATTCCATCATCACTTAGAAGATTACGGACGGTGAACTTGACCTCGCTCGAATAGAAAGAATGACGTTCGTCCGTTCGAATTCATTGTCAGGTTAGTCTACAGACGTACCGGGTCCGGGTTGGAGACCCAGAAGGCCGTTCCAAGGACAACTCCCGTCTCCCAAAGGGGCACCGTGGCTGCCGAGAGGGCCACGGAGACTAGCAGCGAAAGAAAGAGAAGCCCGGGCGAGCTGACCGTCTTAACACGAGTCATGGTCCGGTGAGACTTGAAGCGAATGATGGTACCGCATGTCGTGCGCGGAAGGGGACCGGCACCATCGGGTAGAAAAAACGCACGGGGAGGGGGAGGGCAACAGACGACGAAACGAAACGCGTGGCACATGACTAGACGTTACAAAATGGAGGCAGCAACCCACGGATGAACAGAAATGATCATCGTGATGATGGCGAGGCAAACCCAGTCTAACGGAGGCCTTGGCGAGGAGTAAACTAGCTTTGGACAAAGAATGCGCAGCTTTGAGCTCTTACCGAAACGATGAGGGCGAGGTTGATGCAGATCCCGAGGTTGGTAACGGCCAGCATGTTGGAGGCGGCCAGTTCGAGGAACTTGATGAACTTGATCAAGCCCAACAAATTACTCGCAGCATAACACGAAGAGACCATCACGTCCTCCGTAAGGTAGCTCAAGCCCAAAACCGCCCCACTGTGTCGAGTGTGCAGCAGCAACATGGGAAGATCACCACCACCGTACGTGAATTAAGGCATTCTTTAGTCGATCAGGTTAATCGGATCAGAAGCCTAAATTTTGCAATTGGGGTATTGTAAAAGCAAGCCGAAGAATGAATGTAATGCTTCTTTCAGTACGGCCTCAGGTTCGAGAACGGAAGCGTGGGGGGGACCCCCGATGGACGCAGCACAGACGATATTGAGGGCACCACGGAGAAGAATATCGTCATTTTTGAAGCAGCGGCATGAGGATAGTACTATCAATCACGTTCAGCAGACAGACAGCATGTGTGTGGCCCACGACGTGTCGTTATTATTACAGGAGGAGAAACGAAGCCGGAGGCGGCGCTAGGGCGCGGGGGGGCTCCGCGAAAATATCCCCCTCCCCACCCCGGTGTTTTCATCGCTTGGCAGCGATGTTGTAAACCAAGCCGATTCACTTCGTGAGCTTGGCAACCAGGTTACCGCTTTTTCTTTTTGCCTTTTTTTTTTTTTGCGGTATCCATGAATGGTGGTTTAGTAGATTAGGGTGTGCGGGGTCGAGAACCCTCACTCCGCGCAAGGGGGATCATCGCACCACGTTGTGTTAAAATGGTCAAACACACTCGAGGCAGTTCCAAAGTGCTTACAAATGTCTCTGGAAGTGAAAGCACCAGCAAACAAAATTAAGTCATACGCAGCTGTCATCATCCGTACGCAAGGAAGTAAGCACAAGATGCCGAACACCCTTCATGCGACTCGCCGAATACGTCACGGAGCTTCGCGCTTGGTGATGTGAGAGCCTGGTCCGGTGAGAACCCGGCGTGCTCCGTCCCGGCTTTGTAGGGATGCGAGGTCAATGGTCTAACGACTACGGCATGCACGACTATGAGTGCACCCCGCCCCCGTCCCTCACCCCGGTGTTTGCCGACGGGGTTGGGTTTTCGTCTCGTGGCAACGACGTTGCAAAACACGCCGATTGCTTCGTGAGCTTCGCAACCAGGTCACCGCTTTTGTTTTGCCCTTGTTGTTGGGTTTTTAAACCACAATGGTGGTCGAGAATATAATGTTGTGCGGGGTCGATAACCCTCACTCCGCGCAAAGGGGATGATCGGACCACCTTGTGTTAAATTGGCCAAGCACTCTCGAGGCAGTTACACAGTGTCCATTACTGTCTCTGGAAGTGAAAGCACCAGAAACCAAACTAAGTCATTCGCAGCTGTAATCCGTATGGCATGCAAGGAAGTCCTATACCGTGTTGGCCACGGTTGAAGAGAAAAATCTCTTAAACCGTAGCCAACTCAGCTACGGCCGCCTAAGAGCCACGCTGTTGCCGAAACCACAGCGCGAGGGCATGGAGGGCAAAAATGACATGTTGAGAACGTTGCTGCTGCTTGCAACAGTGCCTTGTTTGTGCTCGCGAGACATACCGAATACTACAAGTACATGGAGTGAAAAACAGCGAGAAAAACCAAAACCAAAAAATATGATGTTGATTGATGTACTGTAGGAAAACTCCCCATTCCTACGTCGGCCTCAGCACTCTCTCGTTCCTCTGGGCATTGTTAGAATGACATCCACCACTCAAGTCTGGCTTGCTTCCCTCGCTGTGCAGGGCATGGTGTCTGCAGTGGAGGTCGCGTGTGGTCTGTGTGTCTGTGTTCCAATTATTTTGGCAACGGTTTATGAGAAAACGAGAGGAATAGAGCAAATTCTCTATTGAATCGGTCAGGGGCGTGACAAGTCAGTTTGACTCTCTTAAACCCGTACTTTCTCTTAAAGAAACCCTCTTCAACCATAGCCACCACTGTACTGATGGCATCTAAAGTAGTGCAGGACGGCCAATGGTCTGATTCCTCGCGACTCGGGCGTTCGGGTAAAAAAAGTGTGTGGTTCGGAGCTTGAACGCGATCATTCATTCACATTTGTTTACCGTTCTGTGAGACCTCTAGAGACCGTAACGGTCTCGTAGAGGAAGTGTTTATTTAAAGGCCGTGGAAGATGGACGCTCTCGTTTCAACCTGCTGCCGTACGTAAGAGTTTGTGGAGGGCATGTCATTCATGTTACATTACGCCAGCAAGCGTCAGAACCTTGTGCTAGGTCCACAAACAGCTCAATCTGTTTTTTGGCGAGCAGCATTTACCCACCGTAAGTGCCGGGTACACACTCCTGATACCTGGGTGTTGGAAATTATACCTGGGTGGTGATCATCGTGTAGTGTGATACAATTTCAACGGGTTAAGATGAAATGGAGCAACTATTTACTGCTGTAAGTGTATGAGCATTGTATATGAGCGCTGTATAAGCGTTGTATAAGCGCTCGATCGATATTTTGAATATATATTTGTTGGATATGGATACTTGGCGTCATTGTAGGGTATTGAAGTAGGTTGACGGAGGATCAGAATCCCAGGCTCGCATCTTGCCTGAAGCGCTTACGAAGACATATCCTCGCAACATAGCAACAAACATGATCTCAGCGCGCACGCGCACGCGTCGTTATTTGTTGTTTTGTCGTCTCTCGAGGGGAAAAAACAGCTGAAAAAAAACACACACACTTGACACGGGGGGGGGGGGGGGCTGATTGCAAAGGGCACCAGCCTTGGATTTCTCACTCGACAGCGACAGGCCACCTTTCGGGCTGAACACTGCTAGAACATGGCATCCTACCACTGCTCTCTATCCGTGGAGCATGGGGGCAGTGAGTGGTGTGCTGATTCAAACGACAAGGAGAAGAAGCAGCAGCAGCAGCAGAGGACGAGATCCGTCTTGCGAAGTTCGGCTCAGCCTGGCTCATCCGCCGACTTTTTCGACATGCGGCATCTACGTACACACCGCAGCAACACAAGGGCACAAAGGCCCACGCTGCGCCCAGTTGGTCGAAGGAGCACACACACGCCCACGCTCCATCGAATATAGTCTGTGGAAAACAGTGCACAATCCAACGTGTTGAGCTTGAAAGGTGGTCTGGCAAGTGTCCACTGTTGTACAGCAGCAGCAGTGTGTCCTGCAAAAAATAGGGTGATGATGCCGCAAACACAGCTATGAAAAATTACTGTAGCTGCACACGGGGGAAGGAACTCATGCAATTTGCGCCTCAGTGAGCTAGGTGGGCACCCAAGTGCCTGCACAGTCACATACTGCTGAGGTACAGCATGGTGCCTGTCGTGCGGCTGGTGATATCGTATTTTCGCTCGTGTTGCGCTCCGGCAGGTGCGGCAAACAGAGGGGGGTGTGTGTTTGTGTGTTCCAAGCTGTGGCTGTCAGATTCCTCTCTGTCACCAATATTTCTGTGGATTTCCGCGGCAAACAGGCATGTCGGGAAGCTGGCAATCTGGGTTTGAAAGAAGTGATTGCTGGGCAGACGCAGAGGAGAACAATATGTAGAGAAGTTTCTAGACAATACATGTAGCATACATGAACCCCATGAAAACATGGAAGGCTTCGACTTGTTCAGGGTAATATGGTACTCCGTAACAGAGTAGTGAGTGGTGGTTCTCGGAATAATGCCGGTCTCCCGTAATATAAGACTAGTCTAAATGCCGGTGGGTATCGTCTGGTACAGAAGGTCTTCAAGTTGGTTTCATACTCAAACAACTCCCGGTTGCCCGCAACAATGCCGGTGAGTGAGTTGGATCGCACCGGCATTCATGTTACCGGGGGTGGTTGTTTAACGAGTTTCGTGAGTGGTAAAGGGAGTTTTGAGATTGTTTTATTCGTGAACCTTTTGTGAGCTAGATTGTTTGTCCCATTGGAAATAATTACTGGCCAGTATTGTTGTTTTTGTTGTCTTCACGTTAAAAACCGTTCCGATCTCTCTCTACCCAGTACCTCCATATGTCCGTACTGATCAAACTCTTGACGCGGTCGATTCCCGTGGTCACAGGCTAACTTACCCTAAAAAGGTACACTCAAACAAACAAACTGGCCCCGAGGGGTCCGCAAGTCCAAAAGACAACAGATATTATGGAATCCTCCGCTCCCTCTGCACGCTATGCGAGGTAACAACTGAGACTAGGAGTCAGCATCACGGGCCAGAGAGAAAGAGGTACACCCCCTTGGTTCAATCTTGGTGCTTCACACGCAAGCAGAGACAAGGCCATCTGACACAGAAAAAGAGGGAAAACAGAGAAAAAGAGAAGGAAACAGGAAGAAAAGAGGAAAGAAAACGAAAATGAAAACGAAAAAGAAATCGTAGACATACAGGTACTTTCTGACGCTATGAATTCATTGCTAATCTGTCTCAGACTCTTTTCTATGATAGAGATGGATTCGTTGTGTCATATTAAGAAAACAAAAAAAAAAGGAGCCAGGACAAAAAGAGACCCCGAAAATAACAAGAAATAAGAGACAGAATAAGGCACACGGTGGAGAGACCACTAACAACGAACAAACAATATGCAAACACGCAAACATGGCCACCAACCAGAGATGCATGGTAATGGTACGTCATCACTAGTGGGGGGTTGGTGGAATGGTGCAGCGTTGGGGGGGGGGAATTGGCTAAAATAAATTCAATCCAGTATGGATCCTATTAAGACTATATATATAGATTCGTAAAGTCTTCCTCACAGTCTCCAGACTTTTCCTGTGGCTGTAAGAAGACCACGCACTGATTCTGTCCATCTGTCGCGTCAGCTGTCGGGTAGAGTCGGGCTGTCGTGTCGAACAGCCCGACAGAAGACGTCAGCTTCAACCAAAAACGTAAGCGGTGACAAGCTGTTGTTTCTGATCTGATGTTGAACCCTGTGTGAACACAACATGCCAACAACATCAGCGGAGCGTTGGCGCGGCAGCTGTCAGATCTGAGAGCGGCTGTGTAGCGAGCGTGTATGTATACGTGTGGGGAAAAGAGAATACAGCAGCAGTAGCGTTCCCAGTTCCCAGCGTACATGCAGAAGGCGGTACAAACCGAAGCAATTCCAACTCGCTTTTTTTTTTTTTTTTTCTGTTCAGGTCTGTCATACCTGTCATACGGGGGAGATGTTCTGGACTGCTGTCTGTCTCGTCTCGCCTCATCAGCACCGGATTCTCTAGACATCACGATGCTACGGTCACGACCTGATACTGTTCGCACGCTGGAAACCCACATGTATACATAGTTTGTTCTTCGTTGCCCTTTCGAGTGTGTGTGTGTGTTTTTATTATTAGCATCGACCGCGCTAACCGGCTGACCAATGAAAAGACGTCAGTGCCAGCGGGTAAAAATCAAGGTCCCTGGAAGGGGACCAAAATTCGAAAAATGCGCAATGCGCTAAATGCGAATGCCAATACAACTCTCTCTACATATATATATATATATATTTCATGTAGACATACATCTCAGCTACACAAATGCCCTCGTCCGAACCTAGGAAGCCACGATGCAAAGAGCGGAGGACAGCAAAAAAAGGGTTAATTCAAGCCCAGCCGAAGCCAGGATATCGTGGTATGCGGCATCTCCCAATTTGATGATGGTACACTCCCAAGATCCAACAGTCATCGAGTCAGCAGCTAGAAGATGACTCAAACAAAATAGCAACACATACACTGTCATAGCTCCACACATGCCCTCGTCCGAACCTAGGAAGTCACTGATGCAAAGAGCGGAGGACAGCAAAAGGGTTAATTCAAGCCCAGTCGAAACCAGGATATCGTGGTATGCGGCATCTCCCAATTTGATGATCGTACACTCCCAAGATCCAGCAGTCATCGTTTCAGCAGCTAGAAGATGACTCAAACAAAATAGCAACACATACATACACTGCCATAGCTCCACACATGCCCTCGTCCGAACTTAGGAAGCCACTAGGAAGTCACTAGGGAGCCAAGTCCTGCTCGCAGGTTCTCTTGGCTTTCCTTCAGGTGAACACGTCCAGGAATCCACAGTATCCGCAGCCGCAGCAGGTACATTAGTACTGCTGTGTGTAGCAGTAAATAAATCCAGGTTGTACCCAACCCGTTGTCCGAACTAAGATTTGTGATTCCGTGAGAGAAGGAGATACCACCGCTGTCGAAGGGTCGAAGGCCCCCGTCTGCCAGATGTGGGCTGTGTGATAGATGATGCTACCTATGTGTTCTTAGCCTGCTCGCCCGTGAGGGTCGTGACGAGGCTTTCAGGTGGGTTGTCATGTGTGTGTGTGCGTGGAGAAAAACAGAGGAACACGGCTTGATGACGCCGCTCAACCAATTCGTCGTTCTTCTGATGATGGCCATGAGGCCATGATTGAGTCCGACTGCTGAATGAACTACGCACAGTCAGCCCCAAGTAGTAGTAGTTTCCAGCAGCAGTAGAGTAATGTATATGTCGTGGCAGTGTCAGCAGAGATGCTGAGCAGTGCACACATCTCCGTGCAGACCGCCGAGCCCGACGTCGTCAGGAGGCCGGCACGCCGGCACATGCAATAATGCACATATATTCACATCCATCCGATCGGCTGCGGGCTTTAACCCAAAAAATCCAGAAACTACTGTACTTCTTTTTGCAGGAAAAATCCTCCAGAAGGATCTCTTCAGAGTGTCGATGAAAAAGCTCGTGGCGGTGTCTCGTGGCGGTGTCAGCAGAGATGCAGAGCAGTGCACACATCTCCGTGCAGACTGCCGAGCCAGAGGTCGGGAGGTCGGCATGCACATACACTCATCCATCCGCGCGGCTGCGGGCTTTCAACCACAAACAAAATCCAGAAAAAAACCGTCGAAAATAGTATGAGCTCGCGCCGACCTGCCGCGAATCCTTTGATACGAATCTATCCGTACGTATGTAGGGTCGGTCTAGAAATCAGATCTCGAAATCACATTCAGATTTGGTTGTAAGACCGGAAGATCCACAGAACTCTTTCGTTGATTGGCTGAAATGTTATTGTTGTTGTTGTTGTTGTTGTTGTCTTCACATTATGTTATGGAACCCGTCGAATCTGTAGGACTTACAACAGGACGACCCAAAACCAAATCGGGATTTGAAAAAGATCCCGATTTGGGTGAACAGCGTCCATAGTTGCGTGACCACGGTCTACTCGCATAAACGGCGCCTGCCCACCTACCCCCATCCACACGAACTCCATCCTCCGCCGAGCACAGAGGAAAGAAAGAGCACAAAAAGCCAACCCAAAGGGAGGGTGACTGCGCATCGTTGTTGGACGTGACTGGTCCCGAAACAAAACGTGTGCGGGATGTGTTGGTGTGTGGGGCAATCTCCCGTGGGTTGTCGAACTTCAAATGCACAGATGAATTGGCGGCTTTCCGTCGGACGAGGGTCGATTCGTCGATTCAAATCGTTCTTATCGACCAATGAAACACGAAAAAACGAAACCGTGTTTTCTTGAACATATATTATGGAGGCGTTTTTCCCCGAAAGCGTGAAAAGAAGGAGCCGGGTTTCTTGGGGTTTCTTGGGGGCTTGCTACTTTGACGAATCCGTGTTTTTGACAGAAGAATCGGACAAGCGCACCGCGGGCGCTGTAACATCACTGAGGACGCTAGAAAGACCTGCCAGACTCACGTCCAGGTCTGTTGTGGAGATGGACAAGCGGCAGAAGCGGCGTTCAGTCCGTTCTTGGCCCAAAACTAGGCATTGCGTGGTGCTCTCGTCTTCATCTCTGCTGCTGTTGGTGCTGATTTTTTTTTTCAATCACACATAGCAAACACGGAAACAGTAGAACGAGTACAGCAGCAGCACTAAGACCTCCAACGCGCTGATTCCTTCGGGTCGGCTGTCTATATGATACCATCTCCCGGCGCCGTGCTGCTTCGTGGGTATTGGGTGCTTTGGTGCTGCTCAATAAAGTGTGTGAGAGACGTGTATGTGCCACCTCACCAAAATGCCGTTGGAAAAAATGCGGCGAGATGATCTGTTTTTGGTCGGACGCATCAACATCAATCCACGGCACCACGCAGCAGTAGAGCAACAGGGCCTCCGACACGCTAATTCTTTCGGATTGGCCATCTATATGATGCTGGCCGTCAGCGCGGCTGCCGCCCTATGATTGTTGAGCTCGTCTACCTTTGGGCAGGTGGTGGTCAAAGATGGGAGTCGCAACCGTGAAAAATGAGCTGGCAAACTGAAGAAATCGCAAGCAACACCCAGGTAGGTGGCGACACTCTGCCCTGCGCCTGTTGTTGCTGAAAACTGAAAACAGCAGGCCAGGTGGACGGGATCTTTGTAAGTGTGTTGTCCTTTGTGTCGGGTGCTGCTCATTGCGCTTTCACCGCTGCTCTATGGTGAGCAATACCATGTCAACCTGTTGTGTGTCGAGCAAAACGTGTATTCAGGGAAGGAAAAAATACTTTTCGCGATGACATCACGATTAGAACAAGGGAAAAATAATCGGATCTTCTTTTTACAGTTCCGTGAAAAAAAGCGTTTTTTTTTCGTTGCGTTAACAATACCCCTATAAAAGTGTTACATGCATAGAAATCGTGTCATTACCGCACAGAGGCCATGTACGCGTTTGGTGTGTGCTTCTCGGGAGCGATAGCTCCTCATGTGGTGTGGCCACGCCATAGCAGTACGTCACAACAACAGCAATCTGGCAGTTGGCAAGCGGCGGACCTCTCGGTCGGGTTGTTCGTGGTGGACTGCAGAGATTCGTTTCCATTAGGCAGATCTCCCGTTAATATAATAACTGCTGCTGCTGTCGTTTCTCTGCTGGTAGCGTTTTGCATGCACTTGCATCACCCCTTGCCGCGGTGCTCTCTTTTCCCCACTCTGGAGGGACGCCTTGTATACTCTATACGGGATACCGTTCAACGGCCGGAAGAGACATGCCAAATGTTCCGCGCGGCTGCTTCGAACAGCAGCTATCTATCTATGTAGCTGCCACACACACTCACGACACTCTCACTCGCCTGCACACATCAAGTGAGTGACTAGTAGCTTGTGCCGCACAGAATGTAGCAAGCAACCGACGGGCTCGGCTTTCGGAAGAGAAACAGACCCCGGGAAGCAAAACAACAGATAGACTAGACCGGATTACCTTCTGCAGAGTAGGAAGAGAGTGAAAAAGCGATACAAGGGTCCCCCTGTATTATTTTACATATCAACCGCGATCTTGCTACATGTATGTACCATCGGTTCCAACACAGACACCCACCACGCGATCACGTGCGCCCTACACTACATACCACGTGGGACGTTTTCGCATACTGAGCGAGACAGACAGACAGGTCTAGAAGATAGAGGCAGCGCGCCTGCTGCCCAGGTCATCAACAGAATCGAAGTTGGTTTCGTGGAGTGGTGTACCCTCATGGCCACCACGCAAAATAACGAAAAAATCACCCAAAACGCACGCACGAACGCTTGCTGCAGGCCCAGAGAAGACGTACCGCGCGTAGTACACAGATCACAGATCTCACCTGAGCCAGTGCGAGAAGAAAAGGCTGAGCCTCTTGATCTTTGCACGGTTGCACCATTCACTAACCACGGACACGGCGATGAGTGTCGAGAGCACCCGTATGGGTAAAATATAGTTTTCCCCTTCTTGCAACCCTGGCACGAGGAAGCCTGTCTCGCAGGTCAGGGTATAGGGCGATGCCATGGTATGGTCTCCTTGTTTCCGCTCCACCGCACTGCAAGAAGATGAGTCCGTGAGACGTCGGTCTGTTGCGACACCCGAACGCGACGTCGTCTCTCTGGTGTGATGTTCTCTGTCGCCAGAATGGGGTGCAGCACCAGCACCATAGAGTTATTTAAAACGTGTAACCCATGTTTCCAAATCTGTATCTTCCAGCACCATAGAGTTATTTAAAACGTGTAACCCATGTTTCCAAATCTGTATCTTCCTTTCTTTGGACAAATGCGTACTTTTTCGACCTTTTGGGCAGTCTGCCTCCCGAACGAATGCGAATCAGCTGTTCGGCCTTTGAGAATAGTCACAGCTTTGCCTGAGATGTCTACAGATCTCCTATATGTTTCGCCAGGGCCCACGTTTGATTTTTCAAGATGCGCAATTTGCACGCAAGATTTTTCCAACACCAGCTTTTGGACAGATCTTGGCCAAAGATTTGCTCCGAGGTGGTCTTGGGCCAAATCTTGCACATCTTGCTCAGCTGGAAAAAAATCAAACGTGGACCCTGGCGAAACAAATAGGCGGCCTGTATACATCTCAGGCAAAGCTGTGACTATTCTCAAAGAAAGGTCGAACAGCTGATTCGCATTCGTTCGGGAGGCAGACTGCCCAAAAGGTCGAAAAAGTACACATTTGTCCAAAGAAAGGAAGATATGATACAGATTTGGAAACCATAAACATGGGTCTAAAAGACCTTCTTTATGGAAACAAAATCTTGCAATTATATCTTGGCATTTTGACCCAAGATTTGCTCACAATATATCTTCGATCTTGCAATTATATCTTGGCATTTTGACCCAAGATTTGCTCACAATATATCTCCGCGAAGATTTGCAGTATCGCGATTTATGGGGGAAATATCTTGAATGTTGAAAATGCGGCGTGTTGTTCCTCTCTTCTGCTTGAAGTTGAAAAAGGGACAACGGCCACTTGGTCCACAGAAAATGCCCAAGGTGTGGCGAAAAGTGAGCATGAAGCAGTTGTAGAAGGGGCATCCCTCCCCCAGCTGTATTGCCTCTCAACACTGTGGGTGGATACTAGCGATGGGCGCCTACCTGGGGTGCAAAATTGAATCCGTTGCCCACGAGCTCATGTCAAGCGGAGAAAAAAAACTGTTCCATTGCTGTCCAACTGACAAGAAAGTGCATCAACCCGAGGCCGATGACACCCATGCACGTATCTCATGATGTAGCAGGCGTACCGAGGTCAAACCTCCGGCGCTGTCATCTGCACCCACGGATTTGGCTCGGGTGCAAACGGATTGGGTGTGGGGCGATTCGATGAAGAGATAGAAGCGTCGCACACGATAGAGCAGTGTTGGCAAAACGCTCCTCCTGCTCTATTTTTCTACTTCAAAATAAAGTACTCTTTGAACGGTCCCTCGACAGACTGGTGATGACGCACGTGGAACGAGTAAGGGCAAATACGCATTTTTTTCGCGCGCCTTGGTTGTTTTCGTTCGCTGTCGGCGCCCGTGGTGCCGACACAGTGACGCCAGGGTGCGTTAGAGACCCTTGCGAGTGTGCGACGTGCAGATTTCATGGCGTTATGGACGATTAGGTTGACTGACCTTCGGTGATCGCGCCGCACTGAGGCAAGATTTGTTACGCCGCCTCAAGATTTGTCGGAAGGCTCGACTTGACAGATCTTGGGTCAAGATTTGTTCGAAAGGGCAGATTTCGGGGCTCGAGAAATCTTGGCCAAGATATATCGGAAGATTTTGTTCCCATAAATCGTGAAACTGACAGATCTTGGCCAAGATCAAGATTTATCGACAAGATTTTGTTCCCATAAATCGGGGTCTAAAGCGATTTATTATGGGGGAAATATCTTGAATGTTGAAAAAGCGGCGTGTTGTTCTCTCTTCTGCTTGAAGTTGAAAAAGGCACAACGGCCACTTGGTCCACAGAAAATGCCAAGGTGTGGCGAAAAGTGAGCATGACGCAATTGTAGAAGGGGCATCCCTCCCCCAGCTTTATTGCCTCAACACTTTGGGTGGATACTAGCGATGGGCGCCTACCTGGGGTGCAACATTGAATCCGTTGCCCACGAGCTCATGTCAAGCGGAAAAAAAAAACTGTTCCATTGCTGTCCAACTGACAAGAAAGTGCATCAACCCGAGGCCGATGACACCCATGCACGTATCTCACGATGTAGCAGGCGTACCGAGGTCAAACCTCCGGCGCTGTCATCTGCACTCACGGATTTGGCTCGGGTGCAAACGGGTTGGGTGTGGGGTGATTCGATGAAGAGATAGAAGCGTCGCACACGACAGAGCAGTGTTGGCAAAACGTTCCTCCTGCTCTATTTTTCTACTTCAAAATAAAGTACTCTTTGAACGGTCCCTCGACAGACTGGTGATGACGCACGTGGAACGAGCCCAAGGGCAAATACACATTTATTTTTTCCGCGCGCCCTTGGTTGTTTTCGTTCGCTGTCGGCGCCCGTGGCGCCGACACAGTGACGCCAGGGTGCGATAGAGACCCTTGCGAGTGTGCGACGTGCAGATTTCATGGCGTTATGGACGATTAGGTTGACTGACCTTCGGTGATCGCGCCGCACTGAGGCAAGATTTGTTACGCCGCCTCAAGATTTGTCGGAAGGCTCGACTTGACAGATCTTGGGTCAAGATTTGTTCGAAAGGGCAGATTTCGGGCCTCGAGAAATCTTGGCCAAGATATATCGGAAGATTTTGTTCCCATAAATCGTGAAACTGACAGATCTTGGCCAAGATCAAGATTTATCGACAAGATTTTGTTCCCATAAATCGGGGTCTAAAGCGATTTATTATGGGGGAAATATCTTGAATGTTGAAAAAGCGGCGTGTTGTTCTCTCTTCTGCTTGAAGTTGAAAAAGGCACAACGGCCACTTGGTCCACAGAAAATGCCAAGGTGTGGCGAAAAGTGAGCATGACGCAATTGTAGAAGGGGCATCCCTCCCCCAGCTTTATTGCCTCAACACTTTGGGTGGATACTAGCGATGGGTGCCTACCTGGGGTGCAACATTGAATCCGTTGCCCACGAGCTCATGTCAAGCGGAAAAAAAAAACTGTTCCATTGCTGTCCAACTGACAAGAAAGTGCATCAACCCGAGGCCGATGACACCCATGCACGTATCTCATGATGTAGCAGGCGTACCGAGGTCAAACCTCCGGCGCTGTCATCTGCACTCACGGATTTGGCTCGGGTGCAAACGGATTGGGTGTGGGGCGATTCGATGAAGAGATAGAAGCGTCGCACACGATAGAGCAGTGTTGGCAAAACGCTCCTCCTGCTCTATTTTTCTACTTCAAAATAAAGTACTCTTTGAACGGTCCCTCGACAGACTGGTGATGACGCACGTGGAACGAGTAAGGGCAAATACGCATTTTTTTCGCGCGCCTTGGTTGTTTTCGTTCGCTGTCGGCGCCCGTGGTGCCGACACAGTGACGCCAGGGTGCGATAGAGACCCTTGCGAGTGTGCGACGTGCAGATTTCATGGCGTTATGGACGATTAGGTTGACTGACCTTCGGTGATCGCGCCGCACTGAGGCAAGATTTGTTACGCCGCCTCAAGATTTGTCGGAAGGCTCGACTTGACAGATCTTGGGTCAAGATTTGTTCGAAAGGGCAGATTTCCGGGCCTCGAGAAATCTTGGCCAAGATATATCGGAAGATTTTGTTCCCATAAATCGTGAAACTGACAGATCTTGGCCAAGATCAAGATTTATCGACAAGATTTTGTTCCCATAAATCGGGGTCTAAAGCGATTTATTATGGGGGAAATATCTTGAATGTTGAAAAAGCGGCGTGTTGTTCTCTCTTCTGCTTGAAGTTGAAAAAGGCACAACGGCCACTTGGTCCACAGAAAATGCCAAGGTGTGGCGAAAAGTGAGCATGACGCAATTGTAGAAGGGGCATCCCTCCCCCAGCTTTATTGCCTCAACACTTTGGGTGGATACTAGCGATGGGTGCCTACCTGGGGTGCAACATTGAATCCGTTGCCCACGAGCTCATGTCAAGCGGAAAAAAAAAACTGTTCCATTGCTGTCCAACTGACAAGAAAGTGCATCAACCCGAGGCCGATGACACCCATGCACGTATCTCACGATGTAGCAGGCGTACCGAGGTCAAACCTCCGGCGCTGTCATCTGCACTCACGGATTTGGCTCGGGTGCAAACGGGTTGGGTGTGGGGTGATTCGATGAAGAGATAGAAGCGTCGCACACGACAGAGCAGTGTTGGCAAAACGTTCCTCCTGCTCTATTTTTCTACTTCAAAATAAAGTACTCTTTGAACGGTCCCTCGACAGACTGGTGATGACGCACGTGGAACGAGCCCAAGGGCAAATACACATTTTTTCCGCGCGCCCTTGGTTGTTTTCGTTCGCTGTCGGCGCCCGTGGCGCCGACACAGTGACGCCAGGGTGCGATAGAGACCCTTGCGAGTGTGCCACGTGCAGATTTCATGGCGTTATGGACGATTAGGTTGACTGTGTTATGGTATTTGGAGGTAGACATGTGATCATGGTTGATCATGGTTATTTGGCGCCGTCGGATGCTATGACTTGACGTCATGCTAGATCAGGGCTTTATGCCGAGACATGTGCCCTTCTGTTCAGTGTGTGCGTACAGGCGATCTATGATCGTGTGTGCGTGGGATATTGTGAGTTGGCTTGGAAAGCGTTAATCAAGAGAAAGAGCACAACGGAAAGCAACAACAACCTGCTACTGTGGTCGGACAAGAGAGTTCCACACAGCTCAAAGGTGATTGATTCTGAAGGAAGGGGTCAAATACCATTGCACTGGCGTTGTTGGTTTTGGTCGTGTTGCTTGATACTTGGGTTCAATTGATTTTGATTTTTCGCTTTTTTGCAGTCTGCTGAATAGCGGCAGGGTTACAGCCAGCCTTGGCCCTGCTTCAGCATGTCGGCTCCTGATGAGCCGCGAGGTAGCAGCGACTCTGCTGTCTCGACCCCGGTCCCTTTGTCGCCGCACAACTCTCCTGATGATGATGATTCGAATGCTTCGCGTAGCTCGCTCCGTGTTGATGAGGATTCGCCGAATGCCTTCTTGCATGTTCGCGGTCGGACTTTTGGGTGATGTACATTATCCTTATTCGTGCCCATGGGTACCCATGGGTATATCCATGGGTACCCATGGGGCGTGGGTACCTATGGGTAACGACGGTGGAAATTGCAAAACTCCCTTTGTTAGATGTATGCATACATACGTACTCCTCGTTGTGGACACTTTGGGTTCGGCACCCGGCATTTTCTTCCTCTCGGCAGTCACTCTCTTTCTCGGGGGCACACAGCGGGTAACGCGATGCAACGCTGCGCATGGCTGGTACTCGTAAGCCATTCACCTGCGGCGCCTGTCCTTACCGTTCAACCTCGCGTAAACTGGATGCATACCTGCGCTATGCTTACCGCCCATGACAAAGAAAGGCGATGATCCATCACCTGGCAACATATGGAAGGCATAACTAACGGAGGAAATGTGTATATACGAAGTGTAAAGATCCCAGGGCACGTATTGCAAGCGGAAGGTCATCAGTTACCAAGGGCAGGTAGCCGGAAACGCTACTCTAGTCAGATGGCATTATGGTCGGGGTCGCGTCCCCCCCAGCGAAAGGGTATCGGGGGCGCGTGAGGGATAGCGCCCGTGAGTTGCCGCCCCGGTCGCAGTTTACAGCCTTGGTGTACGTACCAACAGCGAATAACTCGACTCTCCGCTTTTGTTCATGGCCACAACTTGTACATCATGCTGATTCCATTGCTGCTGCCGCCCCAAGCGTCACCGCAGAGTCCATCGACAGCACCGTTGGCCTTTTAGACTTTGCGGCGGGCACGGTGATACGCTGCGCAGCAGTTCAACTAGGCTGAGCGTGTGCACCCAACTTTGGTAATAACGTAGATCATGTGTGTGATTGTTTGGGGTTGTGTCGCAGTGTACGGCGAATGGAATAAGTGTGGTGTGTTCTTTGGATAAAACGAGCAAAAAATAAGGTAATGCTCGTGGTAGAAAATATTTATGCGTGAGGGGCCTTGTCAACGGAGGGTTCTATGCGCCACATGTTCCCAAAGATTGCTTTTGTTGTCCTGGGCACTCTTGTCGTCGTCCTCGTGCAAGAAGAGGTGGGAGTCCGCTGGCACAACCTCTCACGGAGGTTGGCAGCCACGAACAGTGTACATGGAATGACGTGTCGCAACACCTCGTGCGTGAAGCTGTGGGTCAAGTTTTCCTCGTGACCGGCTACAAGGCTGAACCACGTGCTTTGGTACTTACAAGGGACATCGAAAGCTAAATTACTTGTAGTACGTGCTGTTCGTTGCCGTACGCAGGAGCTGCCGACAAGGATTGGATTTCTTGTCCACACACCGGTGTTAACCCCCTCCTGTGTAGCCTTGGATGGTTGTAGTTGTACGGAAAAACGATACTGAAAGTATACATTTCATTACTCTGCGTACAATGAAAAGTGTCGTATACGTCTTACGACGAAAATGGGAGTACTGTCGCCATACCAAGCTGGACGCCACCAATAGAAACCTGGGAAGGCCGTGCAAAAATGGTCATGTACGTACGCGGTTGTCGTCACCTTGAAGCCTCTCACCGAAAACACACCCGCGGACGCTCTTGCCGATACACGGTATACGAGAACATGGCAACAGGTAACGACCACTGTAAATTAAGCAGGCAGCCGCAAGGATGTTACTTCCATTGTGGCAGAGAATAACCTTGGAGGACCCGCTGATGGTAGTAAGTCGTTCCATACTTCGATTGAAAACACTAAACAACTGCGAGAGAGAAAAACCCATGAGGACCCGATGATGGTAGTAAGTCGTTCCATACTTCGATTGAAAACGCCAAACAACTGCGAGAAACAAACGTGGCACAACACGAACGACTGAAGTCCCACAAAGAAAACCAGGGAATACCCCGCGTCGGAACATGCACGGGGCGCCATTCGTAAACCTCTTCACCCCACCGTGCCAGAGCGAGCTCGAGTGCCCTGGTCTACAAAACCACGATCATTCATCACGAAGTATGGAGCTGGCCACCACCAGGCATTTCCCCGCATAGTACTGCGCGCTTCAAGTGTTTATCCTTTCAACGAGTCAAAGATGCATCTCTAAACTGAACCCTCTTCAGCGACCTTGGCCACATGCAACCACACGTAAAACCGTCACCTGTAGACATCCCGTCAAACCTCAGTTCGACTATAGCTCTCGGCCAACGTACGCCTGACAGTGGTTGTTGGAAGCGTTTGCCAAACGACAACTCCTTCAGGGTAGGAGCCCAACATGACTCGAGAGTGATTGAATGATTCCCCGAAGGCAAGCGACTCCAATCCAGGCGGCCAGTGCAAGGTGTAAACCTTCGTGTTGAACTTACCCCCAAGCACCAACGTCTTTAGGCTCGTAGGCCAGGTGGTGTCGCTTACACGCCACCCGCAGCCTGACCCAAACTCGAAAGCTTCTAGCGTGGACGGCCACTTAGCGCGTTCTACGGAAACCATGTCGTCGAAATCATCCGGGAACACAACTCTATGCAAGTTCCTGGGCCAATGAACGGCATCAACCTTCTGGTTAAATTTTATGGCAAACGACACCTCCTACAGCCCGTCAGGCAACTGCATGCCTTGTATTGGGCTGTTGAAACTCCCCCCCAACCGTAGGACCTTGAGCGTGGCAGGGAGTACCACAGGAGTCCTCAGCCCCCCGTCCCACGCACCCCCCAAGGTGAGATACTGCAGCGAATCAGGCCAGATAACGTCTAGCAGGTTCTGCTGGAACGCATCACCGGCCGTCAGAGCGATCAATGCATCCGGCCAATGATAGCCGGTCAACGGCTGGTCAAAGCACGTACCAAACGCCAAACGTTGCAAGCTACTGGGCCACCGGACTGCGGCGATTGGCTGGTTGAAGCATCCTACTAGATGAATGTCCTCGATGGAATCTACGAAAGTCACACCTTCGATGGACCTGTTGAATGTGCTTTCTAGCGAAAGTTGCTTCAAATTAGGAGGCATACTGATACTTTCGAGTGGCTGGTTGAAGCGGCTCTCGTAGCCGGATCCTGTTGTATTCTTATCCCTTACCCAGATCATTCGATGCAAGTATTGGATTTGGTTGGGTGAGGCCTCCTGCGCCGGCCTGTGGTCCCGCCCATTACTTTCTTATTAATTATCCGATCTGTCACATCTTAGTTAGTGACCAATCACGCCTCTAAGCTAGGTCTCGCCCACCCAAACGTTCTTTATTTTTCGCGGCGAGCACACGCAGAGAAATCGCATGTGAAGTCAGCCGACAACGGCAACGCGCTTGAGTCTGCGTACAGCTCGCTACGGGTCCGCTTGGAACCCGTTGCCCCCACACTAGCAGTGGCGCCAACATATCGCTTCGCTACACTCTCCGTACGCCACCCGGCAATTTTCATGATAGCGTCCATCGCCGTTCCGTCAAGCGGCTGCGCTACAGAACCTCCGACGCGGAACGAGTGCATAGTGTCGCGGTGCGGCAGTCCCGCCGCTCGCAAATGCCCTTGTAGGGCAGCCGTAATCTGAACCGCCGTAAGCGGAGCGCAGCCCCGAGTTCCATCCAGCAGAACGATAGGAAACAGATGCCGTTGGGACAAATCCCAGCCAATACGCTCCGCCGCACTGATGTAGGCCGTAACATTGCTCACCGCACAAATAGACGGGCAAGCGACGTCCGGACGCACGACCACGGCATCAACAGAGTCCCGGAGGGTCTTGCCAAACTGGAAGTTGAAAATCAGACCCTGCCCCGCGGGCAACCGCAGAACTTGCGATCCCATAGTGAAGGAGAGATCATGGCCTCGCCGCATGGAGGCGAACGCCATCGAAAACAAAGCGACGCCCCTGGTGAGCTCAATACGTTCCGCCAAAGAGGACGCAGTCTGCGCGCGAGAGCGCGTGTCCCTCAACAGATCGATGAGGACGTGCGGTAACATAGCCTCTGCCTGGTTGACGGCGACACCCACACGTTTTTTTTCCTCCCCCGTGACGACGAGGTAGGAGTCGACGACAGGACTACAACAGGGGTTGCCCGAGGCCGTGGCAGGGTCCCAGCTGCTGTCTTTTCCCAACTGTTCTTGCATCGCCATCTTCAGCTTGGACACGATCCCTTTCTGCATGAACGCGGCGGCATACCGCTTAACACATGGCGTGTTTGGAAGACAATCGCGGCCGTGAGTCGTGCCGACACCAGGGCATGCCCTGTCGTGCACCCACTTGGTACCACTACCTTGTGTTTCCAAGAAGCAGAGATAGTTAAACACGTCTCGGTCCGACGCCTGCTTCCAACCCCGACGTTGTTCATTCGCCGAAAGTATGAAAGCGTCGAACCCGTCCGCTACGGCGCACTTGCGCTGTTGAGCACGACGGTTAGACGCGGCCGAGAGGACCTGATCACCACGAGCGCGCAGCGCGTCGAAATCGATCGACACCCGAGCCGCTTGAGGGTCACGCGGTACCGGACGCCCGCGGGCAGGCTGAACACCGCAGGACCAACAGTAGTTGTAATGTCCCACGTTTTCCGTCTGGCACGACGAACACAGCCTTCTGACTGCAGGAGGCGGCCATGGCGGAGCGCGAGTTCCACAGTGTACTCGGCCAGGAGCTTCTTCGCCTCGGTCTGGCGATAGGCAACTGACTTGTCGCCCGCCCGCGAAGTGGCCACCTTCCTGGCGCGCGCCAAAACTGCCGTGTAGGTCTCCGCCCCGGAAGGGGCGGCAGCCGAGTGGCCACCTCACCCAAACGGAGGACCAGCTCCTCCACAGTGCCCTGATCGCAACCGAGCCGGTTGCGGTCGAACACCCGCCCAAGGTCCAGCGTTGCCCCTGCTCCCGGCACCAGCGCCGTGTAGCACGGCAGAGCGTAGGCCGCCGTGGTCGCGTCCACAAATGCGGCCGTCTGGCGGTCGGGCCGGGGAGGCAGCCCAGGTGGAGGCGGGGAAAGCGGTCCCATCGGCGCGCTGGCAGCCGCCGGGGCAGCAGCCTCTGAGGAAGCAGGCGCCGCCGCTGAGGAAGCCGTTGTAGAAGAAGCAGCCGCCGAAGTCGCCGCCGTGGAGCGCCGCGTGTTGCTAGGCGGCATGTTACGACTCTCAAATATGTCCCTTCTCCTCGATAGCTCCGGCGTATTTTTTCGGGAGAGAAAAGGGGGACTAAACTAGGTGGGGTCATTTTCCAACATCCTTTCTGGAATATCTGACTCTTCCCGATTTCGTTCCGAAATCTAGATGCGTCTCAAATCCGAGATTACGAACGACATCAC
Organism: Ectocarpus siliculosus; assembly: GCA_000310025.1. NCBI lineage: Eukaryota > Phaeophyceae > Ectocarpales > Ectocarpaceae > Ectocarpus > Ectocarpus siliculosus. The sequence continues at coordinate 312,779 of FN648707.1, forward strand.
CTCAACGGTGGCCGGCCACACCACTCCGTCCATGGGCGAATCGAATAAATCCTTGGCCCGAAATACACGCAAGTGACGCGGCGGCAACACGCGAACATGTGATTTGACCGCTAGCGGACCATAAGTCCGCGGAAATCGACAACATCCTGACGCCGTGCATGTTGTCGTGGAACTTGTTAAAAGAAGGGGCGGACGTACATGCCGACCAAGTAATCGCAACCGCAGTGGATGGCTTCAGCTTGGTTAGCCACTCAACCGATTCTCTGTCGTATGTCGGCCCCTGGTAAATTTCGTCGCCTAGGGTACCCCTGAGGAGAGGATCCAGCATCCCTCTGTGGGTTACTGTGGCACACATCGCTGCTACGTTGCATGTCTGACAGGGCGGGCTTCAACTCCTACGCTGAACTGCACTCCAACACGGCCGCCGCGGACGTCGGCGGCGGCCGGGAGTTGCGCCTCCTGGGTTCAGAGCTCCTGCAGTGCTGGGAGATATACGCCGTGCTTAAGGCCGCAAATGACGTCGGTAAGAAAGTTGCGTTGTCCCCTTACTGCAACATGTTGTATTCTGTTGTGACAACACAGCAGACCTCTCCCCGCATTGGAATACATTTTCCATCGACGGCGAACAAAATTTAGCACCCAATCCCCAATCCGACCGCGTACAGGTTAACAGTAACTTCTCGTAGGAAGGATAAGGGAGCGCCGAGCAGGGGGCATGCGTGCGAGCCTTTTATTTGGCTGTAGTCAATCGTTTGTTTCTTCTTGTCTTTCCTCTGTCAGTACGCAAGGGGTGGGACACCTACCGGGGGTGGGAGATGTTTGACAAGCCTTAGCGGTTACACGAACGACCGCGCGTCCTCTACAGCACGGAAGGTTATTCACACAGAACCGACAACCGATGGCGAGTCGCCTTCAGCTATCGTGCTGGCAGCTGACTCAAGTTCTTCGTCTTGCTTGCCGTTACTCAAACTTTCTCCGTTATGATTGCGTGCAAGGTCCACACAAGTGGTACGCATTGCCGGGCCAGGCACTCAAGCCAAGGGATCCCAAGGCTGTCGATGTGTTTGATCAGAGAGGTGAGCAGTCAGGATGCAATAGTTGGGCGGGGCTACGTCGTGTCGAGGAGGAGCTCAACGACATGTACTTGAGGGACTCCCCGTGGGTAGATCGCTTCTTATATTTTTTCACAAAATCGGTTTTTGTGGCGTCAGTACGTATGTTAGTATTTCCTTCGTGGTTCTTCAAGACCGAGCCAAATAGTTCCGAAAATGGGGCATATACAGCAAGGGGTAAGGGATTGAAGTCGTGGCAGAAGCGACCCCGCCCCAAGAAGCGTAAGAGGGTTTCAACCAGGTGGACGCGAGATGGTCACGACATACCGGGTTTCAAATCGTCGCCGAAGCGAACCCGCAGGCCAAATGGCGTTCTGTTCCTTACTTTATCTCTCCCCGAGGTAGTAAACACGCATTCGTACGTGCCCGTTCAGGTGACAAAAGGGTTTCAAGCCATGCCCGAAGCTTTCCCGCCTCGCGGCCTTCTTCATTGCGTCGTAGTATTCCGTTTATTTCTTTGTCTCGGTGCAGATGTTTGATACATTCGCGCCATAACCAAGTGAAATTACCCCGTGGGTACCCATCCATGGGCACCATGGGCAATGCCCATGGGCACCCAAACTGATGCCTAACGCTAGCCCATGGTCGTCACCGTGGGTAGCCACAGGCACCCGTGGTGTTAACCGTGGGTAGCGATCCATTGGTATCGGTGGTGTAGCACCCTACGGGTGCCGACGGGTAATCATGATGATCACCACGGGACCTATTCGTCCCGACTAAGGAAAGACGAAACGTCTTGGAGCTTTGAAAACAACAAAACCCACCGTAGCTTTTAAATCTGCAACAAGTAAGTATTATGATGAAAAGACCTGCCCAAGACCTCGGCGTGCGCGTGCACTGTACGAAACACGGGAGATGCGACAACGCCCTCAGCGTCGCGCCGTGGATCTGGGTGAGCCTAGCGCCGTGGATCTGGGCGAGGGCACACTGACGCGCTTTCCTCCACGCCCACACCAAGCCACAGTTATTCGGCTTTAGATACCTTCCTCTCTTTCTTTTCATTCTTGCGCCGAGCTGGAATAATGCTGGACTCACTAACTGCTGTGCTGTGAGCCTCCCACGGAACCTTGGGTGTACCAGCTCGCTGCGGCCGTGCCTTCGTCGACCCCGCCTAATCGATGTTATAGAGCACGCTTAATCTTGGTACCCGTTGTGATCCCCGTGGTGGTGAAAGCCATTATGGTCCCCCGTGGGCCGTGGGTGGGCGTGGGTACCCATGGGTAACCCATGGGTACCCATGGACACGAATAACGATAGTGTATATGATTGGGACTTTTCAGCAGCAGCAGCAGCAGCAGCCACGATCGCGATCGCAGTTCGAACGCACGTTAGCAGACGTAGACTCTCAGGAAGATGATGTTGCACGATCGCACACTGAAGGCCTTGGTCGCGCGCCGCGCTCCAGGTCTGTGCCCTCTCGTGATGCAGATCATGTGGCACACCGCCTTGAGACACCACCTGCAGAAATGCAGATGCGCACGGTGGTTCAACGCGCACACTCACACCCCGCATCCATATCCGAACACAGCAATGTGCCGTAACTGGATGGTGAAGGCTCTCGTTCTCCGAGTTTGATTGAAGCCTCACGCACGCACACGATTGAAGCTCACAGCTCCATTGTGCGCGTGTCGGACGCCCCCAGTGGCGCGGTCGAGTCTAGTACTCCTGCCCCTGGTAGCCCAGCTGTCGCTGTCGGCATGTTTGAACCTCAGGGTTTGAATTATTCCGACGCCAGCCCGGCTGCATCCCATTCCGAGCGCGGATATGTGCCGAATGTGGATAGTGTTGGCTCTCAATCCACGAGTTTGATCGATGCCTCACACGCGCACTCGATTGGAGTTAGCAGCTCCGTCGAACGCACGTCAGAACGCACCAGCGGAGCGATCGCCTCGAGCGATTCTGCCCCTGGTCTCGCTGTCGCAAGCCCCCGAGAAACTATCAAAACGTTCTCTCGGCTGCATTCCGACACACCTTCTTTATCGCATTCCGAGAACACCACAAATGTTTCGGAGACGGATGGAGATGGCTTTCGCTGTCAAAGTTTGAGAGCCATTGCGACCTCACAGCAGTCGGATACCCTGAGATCCGCTGATGGTGAGACACCGCAAGCCACCAGCGGCGCATTTGCTTCAAGCAACCCTGCCCCGCCTGGTGCCGCGCATGATGCAAGCGATGCTGCACTTGTGTACCCGCGTCCACAATCACTTGAATACACAGACAGTGAATATGTTCCGACTGGCAACCATGCCTCTGCCCCTGTTCGTACCGATGCAATTGCAGGCAGAGACGTAGAACCTGTATCGAGTGTATCTTTACCCGCCGTAGACGAAGATCGTACCCCTACAGCAGCCCCTCCTCTCCCATTTGCGCCCACACGCGTGCAAACAACGAGTATGCCTGTTGTTAGACTGTCACGGCGTCTAGCTGGTAAACCACCATCTGACGCTCTCGATCTAGCACGGTCAACCGCCGCTCCAATGCGTCCTGTGCCTGCCAATGAATGAAATTACCGCAAAACGACTACACCCAGTTGTTCCCCATGGTAACGCAAAATCGCCTTCTGGCCCTAACCTCCCTCGTACCCTCTCCAAAGGTTCCGCATCGAGAGAAACCAATATGGCCGAGCCGCCGGTGGTGGGCGGTCCTGAGGCAGCTGATGCTGCCGATAGTACGCCTGACGTCGATATGGGAGGCACAACTGCCCGAGATGAGCAGCCGATGCCGGCAGTCCTCAGGGGTGCGATGAAGCCTTCCGCGTGGGCTAAAATGAACGCCGAGGAGCAAGCATCCATGCTCGACAACACGCACATAATGTTCCGCAATTTTGAATAGGCCAAGCGTGACGCGGATGCAAAAGCGCTAGCGTTGGCGGAAGAGGAAGTCGCTGCACAAACGAGAGAGGCTGAAGCGGCCTTGAGCGCTGCCAACAAGGCAAGTGCTTCGTCGGATGAGCAGATCAGACAGCTCACCCAGCAGCGCGAGCAGACACGCGCGCGACAGGCCGAGTGCGTCGACAAGGCCACCGCCGCTGCTGCCGCCCAGGCCAGCGTCGCCCGACAGTTTGGCGGTATGGAAGGAGCCGCTCCGGCATCGTCCCACCAGCTCGCCGGCTCGCAAGAGCATGGTTCGAAGCAGGCTCGCACTTACCCTTCGGGGTATGGTTCGCAGAGCCCCTCGCTCACCAATCCTACGGGATTTGGTTTGACGCGAAACCCTCCCACCGACCCACAGGGGTTCGGTGCGGAGCACACTCTCACCGATCCTTCGGGATTTGGTTCGCAGCACATGGCGCTCACCGGCTCGAATGAGCTTGGTTCCGAGCCCCAGCACGACGGCCCTGCGGGCTACGGTCTGCCATACCAGCAGCAAGGGCTGTTGCTGCAACCACCACTGTCCATCGCTAGAGGTGGTTATGTGGTACCGCCCCCGGCCAAACCGTCATACAGCCAAATGGCGCAAGGACCGCCGGATCTCAGCCTCCGTACGGGGGATGCATTGTTCCTTGACATTCCGGTGCATAACTTCGCGCACGTGCACCAGCAGGCCTTCACGGAAGCATGCAGGATACCAGTCACCAAGGCGGCTACAGTGCTGACGACGATGTTAGAAAGCTCGGAGAGACCTACGGTCACTCTCCGTGAATTCATGCATCACGTCGCTCATGCCCCCACGGTAGACGCCCCGTTAGTCGAATCGGTAACGCGTCTTCTGCACGGGCTCAGAGTGTTGAAATACAGCGCATTACTGCTGTAGGATGTGTGTAGTAGAATAGATGCAGCTGTATGATTGCTGTATGTAATGATACGCACATGCTGTGTGATATGTGACGTTTGTTTGGTAAAACGTAACATGTGTGACGAGTTCTAGCGAAGAGATCACGAATGAATTGATGATTGAGCAGAGGATTGTAATTGTAGCGAGATCACGAGGTGTTGCGAGCCCCACCGGGTTCACTCCCCAACTATCCCTCAACATCTCACCTCTGCAAGTACGCTGAAGAAGAAAGAAAGTATAAGTCCCAAAAGCTGCATCTAGAAACAACATCGACTTCGGTCACTGTCTCAACAGACTTCGGTCTACACAGACTTCGGTCTGCACATCACACAGACTACTGTCTGGAACTGCACATAGGCTTAACCGCCTGCAGACACGACCCTTGGGTACAGGGCACCTCGACACTACACATTTCTACACAGAGGAGGTTACGCTACCTTACAGGTGGCTACCGCCCGGCGGAGGTCAACTGGTACCTTCCCGCCTTCGACAACGCCAACGACTTTTTGTGTTTCCGCAGCGCTCGCCAAACTGGCGGAGCGTCTGGACCAACCCCTGACAGCCCCACGTGATGCCAGGCAAGTACCGTTGTTGGGTGATGTTGCAGCCAGCGACCACTCATTGATGTCACGCAACAGTGCATTCGTAGGCCATAACACCCAACCGTTGTCGTCAACGACTGCTCGTGCTCGCCAAGTGGAGATAGAAAAGGCTGAAGCGCTTGCAGAAGCTGCACGAATCAGAGAGATCAGTGCGAAGTACTGTTCGTGGGTCTACGGACATGGTTTGGATATGTTAGCCGCGTACAAGTGTGACGCAGATGGTGTAGAACCTTTTAGGTAGGGGTATGGTGATGATGCACCGGGGCCCCCTTTTGTTGTGTGCAGCAGCCCTGCTGCCACTCCTCCTTTCTGAGCACGACAGCGCCCTGGGTACGGGCGTTGCGTCACCGTCGGAAGTTAATACACTACACAAAACTATACCTGATAAGTACGCGGAGTACGGCCGACAAACACTCTAGAGTCTAGAATTTGTCCCGCGAGGGATAGCCGCATCGGGTGATGGCTGCGTCGGACAGCGGTTCGGTCGAAGGGCTGGGGGAAGAGACCTCAGCCACGCAACAGCAACACGCCGAGGACCCGACGATTGCGAGGCTGGAGGGCCAGTTATCGCAGCTGATGAGCATAGTAATGGAGCTTAAGAGGAAGGAGCCTGGCGACGCCGTGGCGGGCGATGCCAGTAGGGGCGGCGGTGCTGCCGTCCCAAGCCAGAGAGAGTCCTTGCCGTCGGAGGGCGGCGGGGCATTTTCCCGGGAAGCGACCCGTGATGGGCCAAATCACCCGTGGGAAAGCCGCTGGGGCAACATACCGGGAGCGAGTCCTGGGGTTCCAGCGAGAGTGGGGCCTGGCGTAGGAGCTGACCGCGGGGAAGCGAGGGGGTTAAACCCTTCAGGTGAGACACCCGCAACTCGTGGTAACGGTGAATACATCGATAGCTTCAATCACTCGAAGAAAGTGAACGTGGTGGCCCCTCGCCTTGAGGGGGGCCGCAGCAGCGGCTTTAGCACGTGGCGAAAAGCTTTCATCCAGGCCGCTAAGACCGTGGAACTAGACGGTCAATTCATCGGGAGTACTGAGAGACATGCCCCCGTGGGCGACCCGAACATGCCCACCTCCACACTTTACAACGACTTGCGCTACACTAGGAGCGAGGTCGCACGTGGGCTCGCCGCGTTCCACTTCATCACTACCGCCGTGGTGAAAGAAACCGACAAAGCGGTCGTCAGTAGTTGTGTGACGGCGAAGGGGGTCCTCACGGAGCTTGAGAAAGTTTACGACCCCGAGTCGCAGGGATCGAAACAAGCCCTGATGAAAGAGATGTTCCGCTTCTCGATCCCGTCACACAGCAGCAGCAATCCAATCGAGCACCTAAGCAAGCTCGAGCAGATATACATGCGCCTACGCGAAAAGGGGCTCAACGCTGACACACCATTTGTCTTCGCACACTTCGTCGACTCGCTTCCACCCGAGTACCAACAAGCGAAGTTCCTGTTGGAGACGGCGACAAAGCTAGACAGGGGCGAGATCGTCAGGATCGTGAGCACGGTGCACGCGTGCCTCCCGGAGGGGAGGAAGGCCCCGAAGGGCCAGCGGAAGGCGGAGCATGCTTTCCTCGCGAGCGACGGTGGCAGCAGGGGTGGAGCGCCCGGCCGCAGCAGCGGCGGCCGCAACAAGGGTGGCGGCGGCGGTGGTGGCGGCCAGAAGGGGAGAGGGGGTGGCAGCAAGGGCGGTGGGGGCGGTGGTGGTGGCAACAGCGGCGGAGGCGGCGGCGGCGGTGCAAGTAGCATGCACGGCCGCTGCTTCCGGTGCGGAGAAAAGGGTCACCAGGCGGCCGCCTGTACCGAGCCCGAGCCCCTGCGATGCGAGAAGTGCCTAGGCTACGGACACGACAAGACCACGTGCTCGTCCGAGCAGCGGTGCTCGCGGTGGAGCTGCGGGTCTTGTACGCCACCGCACTGGACGTGGCAGAGGAGGCGCTAGTGGTCCGTGACTTCACAGGCGAGTGGAACAGAGTCGTTGATGGAGGGGGTGTAGAGCAGGCCAGGCAGGAAAGGTTTGTGGCCGATACCGGCGCAACCAACCAAATGTTCCCGAGCGCTAACGCGTTCGAAAACTACCATGAGTGCGATCGACGTTTGAGTGTCGCCGCAGGGAAGCAAGCCTTCGCCATTGTAGGGTATGGCGACGTGAGGGTGACCATCGGTTCTCGCGTTGGGACCACAGACCTGTTGTTGAAACGGGTCGCTCATGTGCCGGAGCTCAACTACAACCTCGTGTCCCTCACAGCCCTCTTGAAACAAACCAAGGGCCGCTTAGCCGCAGACGAGCACGAGTTGGAGGTGTTCGTTGGTGGGGGGGAGTCGGTGTACTTCCCTCTATGGGGGGACCTGTTCGTTCTGACTGGTCACCGCATAGAGTCGGGTAGGGAACTAGCCTGTGCCATAATTGCTCCTGGTAACGCGAAAGCGAACCGCACCCCCGTTGACATCAACGACTTCCACTGCGCGCACGGCCACTCCCACGAGGTGCTGCTGAAGAACACGGCGAAGCAGCAAGGGGCGACGCTGGTGGGCCAGCTCCGGGCGTGCATGGGGTGCTCGACGGCAAAGGGGCTATCCAAGCCCATCCCCAACAGGACGTCAACCCGAGCAGTTAAGAAACTGCAGAGAGTTTTTGTGGATTTGAGTGGGAAGGCAAGGGTGCAGAGCTTGGGGGGGAAGTGGTACACTCTCATTGTAAGGGATGACTGCTCGAGGTGGAACCGCGTCTACTTCTTGAAAAACAAGTCAGACGCTGCAGAGGCATTCGAGAGATACCTAGCGGAAAACAGGGCAGACGGAGCCCCATCCGAGGTCATGGTCGTGCGGTCTGACAACGGAGGAGAGTTTTTCGAGGGAGAGTTCGGAAAGCTGTGCCCCAAGTATTGCATCAAGCAGGAGTTCACCCCCGCATACAGCCCAGAATACAACGGTGTAGCTGAGAGAGCACTGGCACTGATCAAGGATGCAGAACTAGCCGCCCGCATACAAGCGCCGATTCTTTACCCCGAAGCACCAACCTACCCTTCCCTTTGGGCCGAAGCCATAGCTTGGGCATGCAACGCCCTGAACTGCACCTCCACCACATCCAACCCGGACAAGAATCGCCGTACAAAATGTGGCACGGGCACCCACCTCCCCCAGAGGCGACGTACCCGTTCCTCAAACCCGCCGTACACAAGGTCAAGCGCACGCAATCACGGTTTGTGTTGATTCCAGGGCCGAGGTAAAAAACACTTTTTTGCTTTTGGCTCTGACTTGTGCGTGCGCTTGACAGACGCGCTTTGAACTTCTCGATTTTCCCCTCCTTGTTCGTCTTTCCAAGTAAAACGTCACTTAGAACTCACAGGTCTACGCCCCTCTGGCGTACCATCTACGAACGGAAACGTTCCCGTGTCCAAGTGCCCATCAAACTCTTCCCCCATGGCCTGTTCCCACCCCTCTCTGTACACAGACTTGGCAACGCCGGCTACGGTCATGGGGGGGGATTCAACGTCACTCGGACGCTTGCCTATGGGGGGTTCTGTACTCAGCTCGGTCGACGCCAGGGCCCTCACGAAGGCGTCTGGAGAGTTGAGCACGAGGTCCTCCGCTCCCAGCAGGAAGTCCTCGGCCTCTTGGCGCGCGATGTTTGCCTCCTCCGCGCGCTCGCACAGCAGGGCTTGCACCGCCCTCGCCTCTAGCCCTTCCACCACGTCGACCACACACGCGAGCATCCAGTGGGTGTACTCCTCCGTGCTGTTGATGGGCAGGGTGGGCAGCCCCGCCGCCGACGCATGGCGGGCGAGCAGACCTTCGGTACTCGTTGACGACTCGTACCTCGTGTTCCGGCGAGGGTTCTCCCTGAGTGGGCGGCTGGTGAGTTCGGCCGGCTCGCCAAAGTGGGCGAGCTCCCGTTCCTCGGGCCCGCGGAGCGCCGGAATATCCGTGTCGCTGCCGCTGTCGCTGTCACCGCCGCTGTCACTGCCGCTGCCGCCACCGCGGCTGCTGCTGCTGCCACCGCGGCTGCTGCTGCTGCTGTTGCCGCGGCGGTCGTCCTCGCCGCCGCCCACATCGGCCATCCCGGTCGACGTGGTAGATGGGGTGACGCTCGCGCCCTCCCTGCTCGAGGGGGCGCCATCGCCAGCGTCGCCCGCGCCCGACTCCTGGGGCGCGGCCGGCGGCGCCGCCGTAGCATCGCGCGCGGGCGCCTTCGCGGGCCCCGGGTTTACCGTCGTGTCAAGGTGGAAACCTCCATCCTCAGGTTCTCCCTCCGCCCTCCCTCCACCGTGGCATGACGCACCCTCCCCGCCCTCGTGCTCCCCAGTCGTGAGCTCCTCGTCCTCCTCTGCAATGGGAGGCAGCGGCTGGGGGTGCGCGGTCGGGGCGGCGGGCACAGATTGCCAGGTGAAGTTGCGAGTGGTGATCGCTTGACGTTTTTCGTTCAGGACGCGCACGCCAGAGGGGCGTAGACCTGTGAGTTCCAAGTGGCGTTTTACTTGGAAGACGAACAAGGAGGGGAAAATCGAGAAGTTCAAAGCGCGTCTGGTCGCTAGGGGGTTTTCGCAAATTCCGAATGTGGACCTCCCCTTGCCCATCATCCGCATCCATTAAACTGATGCTTGCGGTAGCCAATGAGAAATAATTGAAACTCAACCACTGGGATGTCAAGCAGGCGTTTACACACGCTAAGTTAGACGAGGATGTGTTCTTGAGGCTCCCCGCGGGGTGCGGGGAAAAATCCCACAAAGTTGTGAAGGCTGAGCGTGCTATTTACGGCTTGAAGCAGAGCGGCAGGCAGTGGGGGTACCACGCTGCCGACACGCTTGTAGAAAACGGGTTCGAGCAGTGCAAGGCGGACCCGTGCGTCTTCCGCAAGATGAAAGACGATGTCGTGGTGATGATTATCGTGATTTATGTGGATGACATTTTGGTGGCTGGGTCTGATGATGATTGCAAGGAGTTGCGCGCTTCCCTCAACAAGGCATTCCCCACCAAAGACCTTGGAGAGTGTGTGTGGTTCGACGGGTGTGCCGTTGAGAGAGACCTAGAGGCTGGGACCCTTAGAATCTCCCAAACCGCGTACATTCACAGCATCGTAAATCGCTTTGATGTGCAGTCGACCTCCTCCATCCCTGCTTCCCCTGGTGCCGACCTAGGGCCGAAGCGAGATGACGAAAGTGGAGGGGAGTGGCCGGTGAGGGAGGCCATCGGCAGCATAATGTGGGTGTCGAAGTTCTCGCGCCCGGACATCTCGTTCGCTGTGCGTGCGGTAGCGCGCCACGCCCATGCCTCTGCCGAGAGGCACTGGAAGGCGATACGGAAGATCCTCGTCTACCTCAAAGAGACGAGGGACCTCGGGATCACCTACAAACGGGGATCGGGGCTGGGGCTGGCGGTGTACGTGGACGCTAGCTACGCCGACGCTGAGGATAGGCGTTCGGTGTCAGGGCTGGCAACAACGTTTGGAGGGACCGTCATCAGCCACGGTAGCAAGACGCAAGCTATCGTATCTTTGTCGTCTACGGAGGCAGAGTACATTGCTGCCGGAGAGGGTGTGAAGGAAGCTTTGTTTGTGCGTGCAGTGCTTTCGTTTATTGCCCCAGAGATCAGTGGCGGTAGCATTCAGGTCCTTGAGGACAATCAGGGGGCCATGGCCTTGGTGCAGAACCCCCTTAGCTCAGCGCGTAGCAAGCACATCGACGTGCGGTACCACTTCATTCGTGGATTGTTTAGGTCGGGGGACATCTCGATCAAATTTGTGTCGACGTCGGAGCAACATGCAGACATGCTCACCAAGGCTCTTAGCAAGAGCAACCTGCGGTACTACCGGAAAAAGCTGATGAATTTGCCGGAGTTTCTGTAGGATTTTTTAGCGCTTGGGGAAGGTCATGTATACCATGCGGGGAAAGATGCATTACTGTCGCGGGCTGTGTCCCATTGGCAGGAGTAGGAGGCTTGTCTCGCATTCTTGTCTTCGCCTTGGCCTTCCCGATAAGTGCGGCCGTTGTGATCCGCCGTGATAGCAATGGTTTGTGTTGGATGGGGTTTATTTTCGAGGGGTTTTGCCTGGGCGCCGGGTTTCCCCTCGACCACCGTATTGGCATTTTATTGATGTGTCCGGGGTGTTTTTTGCCCCACTGATGGTTAGTCACTTGCATGAAGAACCAGGGAGGGTGTTCGTGGGTCTACGGACATGGTTTGGATATGTTAGCCGCGTACAAGTGTGACGCAGATGGTGTAGAACCTTTTAGGTAGGGATGCACCCGGGCCCCCTTTTGTTGTGTGCAGCAGCCTTGCTGCCACTCTTCCTTTCTGAGCACGACAGCGCCCTGGGTACGGGCGTTGCCTCACCGTCCGAAGTTAATACACTACACAAAACTATACCCGATAAGTACGCGGAGTACGGCCGACAAACAAGTACATCAAGACGAAGTTTAGGGATATTCGTATACAACCATCGATCCCTTGGCCGGCAAACCTGAAACAGGCAGTGCCGCAGTTGTTAGATTCTATCAAGGCCGCAGCCTTAGATGTCTTGCAACAGGCTGACCCTTTCATCGAGTTTGACAAATCCGATACGTGGGTTCGCGGGTGGGAAAACCCGCTGAAGAAAGCCATCATTAACGCCGTATCCCCAAACAAGCAAACCACTGGTGACCTTATCAGCTCTATCAATGGTATGTTTGTGCAGGTGAAGCAGCGTATGGACGACGGTATGAACGGAGGAGAAGCTTTCAAGCACCTTCTTCGTCTGATCGCGTCCCACTTCAGGCATGAAGACCGTGGAGACGCCTTGACAACGTTGAATGCGTTCGGTGTTCCCAACGGAACTACGTTTGGAGATTTTTTGCGACAGTATCGTACTGCCATGAACAACATCACGCACTATTCCGGTCTTTTTAGCCTAACGAGACTTGGATTGTCGGGATCACAAGGAATAAGATCAACGACGAGTTTTCTGTGATGATGTCTGACTGTTTTCCGGGTGCAAAGTGTACCGCTGCAGAACCCTACAGTAGTCTGGATGAGATGTGGCGAGTGCTGAATGAGTTCACGACCTCTAAGGTTAAGGCAGAGAATGGCGAGCAATATGCTACGCTCTCGCTTAGTGGATTATCGTTGCATTCGCAAGGCGGTAGTCGTTCTCAAGGACGTTCGACGACGCAATCGCAGCAGCCTTGGAGCTCCCAGGGAGCACGTAGCAAATCGGTCATGCGTGTTAAGGCAGAGCCAATTCATGATGTGTTTTGTGTTAGCTACGATGCTTGGCCGCTGGCCACCGATGATCATTGGGAGACAGTGCATGCGTTTGTTTCCAATGGGTTCAAACGCCAACTGCCCCCCCTTTGGACACCACTCCTTAGGACTAGAGCCGACCGAGCACAAGCGTTCAGCGCGAATGCTGGCCGTTGTTTAAACTGTCACGGGTCTGGCCACTCAATCAAACACTGTGAACAACCTTTCACCAATGCTAGTGGTGTACTGAACCCAGATTTAGGTGCACTGACTGATGGTGATGACACGTTTCGCCTGTCGCAAGAGCGCTTGCGGTCCTGGAGGACTAAGCCTGCGACTGCCACAACACACGGCTCACGCAACTCGAATGGCCAACAAAACCGGCGCCGTTCCCACAGACCAGCTCATAGAGTTCAATACGCTGGTAACGCTCCAAACCCGCAACAATACACTCAGACGTGGCATCAACCGCCACCACAGGGCCTGCTGCAATCTAGTGCACCAGCCCAACAGCACACATTGGTAGCATACCAGCCTCATGCAGGTACTGCTCCAGCGTCTGCCACACACGCGCAGCCGGCGTTGCGAATCAACAGCCGACTCCCCGTAGACTCCAACCCAAATGCCCGCACTCCTGGAACGTATAATGTTGGTAACTGACAGCCCAACGGCGGCTTGTCGTTACTCCCCGACCCGCCGATGGCAAAACAGGGAGCAGCTAGATATGTGTCGCAGGATGCGCGTATAGTAGGTACGGTCGAGTGTACCACTCCTGTTCCTACAACCGACACTTCCGCTACAAGCGGTAGTGCTTCGGCCTCATCGGGGGTGAAGATGGTGTAGCCCACACTCCCGATCACGGCAGCTTCAGCGCTGTCGTCAATGCATATACCCCAAGGTTAGGACCAAGAAGTGACCTGTCTTGAAGGCGGCTCCCCGAGTTTTACCACAGCTCAAGCAACTTGCAAACACGGCAGCTTCAGCGCTGTCGTCAGTAAACATACCCCAAGGTTAGGAACTCAAGGAGCGACCTGTCTTGAAGGCGGCTCCCCGAGTTTTAACACAGCTCGAGCAGCTTGCACACACGGCAGCTTCAGCGCTGTCGTCAGTAAACATACCCCAAGGTTAGGAACTCAAGGAGCGACCTGTCTTGAAGGCGGCCTCCCGAGTGTAAACACAGCTCGAGCAGCTTGCACAACGCACGATTACACCACGTTGCCGCCCGCAAACCAGCCTGAACCATTACGTATTGGCTACACGAATGCAAGGGTCGGTTTGAGGTGCGGGTACGGAAGGTCGGGATTGTCGAGCATGCCCAAGAGGTCCGCTCAGACGTCCTCGTGGAAGACCGTTAGGACACCTACATTGTCGACAATACATGAAGTGTCGCCGGGTTTAGCCACCTCGAGCGATGCTTTGGACATGTCCACCGCGTAGCTGGTATTCGTATCTACCCTCCTCCTCCGACCGACGCCAGGTGGTCACCACCAGCATTTGATCCGAGCAAGGAGTACTGCACACCTGACATGGTGTTGTTCTGGCAAGCCCCGTCGGTTTTCTCACAATGTCCATCTTTACTGTAGATGGTGTGGAATACTCTTCTTGTGGAGAACAATTCTTCGCGGCTGCCAAGGCTCGTCTCTTTGGCGACCAAGATACGTTGCGGCGGATTATGCGTGTTTCTGACCCGATTGAACATAAGCGTTACGGACGCCAAGTTAAAGGGTTTGACGAAACTGTTTGGGAGCGCGAGCGTGAAAACGTGGTGCGTGTCGCCTCCTACTACAAATTTTCGCAAAATCCCGCTATGCGACAACATCTTTTGGGCATGGGCGACAAAATGCTCGTCGAAGCTAGCCCATTCGATGCCATATGGGGCATTGCACATCGCGCGGATGATCCTGCTGTAATCCAACCCTCTTTATGGCGGGGCTCCAATCTGCTTGGCAAAAGCCTGCAGGTTGTTCGAGACCTACTCCGAGAGCACGCGCCGACGCCGACACTTCCACCACAAGTTTCGTCCGACGCTCAGCTCCGGAATACAATACATGAGGTTAACCCTGAAACGCAAGAGCGTATTTCGACGGCTGCCGCCGAGGAGGCCGCCCCGTCGTCAGGTTACCGCATAAAATCAGCGCATGTTCCAAGGAATCACAGCGCTGAAGTTCTCGCGGTTACGTCCGCTGAGTATAATGAGGAAGATCGTGTACCGTTGCTCGCTGAGCATGGTCCTTGCCTCGTAGGTGGTGTTGTTACAGTTGACGACGCTTCATTTACGACTCGAGTCAAAATCCACGCTGGGCCAGCCAAATCACAATATGGTTGTGGGGCTCTGCTCGATTCAGGATCACCGGCCACGTTCATCAACTGCAACGCTGTCGGTACCCTCAAAGCCATGGGAGCCATCTCAGAGGCTTGCATCTCGCACGGTAACTCACGTTTTTGGGGAGGTTTTGGTAAATCCGAGTCTCTTCAGACGTCTGATACAGTCCGTCTGAGTGTGCAATTTTTCCACGGTGATACGCCTTCGGCTTCTCTTGCCGTTTGGGCGCACATCGTCCCTGCAAACACCATGCAGTTTCCCATCCTGTTGGGACGCGATAGTTTCTTGCGATTTAACACTCGCACGTACCGTATGTTGCCTCCGAGGCCACTGGACAATCGCGTTTTTGGTGAATATACGCTTGCCCACCAGGATGATTCTGGTGCGGTCGCGTATGTGCCCGATTTCACAGCCCCGGCGGACCAATTCCAGCTCCGCTATGCAGGGCCAACGGGTACTTCATTGTCAGACGACCACCAAATGATTGAAGCCAACTTGGTGCGTTCCAACGGTACACCGGCTCTGACCGGTCAATACCTTGTCGACATGTTGCCTGATGTTTCGTCGAACGAAGAAATCTTTGTCTCCGACAGACGTCAGTTTGTGCCGCTCGCGGGTGCCGCAGAACTTGAGCCAGGAGACTTGCTCGGTACTGCTGCCGCCCCGCTGATGAGCGTCCCGGTAGAGCATTTAGAACAACAGTTTAGTGACGAAGCTGATACTTCATGTTCGGTGCCTGGACCTATTTTGGGTTCTACCGAGGGTAACGCGGACAGGACCGTCGATCCGCAGGTGCGTTGCCACGATCCCTTCGTGCAAAACCTACGATCCACCGATCCTCCTGTCTGTGCCGGACCCAGGGAAATCACCCCCTGCGGCCCCTGCCCCCGCTCACACTTCGCCCTCGCCGCCACCACAGCATGTGATGGAGCGGTTGAGCGCTGATCAGAGAGTTAGCTTTGAGTCATTGTGGAATCGCTTGCCACCTCACCTGAAGTTGGTTTAGTTTGATTTACACGGTCCTGGTTGGTCACCAGAGGTTATCACAGAACTTGGTGATATTTTACATGATTTCCAAGACGTGTTTTCCACATCTTCGACGGATTTAGGGTCCTGTTCCCTGATACCGTTTGAGATCAAAGTACCTCCGGATTGTCCCCTGTGACGTCCACACCGTACCGTATGAATCCTTTGGTTGCAAAGCAAGTCGATGACATTCTGGACCAGTATCTGGCTGCTGGCCTAATTCAGCACTCGACCTCTCCTTATTCCAGCCCCATCGTGGTTATACCAAAGAAGTCTGGTGGAATACGCATCACGGTAAACTACAGAAAGTTGAACCATATCAGCAGCTATGGTCAACTTCCCATCCCCCGAGTCGACCAATTCTAACGAAACTCAACAGAGGTTCGATTTTCTCGCTATTCGATTTCACGGGTTCCTTCCGCCAGATCACTGTCCACAAGGACACTATCCCCCTTACGGCCTTTACGGCCCCCACTCGTTTGTTCGAATGGCTCCGCATGCCGATGGGTGCTAGCCAATCCGCAGGCCACTTTGTCAAAGTGATTAACGAAGTAATCAAAGGATTCGATGGAGTCGAGGCATACCTCGATGACGTCGTTGTTTTTGACGAAGGCCCGCTGCAGCATGTCCGTAATATGCGCACGCTCTTCGAACGGTTGAGAAAGTACGACCTCAAACTTTCTCCCTCGAAGGCCACCATCGGTATCACAAAGGCTGACTTCTTGGGGCACACAATATCTTCGAAAGGTGTCCTCCCCAACGCCCGTAAAGTAGCCGCCCTGGCAGGTATGCCCATGCCTACGACCGTCAAACAACTCAGGTCACTCATGGGTGGTCTGAGCTACTACCGACGTTTCCTCAGAGACATGGCCAAGCGTGTGAAGTCCATTACGCACTTGCTCAAAAAAGGTGTTCCCTTCGCTTTCACGAGCGACATGAAAACAACTGTTCGCAGCCTACTGGCTGAGCTCGCGAAACCGCCCATTTTAGTGTTTCCTGATTGGGACGCTATCGCGGACGGTACACGCCCTTTACGTGTTTGCTGTGACGCCAGCTCCGACGGTCTCGGCGCCGCGCTGGAGCAAGAGCAGAAAGACGGCTCGGTACGGCCGATCGTTTTCATCAGCAGAGCCACGCTCGACGCTGAACGCAACTGGACCGCTCTCGATCTCGAAGCAGGAGCCGTTGTATGGGCGATCAAGCGTCTCCGCGAATACCTTCGTGGCACACACTTCTGCATCTATTCCGACAATAATGCGCTGGAAATTTTGTCAAAAATCAGCGAGCACAACCCACGCGTCCAACGCTGGATTGAGTTCCTTGAAGCATACAGCTACACGTTGGAGTACCGACGAGGTGCCTCCAACGGAAATGCTGACATGCTGTCTCGTCTGCCGATTGAGCCTACTGCCGCCGACATCAACGGTAACAGTAGGTTGACGTCCCCAGAAGACGTTGGTGTGTATCTGATCCAAGTGACAGGTCATGCATCACCCGGACAAACCACGCCTGGCGTTGGTTTGGGTGGGCTGGCGCCCCCGAGCGAGAACGCCGCTTTGGGTGGGCTACCCCTCACTTCCGATGATATTGCGGATTTTCGCGAATACGGGCCTCGAATGAGGATTGACGACCTTGATGCTCCTGCAGGAGAATTCGTCGCTCGTGTTTTTCCGTACGTCAATGCGCGAGGACCTTTGCGACACCTTGCGGACGATCGTGCATCGTCTTGCACCGAACACTCCGTATTTGCTGTGCCTGAGGTTATTTCCGCTGCAACCCAGAAAAAACAGGGCGCTGTGCCGGCACTCCGGTCTTCAACTTCTCCTGTTGTGTCTCCGATGAGACCATTGTATAGGGACACCGCCACGGTTTACGGACCGTCTGCGCGACCCCACACGGATACAGCTGCATTTGCGCTCCCTATCCGCGACACACGGACCGCCGACGATAACTCTCGGTTGCCCCCTGTCGTGTCTCCTGCGACCGCAACTGTCGACGCCGGCTCCCACTCTGATCGTTTGGATGCCGCCGACTCATTGCCGCCGCCTTCGACCTCTCGGTTGCAACCGCATCGTATTGATCCGTCGGAACTGATCTCTACTCGTACGCGTCGCAGAACCGCGGCTGCTGCGGGTCAGCCTCAACCCGATGTAAACTACGGTTTCGGTCCTGATTTGTCGATCCCCCCACACGCTCCGCGTGCAGCTGCGGCTGCAGGCGCTTCTCGTCGTCAGACACGAGTGACGCCAGCTGACACCACGCCCCGAGCCTGCTGTCGAATCTGTCCCAACGGTGCCCATAGCGCCGCCGGAGACGGTTACCGACGCCCCTACGGGTCCTCTGTTGGGTTTGTCACAACCGGCTGCTGCAGCTGGTAAGGCAACGCCCGCAGTGGATCCCATGGTCCTCAATCCTGCAGAGTTAGAATTCCGTGAGCCCGTCGAACGCTACCCGCGTGCCGATTGGGCGCGGGAACAGCAGAAAGAGCCGGTGTGTGAAGCCACCATCCGCTATATTCTCCTCAAACGCCCTCAGAGTCTACCTGTCGATTTCTTTGCCGGAGTGTCATATCACTCCAGGCATAGACCATCGTTGGAGGATATTCGAGAGCTTGCAGATAAAGGACGCCTCGTCACTGACGACGGTCTTTGCCTCTTGGTACGAAAGAATACCAAGCCCCCGGTCTCTTCTGACCGTCCCGGAGGACGAGCTGCACGTCTGTTGAATGACGAACCCACTCGTATCTACGTGCCCATGTTAATGCGACCTTGGGTCATGCAAGCTTGTCATGCCAACGCCCTCTGCCATCTTGGTACCGCTCGCACGCTTAGCTTGCTTGAGAGGTTTTACTGGTGGATTGGGATGAGTATCAGTACTCGTTGGTGGATTCGGCCACTGGGAGCAAGTGACTCGCGCGGCCCTCCCTGTGTCGCACCAAGCACTTTCGATCGAACCAGCAACACGATGACGCGCTTCCAAACTCAAGCTAAAACGCCGCAATGGAAGCGAGGGCCTCGTTGGCTTCTCCAAAAGCCAGGCGACAAGGCGAAAAAAATCACAACCGATCAACTGCGATCAGCATTGTCAAACAAAGGCAACGATGTTAAGTGCCACATACGACGGCAACTTTTTAAAATCCAGTTAAGAAAAAGGTTGTCAATACTGGCTGATGCTTGTCACGGTGATCTTGACCGGGATACACGACTTACGCCCACGCTGCACACCCCGGCCTCAATCACCTGCATCGCCAACATTGCACCGACATGGAGAGACGCCCTTCCTTTCGAATGTACACAACAACTAGATCCTTGCCACTCACGCTATATCCCCATGTCATGTAACACGAAACAGACCCACCACATCTTTCAACATCATAGCACGAAGAGAACGCAAGACACAAGCAACAGGTATCCAAACACCTAACGGCGATAAAAACGAATCGTGCTTGCTTGCTGGCGTAGATGCACGTCTAAGCTTGTGGTATTATCGGCATTCGATTGTATCCCCCTTCAAACCGCAGAACCGCTCCTGCCGGCACAAACAATTAAATACTTTCCCAAAAAAACAACAACAGCAGTGCCCAGCCAACGTCAGCACCAATTGCTTCTCCAATAGTCAGCAAGCCCGGGCAAGCTCAAAAAAATTCCGCACGGGTGGCGTGACGGAGGTAAGCATAGCATCCATCATTCCCAAGTTCATGGGGGCAACGTCTGACTGTAAAACCACTCATGTGCCCGTGCCCGATCGATCGGCCTAGACCATGGGTGCGCTTGCGTTTCCGGTGGGTTTGCTCGTGTAACCGCCGCCAGGCCGGGGCTTGCTAGACAGTCGGTCCGAGTGCCCAGACAAGTTGTGGCGGTTGTTTTGAGACGAACGATCGTCTCCGCCGCGCTCATCGATGCTTCCCTCTTGAAGCACGCCGTACAGGACAAACGTGTCGACCGCGATATGGATGTACCTGAAGAGCCACGACCAAATCTGTAGGAGCGGCCTGAAGGATGCACCAAGGTGGAAAGGGCGCCACCGCATACACACACGCACCGCGTCTGTTGTTCGTCACATTGAGAATCATGTCAAATTCATTGGTCTGCCAGTTGGCACCGTCGAGCTACTTCTTATTTAAACAGGTAAATGACATCTACTATTTACGACACCCGTGTCGTAATCTGTTATTCCGACATCATTTCAAATGCTTCGAAGCCACCTTCACTACGGTCCCGCGGGTCTCAGCCGTCGCGCAAGCCCTCGGTTGGCCGAAAGTGACCGGTGGTCGCCGAGATATGGCCCAACACGACCTCACGGCACCACCTCGGCGGTGTCGTAGACAAGCTTAACTGTACATACGACACAGCTCGAATCTCTTCCGAACAAACTCCAAAGAGGCACGAAACCAACTGTGCTGTGTTACCACGGGTTCCAGTTGTCACACAAGTCGTCGTTCGGCCGAAACCGACACATGGTTCCCGAGATACGCCCAAGAATGTGGCCACAGCTCCACGCTTCGGTGGTGTTGTATGCACAGAAGACGAGCTTATCTATGACACCACTGTACATTTTCTTGAAAATCACATGCAACGTGCACAAAACCAACTGCGCCGTGTTTCCACTGGCCCTAGCTTTCGCACACGCCGTCGTTCGGTCCAAACCGACACATGGTTGCTGAGTGCCAAGAATGAGGCCACATCACCGTTTCGGCGGTGTCGTAGGTTTGACAGTCTGCTACCCTCGAACAGTTTTGAAACTACTGTACATCCAGTGGGCACGAAACCGGCAGCGCTGTGTTCCCATGTCCCCCAGCTGCCGCGCCATCGTATGGCCCACAAACCGAGACGTGTTCATACAAACAAATCACTGTACGGCATCGACCGGTGCGGTAGATAGACCGTGATTATCGGTTCAGTAGATGTACGTGCCCCGCAGAAACATGTGTATTATTGAAGGTGGGACCGTTTCAAAACATTCTAGGCTTGACTTGTTTCCACCACATTGTGCCAGGAGTTGGATTCCCGCTCGAAAATGTAATTACACACACACAACCACGACCTCACAGCACTGGGGGATATCTTGCAATCAGAAATGCCGGCAGAACCAGCAGTACTACCATTTCCGTTCTCTTATATTTTTCCTTTTGTCATCCCAAAAACAGACAACTGGCCAAAGAACCCCCTCTCATTACGGTGTCTTTTCCCGTCATTTTTCAGAAAAAAGACAACACGCTATCCTGTCTTTTTTCAGAAAGTTGAGACAGGATTGGGGTGTCAAAATTTGTTGTCACAACCACAGACTCAACTTTGAATCGCTCGAAGGGTGATCCCCGCATCTAACGGTGGGCACACGAGTTGTGTGATGTGGCTGGTACAGAGTCGGTAGCATCGGCGGTAGCCGTTGATTTTTTATTCGGCTCGACCAGGTGGGCAACCCGATGTTTGCGACAAACAAGCGCCAAAACGAGCCGAGAGAGCCTGGACGCAGCAGCGGTGAGTAAATTTTCGTGTACTGTCAACTTTGCGAACCCAACATCTGGGCGTGCTACAGCCTCCTGGTCTGTATCAACCATCACCCAAGACGAACTATACGCACAGCTCATGGCGCATACCTTGGTCATCACTGTTGCTTGAGTGGGTGGCGAGGGATCACCGGCAAGCCAAAGTTGCGACACGGGCAAAAGAGAAAAAAAACTGGTTGCTGACGCGGTGGGCTATTTTCACTGTGATGTTGACTCTCGTCACCCCAGTTTCCGTGCCTCGCATCGTCCTGTGGTCTCCATCAGTCCCCACACAAGATGGGCCATGCACACAGCTTGTATGCGATAGCTTTACAGTTGCTGCTGCGTCACTCTGTGAGGAGATATCACTGAAAAACTACATCGGTGAGAAGGTGCATTATGTGTGACGAGCAGCCGTTGCAGAGAGTCTCTTATAATATCGATGACTCGGATGAGAAAAAGGATCGACTAGCACCGTCAGAAGCGGGTCATCCCTTTTTTTAGAACGTAAATCTCACAGAAAGACTACTCGTTCGAGATATAAACCCAGTCGAAAGGGATGTGCTGGAGTGTTTACAGTGAGTGGAGGGAAACCGGTCCCTTTTGGGGTCGTCAATTTGGGGGTGTACTCATAGTCGTGCATGCCGTAGTCGTTAGACCATTGACCT
>FN648707.1:342478-361322 GCA_000310025.1 Ectocarpus siliculosus
ATTTTTTTTGGGGGCCTTCGGGGGGGGGGGGGGGTACGAAGGTCTCATCCCCCCCCCCCAAACGCCACACAATTTCCTGTATAAACAAGCCTATAGTGAATACTATATACAAAGTGGGCACATTTCATGCAAGGGGGTACAGTAGTACATCCACGTAGCCCCTGCTCCAGAGTACCGCAGCCCGCAGCCGCGGTACCGTCCGTAGCAGAGGAGCGAGAGAGAGCGAGAGGTTGGGGAGAGAGGTCACGATGAGCACAGTCTCCGTGGGGAGGGGATTCCTATCAACAACCCCCTTCGACAAGACGGCTTGGCTAAACCGCGTCTGCCGAGAGCGAGCGGATGGCATGGAGTTTGTTTGCCGCTGCGGACACAACTTCGGCGACGGTTTAGGAGTCGACGAGGGCACCGCCTTGAAGCATGAGGCTTCGCACAAGCACGAAGAGTGAGTGTAGCCTTGGTTGCATTATAGTATAATCTGCCTCGCAGCAGCAGCAGCAGCAGCAGCAGCAGCAGTAGTAGCAAGAACAACACACACAACAACAACACACACCAAGGTTGGACGCAACCAAGAGTGCGCGAATGCGGAGCCCTCGCGATGCAACTGCCGTCGTGTTGTACACACCAAACGTGGTTGTACTGCTGCCCGTGTAGCTGGCAGCGGCAGCTGCGTGTGTGTTGTGCTGCTTCCCATGTAACTGGAAGCAGCAGTAGCGGGAGCCTCAACAGCAGAGGCAGAAGCCGCAGCGGTAGCTGAGCAGCATGACAACTTGTGACAACGTTTGAAAAAAAAAATGCGCGAAATGCAGACCGGCACCACCCACAAGGCTGTGGGCCACGGGGATATTCGTGCCTCTGCAGAACTGGCCTTTACATCGGTATCCCCTGCCCTTGCCTGCCACTTTCCGCACGCCCATCGCATGCGAGCAGATAGCGTTCGCCTGTTGCGAAAATCGCTCAGAGGAATAGCAGTGGCAACTGGGTTTGCACCGCGTGCCAGCACTATTTCGGCTCCGGTGAACGGCTGACCCAGTTTCATGTGAACCAGCACGAGAGGTCGACCGCACACATGTGAGGGCATATGGCGGTCGGTGTCCGCAGTTGCATACTCGAGAAGTTTGGACTGCTCGCTTTTGTGCTTACCAACATTTCAAGACCTCGCAAGACCCGTTACTTTGTCCATCCTCGCTGCACGCATGTCGCGCAAAGTATCAATGCGTGCATGCAGCTTTGTCGATGTGTGCGAATGCGTCGCTTACTACGCAACTTGACACAGTATGTAGACTAAAACGATTAGATAATTGTTCCGTCTCTCAACGGCGGATCAATCAATATTTACTCACATCCGCAGGTGTGGCGCTGAAACTAAGCGTCAGAGGAATACGATGCTGAGGTTTTTTAAACCGACGAGCACTACGGGCGGCGGGAAGGGGTCGAGGGACGTGATGGATAGCAGCGGTGGCGCAAGCAGTGACGTTGAGGTGGTTACGACGGGAGTTGCAGGCGGGCGTGAGGGCGGAACGGGCACGGGTAGCGACGGCGAGGTGGTTGCGACGGGAGTTGTGAACGGGCGTGAGGGATGTGAGGGCGCGAGCAGCGAAATGTTTGGAGCTTTCTCCGACGCTGCACACGAGAGTGGTTCGACCGATATGGTGCGCGTCCAAAACCCCCTCCACTGCGCGGGATTGCGTCCGAATGTTCGGGAGCCTCTTCTCCAACACTACCCAGCAGCTTTGCATGGTGTCGTCAAATAGGGGCTGTCGTGGGAGGCTCGGATAGACCCGAATGGCGTGGCTCTTTACGCCGTGGAATCCGTCTCCCACGGCATCCTGAGCCCAGGTTGTGCTGGAGCAGTGGAAGAACCAGGAGGCCCGTGCGAGCCGTGTGTGGACATCAAGGGCAGTAAGGTTTCCAGAGGTGAGACCACGTGGCGAACAAACGCGAAATAAGAAGGCACAACTAGGAAGGCAAGACAATTTAACTGTCGTACCCTCATTCCACCACACATGTACTTTTTTTTAATTGGATTGTTCGTTTGAGTGGGAAAACCGAAAGCTGCACACAGCGACTACTTACAGCTTCTCTCTTGCCCTTGTCGAAGAACTGGACCCGACGTTGGAGATGGGCAAGCAGACGTACAAGTACGTGTTCAGTTTGGACGAGTTATCACCACACAGCACGTGCTTGAAGCTGAAGTGGAAAGGGTGCAAGGCTGGGCGGCGGTTCCTGACGTGCGACCACCACCACGCAACCAAGTCGCCCCTCTTCCTCTTCATGACAACCTCACTTGCATGGCGGGCGGGGCTCTCGGGGCGGAGGAAGTTCCGGTAGCTTCTGTGGATGGGAAAGTGGAGTGCCCGCTGTGTTTCTCGGAGGTGTCCGCGAAACTACTGCTGTAGCACATGGGGGGACACATCTATTAGATATATTGGGAGTACTCGTAGCATAGTATGACGGTTGAGATGTCCGGTACGTACGTACGAAAGTAACAGTGATGAGATGCGGAGGGATAGGAACTTTCTACATATATTCCTTGGTTGCGAGAGGTATTTGGTGGAGATTCAGAGAGATTCGTTGAGTGACAAAGAGTGAAGGCGTGCCCAGATACCGTGAAGGTTTGACGAGCACTGGCACGCCCCCGATGAATACAATACTTTCCAATCCTTTTGATATACGTTTTCAACACGTTTTCTACCTATCCACGCTCCGCCATGAGCCACCCGCTTTGAGCTCCAACCACAAAGAACCGAGCCACCCGAATTATCGATCACGTATGACACGTCGTCTACGAGATTCGCGGTCGAGCTTGGTTTAGGAGCATCGCCTTGCGGCGATCGACAGCAGGGTCAAGATGGCCTCCAGGCGCGAAGATGAATCCCGCCCAGCAGCGGAAGCCCGCCAAGCAGCGGAGGACGCCAGGATCGAAGAACTGGTCAACGAGCGAGTAGCAGCTCGGATGGAGCAGCTGATGGAGGAGAAACTGGCCAAGAAGATGGCCGAGATGGAGGTGCGGCATCGAGCCGAGCAGCAGCGGGGAGGAAATGAGGAACAAGAGGCAGCACACCAGCAAGATCCTGGGCGCCCAACACCCAACCCCTCCGCAGACGAGCTGGCAGACGCGATTGCGACTGCCATGGCCGGTCGCCTCCAAACCTCAGGGGATATCGGTGCAGTGTCTCACCCTGCAACCCTCCGTATGACTGAGAGTAGACGAATAGAGCCTTGGGATGGTGTGTTCAAGTCGGGGAACAGTAGGCAGCAGAAGCTTTTGACTTTTTCGATCGAGCATGGTAGCACGCTTTGCGCAGGAGGATGTTCACGAAGTAGTGATGAGCAACCAAGACATCCCAGTAGGGAGGCAGGGGATCAGTATGACTGACCTGAAGACTGAGTATGGCGAACAAAAGGTAGCCAAGGCTATAGTGGCATGGAATGTGCTAATCACGTCAATCTCGTACATGCCGATTCTGTCGGAAATCGTGTCGGACGGGAGCCCGAGTGGTGGCTGGAGGATTTTCCTCAAATATTACGAGCCACAAGCGAAAGCGGAGAAGAAAAGACTTTTGAAAGAGTACCATGGCTTCGCAATGCATGCAAACGAACATCCACAAGAGTACTTCGGTAGGTTCTCTATTTTGCGGAGTAGACTAGCGTCGCACGGGACAGTGTATCCTGACAACGAAGCAAACGACCACCTAGTGTCTGCACTCTCGTCCGACTACAAGATAGAGAAGAAACTTTTGGACCGCACCCCTGATTTGACTTTTGAGCAGATTGAGGATTCCGTGAAGGAGGCCCACACGGACCTGGTGCGCGCACGGGAGGAGGAGCAAAAGAGTGGCGTGGGGCACGCCTTCGTCGCTTCCGGTGCGCCCCGGGGCGACGGACGTGTCCCAAATGGGTCGAGTGGGAACGGCGGCGGACAGGACGGCAAAGGCGACGGTCGGAGCAGGAGCGACGAGACCAGAGGAGACAGTCGCTGTCATTTTCATCCGTGGTCAAACCACACCAACGCGGAGTGCTACCAACAGCAGCGGGAAAAGGAGAGAAAGCAGCGGCAGCAGCAGCGGCGGCAGCAGTCATCACAGCAGCAACAACAACAGTCGCAGCAGCCTCAACAGCAGCATCCGCAGCAGTCTCAACAGCAGCATCCGCAGCAGCCTCAGCAACAGCAGTACTACCATCCTCGTCCCCAACAGCAGCAGCAGCAGCAGCAGCAGCAACAAGGCGGCCGCGGTGGGGGGGGCTGGCGTGGTGGACCCCAGCACGGACCTCATGGCGGACGCGGAGCGCAGCAAAGGTATGGAAACTCTGTCCCCCCTCGCCCGCAGCAGCAGCAATGGCGACCCTCGCACGGGCATGCAAACGTGATGCACCACGAACACGGTGCACCGCCCTACGGGGGGCCCGCAAATAGTAGCGAGTATGGGGGTTGGGAGCAGCCGCAGCCACAGTACCAGCAGCCTCCGCCTGACTACACCCAGCAGCAGCAGCCGTACTACCCGCCACCGACGCCTTACTACGAGCAGCAGCAGCCGCCGACACAGCCTCCGCCTCCGCCGACGTTCCAGCAGCAGCAGCACTCGACTCATGCCCCGCCCCACTCCTCTCCTCCCGGAGCAGCAGCACCGGCCCCGGGCTCCCTCCACTTCTTGATGGCACGTTTCGTGTCTGCAGGCGAGATTGTTCCGAGTGGTGTTGTAGCGAGTACCGAGCGTGAGAATGGTAATGGATTTGCTTTGTCTGCGCAGAACCCGCTTTCCCATTTTGGTAGAGAGAAGTTTTGGGCCGACAGCGGTGCCACGAACACCTTTGTTAGCAGTAGCCACCACATGTTCGATTTGAGGCCAGTGCCGACTGGTAAAGAGTACATACAGGTTGGAAACGGTGCTTATTTGCGCATGCAGTGTGTGGGGAAGGTCAACATGGCCTTTCACATGCAAGACCAGTCAGGAGAGCATGATTTTTGCGTGCAGATGTCGGACGTGTACGTTGTGCCTGGAATCACCTTCAATATTTTTTCGTTGCACCACACGCAGCGTAGGCAGCGCATCGTTCTAGACGAGACCGGCGTCCACCTATTCGATGGTAGGCTTTCCTTTGCATACTCTGACGTAGGATGCTCGCTCTGGGCTACTCGATTGCCCCAGGATTATACTGGTAGCGCTGTGACCTACAGCCCCGATGCCCCCCCCCCGTGTTTCTGCCCAAGCGTCCCCGCCTGGCGTTGGCACAGGCCTTGTTGCGGCAAACCCCCCTTTCCCACAGAGTGCAGGAGCGGGCGCGACTTCGAGTGCGAGTGCGAGTACCGGCTTCCAGTCCGTCGCTGCGGTCGGCGTTGTACCTGCGAGTTCTGGCTTCCAGTCCGTCGCAACGGCCGGCGTTGTACCTTCGACTCCTGGTGTCCAGCCCACCGGCTCCGACGGTGTAGTACCTTCGACTCCCAGCGTCCCCTCCACCACTTCCGGTGTAGTGCTGCCGATTTGTGCTTTTCCGTCTGTCGAAGTAGACCCAATCCCCACGACGATCCCTGATTTTCAGCCTGTGATTACTGCTGCCGTAGAATCGTCTTCGATTGTGCCTCCCCCTGCCGTAGAGCTGACAGACTATCGCGAGATCGAGATCAACCCCCTTGTCTCTCAGGACGAATTACCGATCATGGACATGAGCATGTTCCTAGATGTTGGGTTGATGGATGGCAAAGACACGGTCCCCCCGGGTGATTTTTTTCCGGATGCGCATGAATTCTCTGCGTCTGCGGAGCCCCCTCCCTTGGCTTTCACTGTGCAGCATGATGATTTGGAGGTGTTGAGAGGTTTTCTCTCCGAGTGCAATGAGCAGCAGGCCGTAGCCCCTCCGTCTCTTTCCCACGCGTTGGCGATTATCGCCCCCGGTGCTTCCCCCTTTTCGGTAGGAAAATCCACGCCCACCATCGATATTAATCTGTTCCACGCTTCCACCGGCCACGTGAACGAATTTTTGATGCGTGAGACTGCCAAGCAGCAGGGTGTTCGGCTGGTCGGGGAGCTGCAGCCATGTGTGGGCTGTGTGGAGGCGAAGGGCAGGAGGGCCCCGGTGCCGCGGCGTGGGACACGCGCTGCGGTGCCGTTCGGCAAGGTCCACATCGATCTCACGGGCCCGTTCACCGAGGCGATGGACGGCTCCCGGTACCTGATCATGTTCGTGGACAGCGCATCGCGGTGGCAACGGGCGTACGGGATGCGGGCGAAGAGCGACACCCTGAAGTACGTGAAGCGCTTCTTGGCCGACATGAACGGCATGGGCACTCCGGGATGTTTCCACATGGACAACGGCGGCGAGTTCACCGGCGCCGCTTTCATCGAGTTCTGCGACGCCGCCGGCATCCGGCGCGAGTACACCGCGCCGAACACCCCCAAACAAAACGCCGTCGCCGAGAGCGCCATCTGGCGTGCGATGAAGGGGGGCCACGCCGCGCGACGCCACATCCTCTCCATGGCCCACGTCGACCTCGCCTCCGTCCCCAACATCGGCGCCAACGGACAACGCCTGTGGCTCTCGTCGGCGCTCTGGGCATCCGGTTGTTTCAACCGCTCCGCGACGAAGGCCAATCAGGGCTGGATGTCGCCGTTCGAGGCCTTCTTCGGCCGGAAGCCGCCCCTCACCGTCGTCCCCTTTTTCCAGGAGGGTAGGATGCGCGTGAAGCGGGCCACCAAGGCGGACGTCCAATCCGCGAGGTGCTTCTACCTGCACGGCGCCAACAACCACTCGACGTCTACCGCCGTCGTTCTTCGCGCTGACACCGGTCGCCTCGCCCTCACCAACAACGTCGTGTGGGTCAACCGCCGGGCAGGAGCGCCGGCGCCGGTGCCGGCCATCGGGGGGGGTTCTTCGGTCACCGCGGCGCCCTCGCCGGCCGCCGCCGTACCTGCGGCCGATGCCGCACCGCCGCCGCCCCCGCGGACATGGACGTACTACCCCCCTGCACCAGCGACCACCGCAGCGCCGCCCCCTTCCCCGTCGATCTTCACAGGATCTTCAGCGCCGTCGCCGATCTCCGTCGCACCATCCTCAGCCCCGCCGTCGACCGCAGCCACTCCGCCCCGTTCGCCCCCGGGCCTACCGCCGCCGCCGCCGAAGCCCGCCAGCACCGCCGTCCCCGCTCCTCCGCACCCGCCGCTTTCGAAACGAGCCGTCAAGGAGTTGGGACGAGAGGACACGAGGGTTCACGGCCGCACACGCGGCGATGGAGTCGCGGTTCATGGATGAGCAACAAAAACCGCCGTCGCCACCCAGTGGCGGCACCGCTCTCCACCACCGCCTTGAGCTGTTGGACATGATGGACAAGGACACCCTCATCTCGTCGCTCGCCACCCGGGAGGCCGTGGATCAAGGACGCCGCGACCTACCGCCCCCGCCGCAACAGGATCCGAGTCCTGGAGGCCGTGGAAGCGGGGGCCCCGTGGGAGCTGGGGGGCCCGTGGATTCCGGGGGGGGGGGGGAGACCGCAGATGTGTCGCAACGATGTTCGCCACCCGCGAGGATGTGGACGCCGCTCTTCGCGCCGAGCGTCCTCCTGACAAGATGCCTGACCTTCCGCACTGCATGGCCAGCGACCTCCGCGAGCCGAAGACGTTCAACGAGGCCATGCGGTCTCAACATTCAGAGTTATGGAATGATGCAATCGGTCGAGAGTTTTTCGGTTTGTTGGATGCAGGAACTTTTAGTACCGGTGTAGCAACCAGTAGAGAACGCCATCAATGCTAAGTGGGTATTCAACTGTAAGGCAGACGAGTATGGATGGCCGACGAAATTCAAGGCAAGACTTGTAGCGCGGGGGGACATGCAGAGGGCTTCGATTGATTTTGGAGAATTGTTTGCACCCACCGTATCAGTGTCTAGTGTGCGCTTGTTGGCAGCATTAGCATGTGAGCAGAATCTTGACTTGTGCCATTTTGATATTCAGCAGGCTTTTGTGCAGTCTGAGCTTGATGAGGATGTTTTCATGCGCTTACCGCAGGGGTGTGGTAGGTTATCTGGCCTGATCGTGAAGCTGTGCAAGAGTCTGTATGGTTTGAAGCAGGCATCACGACATTGGCATGCGCACCTGACGAGGTGTTTGTTACTTTTAGGTTTTTTGCAGTGTCTGGCGGATGCATGTGTTTTTCTGATTGATGGAGGAGGGACGTGTGATCATGATCATCGTGGTCCACGTGGATGACATTTTTGCTGTAGGGCAGAAGGAGAGGTGTGACAAGTTTGGCAGGGATCTCAACGAGATGGTCCCCGTGAAGAACCTTGGAGAGTTGAGGTGGTACTCCGCGTGCTTTTACGAGAGAGACGTAGAGAGAGGGCTGTTGAGGATTTCGCAGCAGAGGTTTGCCGAAGAGTTGGCTGCAGAGTACGGAATTGAGTGGGGGAGGAGTGTGCCCTTGCCT
The DNA here is from genome assembly GCA_000310025.1 of Ectocarpus siliculosus. Lineage (NCBI taxonomy): Eukaryota > Phaeophyceae > Ectocarpales > Ectocarpaceae > Ectocarpus > Ectocarpus siliculosus. Next base: position 350,893 of record FN648707.1, read on the forward strand.
GTGAGCGTGAAGCTCACCGACTTTGACGAGAACGAAGCGTGCGCTGATGTCCCTTTTCGCGAGTTGGTAGGATCTCTGATGTGGTTGGCCACTCAAACAAGGCCGGACATCGCGAACGCAGTACGAGCAGTAGCGCGGTATTGTGCATCTCCCAAGATGGTGCACTGGAAGGCAGCACTCGGTATTTTAGGGTACGTACGGAGGACGAGTTGGATGGGGATTACATTTGAGAGGGGAGTGGTGACTGGGATCAGCATGCAGGTGTTTGTGGATGCCGACTATGCAAGCAAGGCGACAGACCGTAGATCGGTGTCAGGAGGGCTAGTGATGTGTGGGGGAGGGTGTGTGACTTGGTTTTCGAGGACACAATAAGTGTGTCACGCTTTCCACCACGGAAGCAGAGTATGTGGCAATTGCCGATGTCTTGAAGGAAGTGTTGTTCCTGAGGCAGGTGTGGCGTTTTATGTTGCCAGATGCAGGTATGCCGTGCATCCCGGTGTTCGAGGATAATCAGGGAGCGATTCAGATTGCGCACAACCCGATCACGAACTCCAACTCGAAACACATCGATGTACGACATCACTTTATCAGGGAGCTGGTAGAGAGGAAGGAGATTTCAATTACTCATGTGCCGACGCAATTTCAGCATGCAGATTTCTTGACGAAGGCCATTAGCAAGGAGTCTTTTGCGTTGCACCGTGACTTTGTGATGAACTTGCAGTGAAGGAAGTGTTTTGGGGTCGATTCGTATTCTGTGATGGAGAGAGTGAGAGAGACGAGAGATTGGACAAGAGAAAAGAGAGAGTCTGGTGAAGGTTGGAGGAGTTGTTGTGTTTAGTTTTTCTTGATTGTTTTGGAGGAGTTTTGATTGTGTTTGATTTTTCTTGTGATGGACTTGGAGGATTTTGGATTGTTTTGGTGAAGATATTGGTTTTTGTTTGTTTTGGAGAGATGGTAAAGAGAAATTTGGTTTTTCTCGGAGCATGACGATGCATACGAGTAGGGGGGCTATTAGATATATTGGGAGTACTCGTAGCATAGTATGACGGTTGAGATGTCCGGTACGTACGTACGAAAGTAACAGTGATGAGATGCGGAGGGATAGGAACTTTCTACATATATTCCTTGGTTGCGAGAGGTATTTGGTGGAGATTCAGAGAGATTCGTTGAGTGACAAAGAGTGAAGGCGTGCCCAGATACCGTGAAGGTTTGACGAGCACTGGCACGCCCCCGATGAATACAATACTTTCCAATCCTTTTGATATACGTTTTCAACACGTTTTCTACCTATCCACGCTCCGCCATGAGCCACCCGCTTTGAGCTCCAACCACAAAGAACCGAGCCACCCGAATTATCGATCAACATCCTCGTAAGCAAGTGCACTTTGTTTCTGTTTCTGTGAGTTCAAAGGACTGCCTGATATTCCAAGTTGGACATACCTGCAGGAACGATGACAACGTTTTGTTTTGAATGTATTGCTGTTGATGGTACTGCCGCTCCCACAGGACCGACGGCAGCGCAACACGTGCGGCTTTTGTGGCGGGGACATTGGGGAGAAGTGCAAGACGTGGGTTGTCGAAGCAAAGACGGGGAAGGCTGCGTCTCAGATACACTCCAACTGTTCTCTTGCGCCCAAGTTGGACTCGCGAACAAGTCTCGTTGCTATCGGCCTAAAAGCGGCGTCGAAGTTCACGACCTCTACACCTTGCACAAACGTACCCCTGAAGTGCTTGTTTTGCAGCCCTGAAAAGTGGGTGTGGAAGTACACCATGTCCCACCTTGAGGAGGAGGAGGAGGAGGAGCAGGAGGAGGAGGAGCACGAGGAGGAGGAGGAGGGGGTGGGGGTGGGGGGGGAAGAGGATGAAGGGCGAAGGCGCTCAACGCGAAAGCGCTCGAAGAAACGGCGGTTGAGGGAGGTGGAGGGGCTTCGGGGAGTGAAAAATAAGTACCATGCAAGACAAATTGCTATTATTTGTGGATGGGTGTTGCACGTGGCGAAGGTGATTCCACCGCCGTAGGTTCATCGACAGCCCCTCTTCGGTATGTTGCCGGCTTGAGTAAGCTTGGAATGATGACGTTTCGACGCATGGGTATGTGTCATTTGGTTGTGTCATTTCGCCACATTCGACCGAGGTCAAATGTCGTGGACTTGTCGCAGAGGCTTAGAGAAGTTCTAAGTTACTTGTAGCTGAGGGGTTGTCCCCAAGCACTACTGCTGTACTTCAAGACATGAAAACCAAATAAGAAGTGTACCCAGCCCATCACAGCTTATTTCAGTACATGAAGTAGCAACCTACACGTTCCTAGGTCCTGCTTGCACGTCGTGCCGTAAACACCACCACACGCAAGCACACGCAATGGAGAAGGAGAAACCCAAAAGAAAGCCTGTACGAAAATATTCCAAAAAAAAAACATTTTTCACACCCCTCCCGGGGGGGGGGGGTAGGGTTCGGTGTCGGAGAAATTGTTTTTGTGCGCCCTTGCTGGGTGTTGGAAATAGATCTGGGTGGTGATCATCGTGTCGTGTGATACAATTTCAACGGGTTAAGATGAAATGGAGCAACTATTGCTGTAAGTGTATGAGCATTGTATATGAGCGCTGTATGAGCGTTGTATAAGCGCTCGAAGCCGGTCGCCCCGGTGGTCTAGTTGGTATCCTCGAAACCTTCTAGAGGTCAGGTCAGGGGTTCGAATCCCGGCGTAAGCGAGCTTTTCTTGCAAAGTGAGTTTTTCTCTCGCTTCCGCTCCTGGCCTAGTGGACAGCGCTAGTAGTTCGTGTGTACACAGAGGGAAGAGAGTGCTGAACTCTTCTCGCATTAAAAATCGAAGGCAAAGTATCGCAGAAGGGGAGGGTAGAGAGGGGCTCTTCTGTGTGACCACGGGTTGGAGTAAACGGCAGTACTAGTGCTGTGAGCGCTGATTTGAAGTGAAGACAAAAAAAAAAAAAAAACGCTCGATGGATGTTTTGAATATTCGTTGGATATGGATACTTGGCGCCATTGTGGGGTATTGAAGTATCTTGACGGAGGATCAGAATCCCAGCCTCACATCTTGCCTAAAGCGCTTACGAAGATATATCCTCGCGACATAATAACAAACATGATCTCAGCGCGCACGCGCACGCGTCATTGTTGTCGTTTTGTCGTCTCTCGAGGGAAATGTCGTCTCTCGAGGGGAAAAAACAGCTGAAAAAAAACAACACTGACACGGGGGGGGGGTGGCTGATTGCAGAGGGCACCAGCCTTGGATTTCTCACTCGACAGACCACCTTTCGAGCGGAAAACTGCCTAGAACATGGCATCCTACCACTGGTCTCCATCGTGGAGCATGGGGGCAGTGAGTGGTGTGCTGATTCAAACGACAAGTTCAAGGAGAAGAAGAAGCAGCAGCAACAGAGGAAGGAACGCATGAATTTTGCGCCTCAGCGCGCTAGGTGGGCACCCAAGCGCCTGCACAGTCACATACTGCTGAGGTACGGCATGGTGCCTGTCGTGCGGCTGGTGAGATCGTATTTTTGCTCGTGTTGCGTTCCGGGAGGTGTGGCAAACAGAGGGGGGATGTTTTTGTGTGTACCAAGCCGTGGCTGTCTGCTTCCTCTCTTGTCACCAATATTATTGCTGTGGATTTCCGCGGCAAACAGGCATGCCGGGAAGCGGGCAATCCGGGTCTGCAAGAGGTGATTGCTGGGCAGACGCAGAGGAGAACAATATCTACAGAGGAGAACAATATGTAGAGAAGTTCTTAGAAAATAGGGTGTTTGCGGACTGGTCTCAGGTCTTGGTCTTGGAATCGGAAGCAAGTCCAAAACCAAGACCGGAATCGTGTTTCAAAACTGCTTGCGAAGAATGGAGTGTGATTTTTTCGGTCTTGAGTACGCGGGAATTTTCAAGAACGTTGCTTTCAATACGACGGAACCCCTTCGCCGGCGGCGGCCTGCCAGACAGATGATTGAGCCGACTCGGAACATAACAACATATATATTTTCGAGCTTTCGCCTCCACCCCAACAAGGCTACTACTACTCTACTGCACCCACACCCACAGCTAACTAAGTAACTAGGGTTAAGGATTGGCCCCCCGCCCCCCAATGGGGCTGTGGGCCAACATCCAGGACGGATGGTGATGAGTGTCCGGGAGGACAGAAAGAAGAAGAAGAAGGGGAGAGGATTTGTAGTAGGGGCGGGAAGAAGGGACGGTGTCGGGAGAGGCAAGGAAGTGGTGAAGAATTTCGGCACTCGACGAGCGCGCGGTCCCGTCGGGGGTCAAAGGGACATGTCAGTCCGTAGTCTTGTCTATCGGAATCGAAAAGCAGAAAAATGGAGGTATACATTATGTACGTACATAACGATGGAGAAGGCCGACGAGGAAGGTACGAAGAGAGGAAACTGCACCCCACGTTCGAAGTCGGTGTGAAAACCGTCGCAAGGAAGGAGTGCGAAGGGAACAAAAAACAAAAAGGAGACGTCGACGTTTGCGTCGTGGAACGATCCTTTCGTTTATATCGCAGGTACTCACCAATGCAAGACGGGGAGGTGAAGTACCCATCGTGAAAGTCAAAGCGCAGGTCATAACTGCATATGACTCATGCGCGGAGAAGTTACCACGGAGACTTATCAGGAAGAAGTTTGAAGACCGGCTTAGAAGGTTTGAAGACACAAACACACACGCGACGATGGCAAGCGCAACGTCAAAACTTCACCAGAAGAAAAGTGCATACAAAAAAAGAAAAGGCCGGATGCCGACCTAGGGATCTCTCGGAATGAAGGAATTCCCACAATTTCCAACAGGTAATCCACAAGTATCGAGGAGGCCGACGACGATTACTGACACACATGTGGTACGCAAAGAAGGATAGGGGAAGGAAACCCAAGGGGAGAAAACTCGTACTTTATTGCAATCCTTCCTTATAACTTCACTCACCAATGCAAGACGGGGAGGTAAAATACCTATCGTGAAAGTCAAAGCGCAGGTCATAACTGCAAATGACTCATTCGCGGAGAAGTTAACACGGAGACTTATCAGGAAGAAGTTTGAAGGCCAGCTAAGAAGGCTTGACAAGCGACCATGGCAATCGCAACGGCAGGAAGCTGCCGTGACAACACAAGTACCTCGACACTCCCATCACGACTTCTATGTACAGTAGTAATACGATGTGGAAGATCCCCGAGGAGAGCCTTTGCGCGGCAACAACTACAGAGAGAGCGGGAGGTCTGCGTGTACTTGTTGGTGGACATGTGGCAGGCGCACGACACGCGAACGGATGTTTGCATCGCATAGTAGTAATAGCAGTATGGCTCGCCGTCGCAGGAGGTATCCCATCCAGTCATGGCCGTTGCCTGCCGTAATAGGCGGACGGACGTCGTCCGGCGTCTGGTCCACACTGCTGTGAAGCATCAACAAACAGTGATCGAGCTATCTACATATATACCGACGTCCAAGACTCCAATCGACACACCAGCACGGACGGGTAGGAGGAGTGGGTGCGTGGAAGATACCGTCACAGCACAGCCAATTCCACACTCCTACGACTATGTACAGTCGGCGTCTGGTCGATAAGAAAGTCGAAGGTAGGCATGATGAGACGGCGAGGGAAGAAAGTAAACGAGAAGAGACGGACCGAGTGGCGTGATACGTGCCGGATTGAATTTCTTTTAGCCAATCCCCCCCCCCAACGCTGCACCATTGCACCAACCCCCCACTAGTGATGACGTACCATTACCATGTATCGCTGGTTGGTGGCCATGTTTGCGTGTTTGCTGTTCGTTCGTTAGTGGTCTCGCCACCGTGTGCCTTATTCTGTCTTTTTTTTCTTGTTATTTTCGGTCTGTTCTCTTTTTGTCCTCGCTCTTTTTCTTTTTTGTTTTCTTTTTCGTTTGTTTCCGTTTTCTCTTTTCATCCTGTTTCCTTATATTTTTTTCTCTTTGTCGCTCTTTTTTCTCTCTTTTTCTGTGTCAGATGGCCTTGTCTCTGCTTGCGTGTGAAGAACCAAGATTGAACCAAGGGGGTGTACCTCTTTCTCTCTGGCCCGTGATGCTGACTCCTAGTCTCAGTTGTTACCTCGCATAGCGCGCAGAGGGAGCGGAGAACTCCAGGATATCTGTCGTTGATTTCTATTTACTCACAGGATGGTCGTCGTGACGTGATACATTTCTTGTTATTAGTTTCTACAGAAGTATGGACCAGACGCCGACTGTACATAGAAGTCGTACGAGTGTTGACTTAGTTGTGCTGTCACAGCATCTTCCACGCACTTCTGCCAGTGCTGGTTTGTTTGTTGATTGGAGTCTTGTAGGTCGAGATACAGCCGTGAGATTCTCGGGGTGTGGAGGCAAAAGTGAACCAGAGCAAAAAATTATGCATAGCTCATAACTGCTGTGTGTTTTTGCAACAGCAGTATGGACTAGACGCCGAACGACGTCCGCGTACTACCGCAACGACCTAACGGGATGGGATACTTCCTGCCACGGCGAACCATAGTATAATGCGATACAAACATCCGTTCGTGTGTCGCGTGGCTGCCACATGTGTCGACGACAGGTACACGTAGAGCTCTCGCCATGTTGTCGTTACCGCGCAGGAGGACCCCTCGGAGATCTTCCACATGGTGCTACAACGACAGCAGTACTACTGTACATAGATGTCGTAGGAGAGTGGAGTTGTGCTGTCACGGCATCTCCCACGCACTCTCCTACCGGTGCTTGTGTCGATTGGAGTCTTGTAGGCCGAAATACAAGAGTGGGTTGGGCTCCCTGGTTGTGGAAGCAAACCTGCCTGCAACAACAGAGAAGGCGGTGTTCTATTTACTGGTGGAGCAACGTACTCATGAACAGGCGGCTGGCCCAGTTCAGTTGCCGGGAGTGCATGGGAAGTGTTGATAGATATACTTGCAAGTGGTTGTAGGATTGTGTGGTACGTGGAATGTATTTCCAGGGTGTGCAAGGTACCCCTGTTGTATACTGCGTCGCCCCCTCATGGTGGTGCGTGCACGCGTGCGTGCAGTTCATGTGTTTATGTGTTCATGTGTTCATATATTCATGTGTTCATGTGTTCATGTGAGTCCATGTTTTTCATGTGAAGAAGAAGTCTATACAACAAACCCAGCACATATTTCCTCCTTGGCGCGAGTTCGCCGAGTTGCCGACACCCTAATCAACACACGTCTTGCGACAAGCTACCCCCAGTTCGGATCATCCTAACACGCTAGCGTGTGATATCATACGGGATCCCGAGGTGAGGTTAGCTAAAAAGGGATCGGCTAGAGAAGTAGATCATGGAAGCCCTCGACCTCAGCAGCTTCACTGAAGAGGACCGCCAAGCATTATCGGCGCACATCAAAGAGGAAGTGGAGAAAGGAATACAAGAAAAAATAAAGGAAACCAAAGAGAAGCGTCCCGCATCAGAGAGCGTGGACAAGCCCCCCGATGGAGGCGATCCCCGGCATGCTCGGCCGGCTGGAACAGCGTTAGACCCGCAACCTGAAGACCAGCCACGGTCGTTGGAGGACCGTCTCGTTGATTCCTTCGCGCGGGCAATGCGAAGGACCAACACCCCGGGGGAGGAAACCAGGGAAGTCTTACCCCCTAAGGACACCATCCGTGTCAGTCCTGTGATACATGTAGCCCCATTTACGGGTGTGTTCGATTCTAGTGGCGATGTCCACGTTAGAGTACAGGTTTTTGAGAGCCAATTTCGGATGTTGTTATAACACTGGAGATGCCGAACAGCAACACCATCAGCATGCGCCTACTAGGGTCGTAGATCCGCTCAGGCACGTGATGATCTGCTCACCGTTTTACGTCTGAAGTGGTTTTGGTATGTGCTTGCATGCTTGTCTTCGTCAATTTCGTTTGGGTGTGCTCCGATAAACCTACAGCACACCTTGTTGAGTTCTGCATACATACGCGTCATCATCTTGCACATGTTTTTCCTGAGAGGTACAGCAGTAGACCCCATCAAAGGGCGTTCTATTCTAGATAAGAGAGGGAATCCACGTGTTGTTGAAATGACGTGAAAGATTGACATTTCAGGAAGTTTTGACGTGAAGAGGTTGCGCCGCTTTTTTGGGGGCAAACTCTGACGGCGAAATTTTTGTGAGGAAGCGTCAAAATTAAATTTCACCCAAACTTAAACCGACGCGAAAAGATTGACGCTTCAAACATCGCCAGACTGTGGCTCACACACGCTTGCTCTGCTGCGGTCTGCTGTGCGCGGTCAGCAGCGAACACATTGGCCATGCCTATACTGATTGCTCCTAGCGGTCCTGCACCCACGCGTCTCGGCAGTTCTCACGGCGGCCAAGTGGCCAGACGCGCGTGTTCGGCGCGCGCGTTCGGTAGATGCGCCGTCGCGATTGCGCACGGGCTTTCAGCAGCAAAAAGGGGCATAGGCAGGGGAGTGATTGGGGGAGTCTCGCCCTCGAAGGGAGCACATGGAGAGGAGTAAGGGAGGGTACACGGACTTTGCCAGTCAGTAGGTGCATTTCGCCCGCCCCCTCACGGGGTTCGGTGCTCTGCTGCCGCAGTGACATCGGTATATACACAGCAGTGCAGCGAGCAGCTGCCTTACTCATCAGCAACGAACGGCAGTTTGACGCCTGGGAAGTCGCAGTTTGACGCCTGGGAAAAGTCGCCGCGGCAAAGGAGGGAAGGTCGGCGGGATGAGGCGAAGGGGTACACCTAGTCTCCTGGGAGCCTGGGGGTGTGAGTCTTCGCTTCGGAATGTCGACCCTGGGTGGCAGCCCGAACCAACCTTGAACTCTACCTCCACCATTTTTTTTTTCACCTCTCACGTGTCAACGGGCACACGCGGTGCGAATTTTTTCCCGTCAAAACCCTCAACCGTCACTTTATGTTGGCGTCAATCCTCAAAGGTCAAAATTCCGCGTCAATCCATAGTGGATACCCTATAAGATTGCCAGTGATCCACACAAAACTGCGAGGTTAAATGGATATTGAGTCACGTAAGGTTGCCAGTCACCCACACAAAACTGCGAGGTTAAATGGATATTGCGTCACGTAAGGTTGCCAGTCACCCACAAAACTGCGAGGTTGTATGGCTACTACGCCACGTAAGGTTGCCAGTCACCCACAGAAACTGAAAGATAAGATGAGATTGTCAGCGAATCCTAACCAAGCTGGCATATACCTTCTTGAGTTTTTTGAAGTTGACGGAAATGTTTTGTCCCGTATGTGTTAAAATACAGAGATTGATCTCCGGCTCATTATTTTTGCGTTCACGTCGATAACGGGATATGTGAAGGCGTCATGAATCTTTGTACCCTCTACCGACAATGAGTTGCGTGTTACGAACAGGAGTCTGTTGCATGTCCAGCGGTAGGAGTTGTAGGGGGGTACACTTGGAAATTTGGTCAGGGGTCTGTGTAACCGACAGGAATACATGGAGATGATCTCCATTCGTACCAGAACACTGTATGCACGAAAGCAGCGCAGTGGTTGCACACCAGTAAGAAGATTTGTTGGGTTGTTGATCAGAAACACAGCTGTGTAAGCTCTAACGTGGATCCAACATTGTTGTTTGCGTGACCGAGGAATAATTAACCTTGTCAGACAAATCGCAAGAATCGTTGTGTCACTTTTGCGAAAGAGGAGTAATTAACCTCAGTCGTAGATTGGCGTTCGATTTGATAGATAGGTAACCATGATGTCGTACAGAATGCGAAAGACAACGATCACTGCTGCGCAGAACAGGGGGCGTATTGCAAGCTATTCTCCCCAGCAGTGCCACGTGCTGAATTGACGCTTTGGGTGACTGATTTTGCCTTTGCCTTTCCCTTTCGGATGCGCAATCTCCCCTGCACTGCCGAGTCAATCCCTCCGGAGAGACAGCTGCACACACCCCACCCAGGCGGATACGTGGCACCTGATGAAGCCCGAGCCGCGGCGATGCCAGCAGAGAAGGGTGGCCGCGGCAGAGGCGAGGGTGGCTACCGCGGGGAAGAAGCAGTGGCAGGAGGGATGGATGAAAGCGCTGGGGTGGGGTTGATAGGCCGGAAAAAAATACTTCATGTGACAAATGGTGCGACTTTTCTTATTTGGTGTTGTCATTGTTTTGGCTTTGGTTTGTGTTGCGTCGGCTTTCTTTGTGTTTGGTCTTTTTGAGTACGAGGTCGAGCCTGAACGAGTAGGATTTTATTTTCGGGGTTTTCACAGGATGTTTGGTTGTGAACAGCGATCACAACCTGAGGGAGCAGGTGGTAGAGGAGATTTAATTTTTGGAAAATTGGGATGCAGGGACTTTGAAGACCTCGAAGCAGACGTACGCTGAAGAGTTGGGGATGGAGTTTGGGGTAGAGTACGGGAAGGAAATTCCTCTTCCTGTAGGGTTGAAGCTTTCAGAGTTTGACTAGGATGAAGAAGTGGTATCAAGGCCTTTTCGTGAGCTGATAGGATCATTGATGTGGCTGGCAACGC
>FN648707.1:373923-392730 GCA_000310025.1 Ectocarpus siliculosus
ACCCCCCCCCCCCCCCGTGCCAAGTCAAACCAACGCGCGGTAGGAAAGAACAACGAAGTCTTTGGGCGGATCTTAGGATAGGCACAAGGAGGGGTTAGGGAAAAATAGCTTTAGCATGTTTGGTATATTGCTGTAGTATCTCGGTTGGTCTGCATCGTGCAACAAGTAGTTTGATCAGCTGGGTGGAGTGCAAATTCGTTGCAGAGAGGGTTGGTGAGCATCGGTAGTACATTGTTCTTGCCTATACAGTACTTGTCTTTTATAATCGCACGGTACTTGCGTGTAAGAGTTAGGGTAACTCCGTGCCAGGAAAACAACACTATGTTGAGGAAGCTAATGTGTACCGGCAACATGCACATCAGCTGCGGCGTGTCTCAAGCAATTTTTCTCAAGAATGTCACCCTCGAGGTGGCACGGTCAACCGTCGTGCGATCGTTCTTGAAAGGTGTTCATGTCCTACTTTATCACAGTACCGAATTAAATACCGGAGTGGAAAATGCAAATAGATGACTTTGTTTTGGTTTTTTGCATCACGATGCGGACTGGTTCCCTGGGCGTTGGTACTACGCGGTGCAGCATGGACGTGTTGATACGTAGGGGCGTGACCCCCCAACGCCTGGAATGAAGCTCACTCCCCTTCCGGCATGTTCCTGTTGCTGTCCCCGGCGTACCGCTCTCTCCTGCCAGAGCGCTGACCAACAACTACTTGAAAAAGCTGTTGCTTGACGCGTATCTGGCGTTCGAAGCCCTCACCGACCACCCTTACGGGTTCTTCAGCTTCATCGACGGGTTTTTTCCGCTCCTTTCGAGTTTTGACGGCTGCGCCAAGCTGGCAGTCAACATCTGCATCGAGAAGTACCTGCAACAGCGCATGAAGCAAGTGATCGACATGGACCTTGATGCCATCTGGCTCGTCATCAGCATGCTGTCGCCGATGGTGTCCGGAATGCGGCTGCAGTTCTCACAAAACACGCCGGTGACTTTTTGCCCCCAAAACCGCAAGTCCAACATCAGTGTGGTGCCTGCTCGTGGACATGCCCCGCGTAGCGGAGATGCACAGGCTGCCGATGGCCAGAAACTGATGGAGCGTGTCCGGGAGAACGAGGATGGTCTTGGGCTATCGGAGATTTTGGAGGGCATGTCGCTGGACGGGCTGGAGGACCTCTATCGTTTGTGCTTTGGGCCGCGAGCGCCGGGAATTTAGCAGGTATTTTTCACGAGAAGCTACAGCGATTTCTTTTGTCCATATTGCCAAAATTCTTGAGGTGGTAGCGCTTATTACAGAATGGACCGCTAATTTTGCCGTAGTATTTAGTTTTTTTCCCCCTTTGTTACTCTGCAATGATCATGTTGCGTGTTGTTCGAGAAGAACCAGTGCCACTATGAGAAATCGTTTCTTGGTTTCTACGCAGGGGTTGTACTTGTCATGGTTCCACCGCACATTTGAAGTGGCTCAATTGAGGGCTGAGAGGTAGCTCGAGACTATAGCAGTAGTTGATTCAACAGGTATCATTATTCATATCGAAAACATCGACAGCTGTTCGCGCGTTTGTTTTCCGTGTGGGGGAGTAGTGGATACCGTCGGAAATATGGACGCCCGCCGTATGCGTCCAATTTATGCCTTCGGGCCGGGTGTTTCGCTCGTCAAGGTGACGTCTGCTGCAAACCTCCAAACTTGTTCATCTCATATCTCAGGAAAAGATTCGGGACGCCGAAAGTGCATGCGCACCTATGTGGGAACCTTTCATTTATCGCGCAGTGCGAGACATGCTTCCTTTTTCCACACGAAGTAGGGCGTGTTGGCATGTAGAGCAAAGAGCAATTGCACTGCCATGAGCACTGATCGCTCTCATACAAGATTTTCTGTCGGTCTCTTGTCAACTGCCCTCTATCCACTCCCCCCACCTCAAATACCCCAACAGGGTGCTGCTGATTGAGCTGTTCAAGACGGTGGAGAAGCTCTGGCGGGAGAACAACCACGGAAAGGAGGATTGCTCAAAGTTTTTCATGGAAAGGGGGGCATGGTTGGTCTCGTCTGGGGTGGAGGGGGGGTACAGCCCGGACGGAGTCCAGACGTGCCATATGTTCATGCTACGGGCGGAGAGCCCCACAGACTTGGCCGTGCTCCTGTTGCACCACGTGGTGAGTGCCCCGTTGTAGAGAAACACAATTATCGTATTGATCACGAGTGCTCGTTCAAAAGATCCCGGACTCTTGAAAACAATGAAAGTCGAATACGTTCGACAGATGGTGAGCAGGCTTTGATTAACGAAGGTGTGCACATTTTGCGTTGGTATAGATCAAAAGTGTAGTTGTACATACTTCCGGTCTTTGTTGCAAAACGACAAGTGCCGATTAGGGCATCTAGCGGGTTGAAGCAACATCTACGTGGAGGAGACAACATGGTCACCTACGAGGTGTCTGCATGCTGCGATGTTCACGCACTCCCAACCTTGAAACTATCGTAGAGCACCGCCACGCCGACGCGAAAGTACTCACGGCTGACTTTTGGTTCGTCCACCAGTAATTGGGCGGGACAAGCACAAACCGCAATCCGGTTGTGTAAAGGTCTCTTTCACGACATGTGTTTCTTGTTGTCCTTGCGCTTATGATAAACGGCGTACTCGTTGTTGGCCGTGTTTTTCGAATATCGTACAACCGACTTCGGGTCAACCCTAGGTTTTAACTCCGCGCATGGAGCACAGAAAAAATGACTTTGGTCAAATTGATGCAAGCGCGTGTGAAGCTAAAAGTCTGTCTGTGTGTGCACGCATGATTTCTTGAATACCCAGTACTGGAAGCCCGAAACCATGCCGCAGGTGCGGCCACAGCGATAGCGATACCACGCCCACGCATGTCCATACTGGAAGTGAAAACTGCGTGTCGTTTCAGAATAAAATAAAACTTGGAAGTTTTATGTGGAAGTAGAGTTCAACCGCCCTCTGAACGAAAGGGGCAAGGGGCAAGAAAAAGGAAACACGTACTGCGGTGCATGACCCAAAGCACGTCTGCCAGCCACACCCGCGCGTGCTTTTCGTGGGTACACTATGGTAGTTCCACGCACGGCTTTTGTTGTTTTTTGTGTTCACATTAAAAACCGCCCCGGTCTCCGCGCAGTACCTTTTAATATCCGTATACTACTGGTACAACTGACGCGGACGCCTTCCGTGGTCACAAGCCAACTACACCCCTAAAGGGTACACTATACCTTTACTAGAACGAAACGAAAATATAAAATGGGCTAGGAAAATTTTCTCCAAATGCGAAAACAGCGTAGCACAAAAATAACATGCGTCCAACAATTCGCCATTTCGAAACATGTTACCACCTGTGTCTACAACAGGTGCGTGCATCAATATCCCAAACAAGGACCCCCTTGTTTTTTCACAGAGCGGCTGCAGCTTTTTTTCATCCAATCTTTCGTGTCAAGCCTAGCCACCTGCCGAAAGCTCGCGTTTGCCACATAGGCCACCGCTTCCCTCCAAATGCCCCCAAGCCGCCAAGCTAGATATGCACAATCCACAGGTGGTCACGAGACCGTGTACATGCACAGGAAGCATGGTCTTTGGGATAATTTTGGTGCACATTTAAGATGTAGAACGTTTCCAGGAAATGATGTTTCTCTGTGTTGTAATGAGCAGTAAACACTACTCCAATCGATTGAACTGGTTGCCCCACTCGCGCTTGGAGGCCCGGAGTGCGCATGTGTTGTGCCCAAGCCAGAGATAAATATTGTATAGAACGCCACCAACGCGCTACTTCTAACACAACTCAACAGCAGGCACGAAGAAAATATGACCATCAATCAAGCAGGCCGTAGGATAGGATGTAGACATAATATCTTATCGACTCCAACTCCAATGCTCGCACCAGTATTAATTCTGGGAACAGTCGGTCGTGCGCACGGCCAGACCCTGTGTCGCTTTTTTTGATCTGAAATCTAGTGTTGTCCAAAAAATCAAGTCGGAATCGAAGTCTGCACATACATGTGCTGTTCTCAAAGGGAGGCATGGAATTGTGTCACATCTTCGGAAAATTTTGCAATTTTTCCTCGTCTTGTCTCGCACATTCCCCCGTTGGACTCTTCTCGGCAAGTACTCAAACAGCGTCCACGACCTCGGGGTTGTCTACACAACATGTGTGTGACCCTCATCTCGAAAGGCTTTTAAATGCAATAAATGGGCAGCGGGGTAGAACAACTTGGCAGTCTGTGTTAAGTCTATTGCTGGCGTATCCGTCTCAGATTCGTTTGTGAACTGTCTGTTGAATACGTCAGGCGAATACACGCCAGTAGAACCCAAGAAAACTTTGTCAACTTCCCACGCTCTACCTTCACCCATGCTTTCATGTCCCCCGTGTCCCCCATTGTTAATGCAGCACATGCCTATCCTCGTCATCACGGACATCATGTGTCGTGTAGGTCCGATCGTCCACGAACGCTGCCAGACGGCGGCGCCGAACGAAGGAGTTCTTCCCCGGGTTGGCGAGCCTGACGAGCATGGCATGCGGAAGGTGGACATCCCAGCACTAGCGCCTCTGGGAAATTACTTTCTTGGCGCCGATCAGGTTTCGGAGCCCGTACCGCAGGAGAAATGCACTCAACGCAATGTGTACAATCTCCTGCGCGATGCGCAAACTTCTCCTCCGGTTTAACGGTTGGACTTCGGTCAGCTTCTCAGCGTTTCAGCATGGCAGGATAGAGAAGAAGGGACCACCGCCGTGGACTTCGTGCTGCTTGCTCGGGCCCGTTTGCGGAATCTGCGCCGCCGAAGCCACCATTCCATGGACCTCTTTGAGGTAGTGGCTGTTCTGAACGAGCGCCTCACCAAGCTCGTGGCTTTCATCAGCGAAGGACAAGACAAGGAGGTCCCGCCAGCAGTACTTGTCGAGGAAGAGCAGATGGCCCCGGGCTCGGTGCTGCCGACGTTATCGGCGCAGAGCGTGTTCTCCACACGAGTTCCCGCGGTGGCGACTGGGTCCACCACCGGCAAGGCTCCGGAACTCCCTGCCTTCTCTCAGCATCTTTGCAAACCTGTGGCTGGCCAGAATGATCTTCGACCTGCGGCGCTCGATCACCTGGTTTTGGCCTACGCCCGGGTGAGTACGCCTTCTTTGCGTAGCTGACGTAGTGGGCTGTTGTGCTTTGTCTTTGGCGGTATTATCAATACTGGTGGTTGTTCGTTGCTCCGTTGGTCAAGTGGGTTTATTTTCGCGTTCCTCATTGAACATTGTTGTCCCTCCTTTTTTTTCTTCCACCTTACGTTCCTTCCGTTTTCCTTCTCGGCGTCGCCGGTTGATTTTATTTCTGCACGCGGCAAAACCTACCTTGTTTCATGTTTTGTTATTCAATTCGGAGCAGTGAACATAGGTAGATCACTGCTGACATATTGACATATTACTCATGTGTTGCTGCAATTTGAAAAACAATGCTAGAGACGCTAGAGCGGGGAACAAGAACATCTTTTCTCGCATGCTGGTAGGGACATGCGCGTGCTCTGTGCCCACCGCTAAAACTACCACACTTCTCCCATTCAGCGCATGCACTTCGTTGCATATTAAAAGGCTGTAGTGCTCGAAGCTCTTGAGTTGCTGCCATGTCAACAAGACTACCCAGCAATGTTTTTTTTTCTGATGCTTGTACGGAGTTTCCTGTATAAATGCATTAAAGCAGCCCATTGCGGTAACCCAACTACTTAGACAACTTTTTCGACCACACGGTTTACTTTCCGTCCCCTTCTTCGGGACCTCTGACATCTGGATCAGGCCAAGGAGGAGTTCATCGCGATTGGACTTCAACCCGCCAACCAGTGCGCAAAGAAGAGGGCAGGTACGAGGACGTGGACACTTGCGTGTTAGGTGTTGAGGCTAGTCGTTTTGTTGGTCCAAAAATCTAAGGACCACCAATCTACCGGGCTGTGTACGTTTTTCCATAATGTGTCAATGTTGGTGCCGGTATGGTACATGTCGTTCGTTACCTCCAGACCGGCTCAAAATGATCAAACCTTAGTCAAAACGTTTTCATGAGCCAACACATGGCATGCCGTTTTTTTGTACGTCATCTCTGTTGGTCCTCACAGAACTGGCTGTGCGCTCAGGAGCATGCTTCGGGTCGGCGGTGCAGCGTACGAAAGCCCTTCAGATTCAGGTGGCTCAACATCAACCGGGGAAAAGCGCTGACACCAATGGCATCGTGGAAGAGTATGGCCTCCCATTCGACATCCAACCGCTGCAGGAGGACCCCACGGCGACAGTGCGCAGAACGCACGCCTTGGGGAGCAATGCCGGGCCTTACTACGGGCCTGACGCCCTGCACGACTGCAACCACGGGGATGACTGCCGCCAAAAGTACGGTGGGATAGACTCATGCGCCCAGCTCTCGGGGGTCAACCTCAACGCGCACGAGCAGAACCATGCGAAGAAGAAAAAGTTTCTGCACATGTTGAATGTCATGAAATTTGACCGCTTTGCGTTCATGGTAACTCTGATCAACGAGACCGAGAATGAGGCAATAAACCGCAAATCGGTGACAAACATGGTCAAGCGTGTTCGAGGCCATGGCTCGGAACGAGTAGAGATTTGCCAGGCTCAGGTTTGGTTCTGCGGCAGATGCTTCTGCCAGAAGTCTCTAAAACGATCATTCGACCAGTTCGGCCGGGTCCGGCTGACCTTTGTTAAGCCATAGCCATACTTTTGGGGGGGCTCGGATGTTGTTGTACAATGTCTCGGATGCTTTGTGGTACGGTGTCCGCTTGAGCTGAACCGCTTGCGCCATTACGTCATTTCGCCCGGTTCGCAGTGGTGGGTAGAGTTCATTTTTTTTTGTAGTCTTTCGGTTGATGGTGTGTCGAGGCTGGTGGTAGGAATATACAGCTCCGCGTTTTGGGGGGATAGATACGTTTGGTTTTTTTTTAGGGGATTTCATTGGTTTCGCTACACGATAGGGTTGCTTCAAGAACTATTTCCGAGCCCACCGACGTTCCGTTTGTCAGCCTTTCACAGCACTTCCAGTACTATCGACTGCTCGCTGTTTTTTGTGTTTCCAAGAGCGCGATGTATCTTTTGCCTTCGAGCCTTGGCTTGAAAGATGCGTATCCAAGGACAACCAGACCTGTTCCCAAATGTGAAAGTAACGAATTGTCGAAGAACCGTTTTTGATCCTATATCGAAAACAAGGCAGGCCTACCTACCATTGGGTTCGGCTCATTGCGTTCCATCCGGATGAGGGTAGAAATTATTTTGTGTTCTGTCCAAGAAAGTTGTCTGGTGCCCACTTGCCCACTTGCCCACTTGCCCACTTGGCAATAATTTTTAGGTTGCGTTTTGGCATTCAATACCATTTCGTCCTGGACTTGTGGTACGTACATGCCGTTTCGAGATACCGTAATGGTCGGAGAGATGGCACCGGGTGCGATCGTTTTTTTAAATGTTCTTCCTTGAGTTTTTATCGCGCCCCGGTGCCATGTCTCCGACCCCGGTGCGGGAATGCAATTAGATCTTTTTGATTACATTTTCAAGGCAGCCCGGTGCGATCTCTCCGACCGGTGCGATCTCCGATGAAATACACACAGGTGTTGTATGAGTGGGAGCATACCGGTAACGGCAACGTAGGCTGGTACGTAACAGCTTTCCATACAGCGAGTGGTGTCGTGTTTGATGCGAGTTTGGCTATAGAGTGACGACAAGAAAGGATGTCGTTTCCATCTGAGGTACTGGTACATACGGCATCAGTTGTCTTCCGCTTTCGTTTCGGTGTTCCTCTACGGATACCAGTACGTACGAAGCAACAATAGCTTCGTGTTGTGAAAGGTGGGGTAGGATGTGGCTTGTACGTTGTGTGTCTGGTTGAGAGTATACGGTTGGCAACTTCCATACCAATTCAAATATGAAATCAACTGGCATCCCGTGTGAACCGCGACCATGCATACGTACATGCAGGGGTGGCGCTCCGCTGACACCATCCCCACATGTATAAGGAACACACATGTACCTCACTCCGGCAGCTGAAAATGAGCTCAATCTTGGGTTTGGCGGTCGGTGTGCGATCTCACTGACCCCGGTGCGTAAATGGATGTAAATCGGGCCGTTCTCGTATTTTTTTAGCAACCCCGTGCCATCTCCCCGACCGGTGCCACCTCTCAGACCGGTCCTATCTCTCCGACTATTCCGGTATATATTAAAGCTATGTTGTTTTCTTTCCGCGTTCACCCCTTCTAAACCAAAGCTTAACAAGCAGGCTATCGGCGAGACTATGTCGGCTCCTCTCTCCCCTCCTGCAACTCCCCCTTCAACCAACTTCTCCTTCAACCTACATGAAGTAAGTCTACAAGTAAGTATGCTTAAAACAACGTGGCGACGACTCGCTCAAACCTGGTGTATAATACACTCGTATAATATCTCCCCAATATACCCTGCGCAAAAACTTTGGGGTTTTCTCGATAGTTCGACATGGGAAGGTGTTGAATCTAGTATCTGCCATTTGCAACCTACATGGGAGCAGATCATCTGCGATGTGTGCCTGTAAATGCAGCAGCCTACCCGCCTGGACCGTACCGTAGGTGACACTGTAGATACCATACCCCCTGGACCGATTTTCAAACATCAATTACTCCACGAAGAGAATGCGTGCATGAAACGACTGTTTCTGAAGGCTCTTGACAGAGCGGCTTCAACGCCGCCGTTTCCGGCACTGCCACGCTTCTGCTGTGAAATAATGGAGCTTGGAAAATCGGTCGAGGGGGTGTGATATCTTGTGTCATACCTTGTTTAGGTCTAGCTTGAGCCGGAAATGGGTAGGACTTCGACGCCTTATAGGGTGGCTGTGGGGGATTGGGGGAAACATGCTTCTTCAGACGTCGTATGGGTTGTTGTGCAGTGTTGTGCCTGGTTGGACGTTGGCAAGCTATCAATCTGGAAGCAGATGGCAGCGGCAGATCTGGATGCTGATGCGCCTACCTCTATCTAGCGTTGCGGGGCAATCGGTTGTTTCTTTCGTGTACAGCACAGAAAGCGGTTCCGGCCTAGACCTACAGCACCTAGACTCAGCTAGACTCAGCTAGATATCCCACTCGCTCTTCGTACAGCAGCAGTACACGCCCTACCGAACGGCCGGCAGCCCGGTAGCGCGCACATACAAATCGGTGCCCCCGACAACAGTCTACATTGATTGTAGACTAATTGTTTGCTTTCGGCGGTCCTGACATGTTTTTCTAGCAGCAGCATTCTTCTCCTCCCCTACACACCATGAGTCCCCTGTGCGCGCAGGAACATACTCCACAGAACATACGAGCAGGCGGGCTCTGCAAGCCTGCACAGCTCGGGCTTCAGTGTGCAAGCTAGCAGAGCTGAGCTAGCCGAGTACCACCTCCAAACCGTCAAGAACCGCGTGCGCGCGCGCCCAAAAAGCACGGCATGCTTTCCGAACCTTCCGGAAACCCGACCCCCGAACCCCCTAAAGATCCTTTCGCACGATTGGTAATCCGACCTCGGAGGTGCTGCTGCTTGGTACAGGTCGCTGGGTACTGCTGTAGGGAAGAGCAGCTGGGGTGTTCGGGTATTCTCTTATCTTGCACTAAATTAGCTGATAAATATATCTAATTATTATAAACGCCTGTGGGACAGCAGTGGGACACCGTAGGGGGAGACCGGCTGGGACGTCCCACGCCTGTTTTCGAGCGCCGCGTGGGACGTCCCTAGCGTGGTGCCATGGGGCGTCCCACGCGTCCCACGTTCTAGATTTGGTGTCCCATGGGACGTCCCACGTGTCCCACGGGACGTCCCACGTGTCCCGTGCGTCCGTATGGGCCATCCCACGGGACAGGTGGGACGTCCCACCTGTCCCATGGGATGGCCCGCGTGTCCCATGGGACGTCCCACGTGGGATCCCAATAGTGTCAGTACTTGGATATGACCGGGGATGGGGATTGATGTCTAGTCAGTGAGGCTATTGTTCTGGAGTTGAGTTGAGTTTCTGAGTTTATTTTCTTGTGTTTTGGAGTTCTTGAGGATCGAAAAAGACATGGCATGCATGGTCACAAGCAGGGGGGCTGATAGATATACTTGCAAGTGGTTGTAGGATTGTGTGGTACGTGGAATGTATTTCCAGGGTGTGCAAGGTACGCCTGTTGTATACTGCGTCGCCCCCTCATGGTGGTGCGTGCACGCGTGCGTGCAGTTCATGTGTTTATGTGTTCATGTGTTCATGTGTTCATGTGTTCATGTGAGTCCATGTTTTTCATGTGAAGAAGAAGTCTATTCAACAAACCCAGCACATCTTTCCTCCTTGGCGCGAGTTCGCCGAGTTGCCGACACCCTATTCAACACACGTCTTGCGACAAGCTACCCCCAGTTCGGATCATCCTAACAAGCGTAGCACCGCAAACAGCGGAGGCGGCATGCATGTGTGTGCCCCTTCAGCACGCGCATAAGTTGTGATACACATCGCAGTCAGTCGTCGACGGAGTCGATCTCCCCGTCAAACGAATCACCGCAGCACGGTCCAAAGGACGCACGCGCTGCAGCTCCTCACGCTCCCACACCGCTTGAAGCATCCCTTACTCCATCACCTCCGCCTCCACCACCTGTGCCGCACTCCTGAGATCTATGCCGTCCGCCTCACCGCCTCACCCTCCTCACGCCGGCTTGATGTATCGCTCATGAGCATGCATGTAGAAGAGCGGTGCTTCGGTTCACACATATACATCTAAAATGACGCAATAGTTGCACCATGTCGGCAGCATGCAATGCGCACCGGGTCTGTGGTGCAGTGACGTCTGTCTGACTGTCTGTCTGGGGGTACTGCTGTAATTGTTTCGTCATGGTGTCCCCTATGACGGCCGAGTTGTGTGTTGTGTGTGTTTGGGCAGCTCCACGGGATGGCGCGGCGTGTGTCGGGAGGACGTCGGGAGTATATCGGGGTGTGCAGGCCAATGAAAAATTGTTCTTTCAAAGACAACAAAGACAAAACTGAGCAAGACAAAATCGGAGCTTTTCTCGGGTCTTTGGGGGGCAATTCGCGAAAGCAAAAGACCATATTCCTAAAGATCCATCGGACTTCGGCGCTCGGGGGGATAAAAAAGACCAAGAAAAGACAAAGAATCAGATGATCGCAAACACCCGGTCGCCCCGGTGGTCTAGTTGGCATCCTCGAAACCTTCTAGAGGACAGGTGGTGGTCGAGGGGAAACCCGAAACCCGGCGCCCGGGCAAAACCCCTCGAAAATAAACCCCATCCAACACAAACCATTGCTATCACGGCGGATCACATCGGCCGCACTTATCAGGAAGGCCAAGGCGAAGACAAGAATGCGAGGCAAGCCTCCTACTCCTGATAATGGTACACAGCCCGCGACAGTAATGCATCTTTCCTCGCATGGTATACATGACCTTCCCCAAGCGCTAAAAAATCCTACAGAAACTCCGGCAAATTCATCAGCGTTTCCGGTGGTACCGCAGGTTGCTCTTGCTAAGAGCCTTGGTGAGCATGTCTGCATGTTGCTCCGACGTCGACACAAATTTGATCGAGATGTCCCCCGACCTAAACAATCCACGAATGAAGTGGTACCGCACGTCGTTGTGCTTGCTACGCGCTGAGCTAAGGGGGTTCTGCACCAAGGCCATGGCCCCCTGATTGTCCTCAAGGACCTGAATGCTACCGCCATTGGTCTCTGGGGCAATAAACGAAAGCACTGCACGCACAAACAAAGCTTCCTTCACACCCTCTCCGGCAGCAATGTACTCTGCCTCCGTAGACGACAAAGATACGATAGCTTGCGTCTTGCTACCGTGGCTGATGACGGTCCCTCCAACCGTTGTTGCCAGCCCTGACACCGAGCACCTATCCTCAGCGTCGGCGTAGCTAGCGTCCACGTACACCGCCAGCCCCAGCCCCGATCCCCGTTTGTAGGTGATCCCGAGGTCCCTCGTCTCTTTGAGGTAGACGAGGATCTTCCGTATCGCCTTCCAGTGCCTCTCGGCAGGGGCATGGGCGTGGCGCGCTACCGCACGCACAGCGAACGAGATGTCTGGGCGCGAGAACGTCGACACCCACATCATGCTACCGATGGCCTCCCTCACTGGCCACTCCCCTCCACTTTCGTCATCTCGCTTCGGCCCTATGGGGGATTCTGTACTCAGCTCGGTCGACGCCAGGGCCCTCACGAAGGCGTCTGGAGAGTTGAGCACGAGGTCCTCCGCTCTCAGCAGGAAGTCCTCGGCCTCTTGGCGCGCGATGTTGGCCTCCTCCGCGCGCTCGCACAGCAGCGCTTGCACCGCCCTCGCCTCTAGCCCTTCCACCACGTCGACCACACACGCGAGTATCCAGTGGGTGTACTCCTCCGTGCTGTTGATGGGCAGGGTGGGCAGCCCAGCCGCCGACGCATGGCGGGCGAGCAGACCTTCGGCACTCGTTGACGACTCGTACCTCGTGTTCCGGCGAGGGTTCTCCCTGAGTCGGCGGCTGGTGAGTTCGGCCGGCTCGCCAAAGCCGGCGAGCTTCCGTTCCTCGGGCCCGCGGAGCGCCGGAATATCCGTGTCGCTGCCGCTGTCGCTGTCACCGCCGCTGTCACCGCCGCTGTCACTGCCGCTGCCGCCACCGCTGCTGCTGCTGCTGCCGCCGCCGCCGCCACCGCGGCTGCACTGCTGCGGCGGTCGTCCTCGCCGCCGCCCAAATCGGCCATCCCGGTCGACGTGGTAGATGGGGCGACGCTCGCGCCCTCCCTGCTCGAGGGGGCGCCATCGCCAGCGTCGCCCGCGCCCGACTCCTGGGGCGCGGCCGGCGGCGCCGGCGGCGCATCGCGCGCGGGCGGCTCCGCGGGCCCCGGGGTTACCGTCGTGTCAAGGAGGAAACCTCCATCCTCAGGTTCTCCCTCCGCCCTCCCTCCACCGTGGCATGACGCACCCTCCCCGCCCTGGTGCTCCCCAGTCGTGGGCTCCTCGTCCTCCTCTGCAATGGGAGGCAGCGGTGCTCGGGTGGACGTCCTGTTGGGGGTGGGCTTGGATAGCTCCTTTGCCGTTGAGCACCCCATGCACTCCCGGAGCTGGCCCACCAGCGTCACCCCTTGCTGCTTAGCCGTGTTCTTCAGCAGCACCTCGTGGGAGTGGCCGTGCGCGCAGTGGAAGTCGTTGATGTCAACGGGGGTGCGATTCGCTTTCGCGTTACCAGGAGCAATTATGGCACAGGCTAGTTCCCTACCCGACTCTTATGCGGTGACCAGTCTGAACGAACAGGTTCCCCCATAGAGGGAAGTACACCGACTCCCCCCCACCAACGAACACCTCCAACTCGTGCTCGTCTGCGGCTAAGCGGCCCTTGGTTTGTTTCAAGAGGGCTGTGAGGGACACGAGGTTGTAGTTGAGCTCCGGCACATGAGCGACCCGTTTCAACAACAGGTCTGTGGTCCCAACGCGAGAACCGATGGTCACCCTCACGTCGCCATACCCTACGATGGCGAAGGCTTGCTTCCCTGCGGCGACACTCAAACGTCGATCGCACTCATGGTAGTTTTCGAACGCGTTAGCGCTCGGGAACATGTGGTTGGTTGCGCCGGTATCGGCCACAAACCTTTCCTGCCTGGCCTGCTCTACACCCCCTCCATCAACGACTCTGTTCCACTCGCCTGTGAAGTCACGGACCACTAGCGCCTCCTCTGCCACGTCCAGTGCGGTGGCGTCCAAGACCGGCAGCTCCACCGCGAGCACCGCTGCTCGGACGAGCACGTGCTCTTGTCGTGTCCGTAGCCTAGGCACTTCTCGCATCGCAGGGGCTCGGGCTTGGTACAGGCGGCCGCCTGGTGACCCTTCTCTCCGCACCGGAAGCAGCGGCCGTGCATGCTACTTGCACCGCCGCCGCCGCCTCCGCCGCTGTTGCCACCACCACCGCCCCCACCGCCCTTGCTGCCACCCCCTTTCCCCTTCTGGCCGCCACCACCGCCGCCGCCACCCTTGTTGCGGCCGCCGCTGCTGCGGCCTGGCGCTCCACCCCTGCTGCCACCGTCGCTCGCGAGGAAAGCATGCTCCGCCTTCCGCTGGCCCTTCGGGGCCTTCCTCCCCTCCGGCAGGCTCGCGTGCACCGTGCTCACGATCCTGACAATCTCGCCCCTGTCCAGCTTCGTCACCGTCTCCAACAGGAACGTCGCTTGTTGGTACTCGGGTGGAAGCGAGTCGACGAAGTGTGCGAGGACAAATGGTGTGCCAGTGTTGAGCCCCTTTTCGCGTAGGCGCATGTATATCTGCTCGAGCTTGCTTAGGTGCTCGATTGGATTGCTGCTGCTGTGTGCCGGGATCGAGAAGCGGAACATCTCTTTCATCAGGGCTTGTTTCGATCCCTGCGACTCGGGGTCGTAACCGTTCTCAAGCTCCGTGAGGACCCCCTTCGCCGTCACACAACTACTGACGACCGCTTTGTCGGTTTCTTTCACCACGGCGGTAGTGATGAAGTGGAACGCGGCGAGCCCACGTGCGACCTCGCTCCTAGTGTAGCGCAAGTCGTTATACAGTGTGGAGGTGGGCATGTTCGGGTCGCCCACGGGGGCATGTCTCTCAGTACTCCCGATGAATTGACCGTCTAGTTCCACGGTCTTAGCGGCCTGGATGAAAGCTTTTCGCCACGTGCTAAATCCGCTGCTGCGGCCCCCCTCAAGGCGAGGGGCCACCACGTTCACTTTCTTCGCGTGATTGAAGCTGTTGATGTATTCACCGTTACCACGAGTTGCGGGTGTCTCACCTGGGGGGTTTAACCCCCTCGCTTCCCCGCGGTCAGCTCCTACGCCAGGCCTCACTCTCGCTGGAACCCCAGGACTCGCTCCCGGTATGTTGCCCCAGCGGCTTTCCCACGGGTGATTTGGCCCATCACGGGTCGCTTCCCGGGAAAATGCCCCGCCGCCCTCCGACGGCAAGGGCTCTCTCTGGCTTGGGACGGCAGCACCGCCGCCCCTACTGGCATCGCCCGCCACGGCGTCGCCAGGCTCCTTCCTCTTCAGCTCGATCACTATGCTCATCAGCTGCGATAACTGGCCCTCCAGCTTCGCAATCGCCCGGTCCTCGGCGTGTTGCTGTTGCGTGGCTGAGGTCTCTTCCCCCAGCCCTTCGACCGAACCGCTGTCCGACGCAGCCATCACCCGATGCGGCTATCCCTCGAGGGACAAATTCTAGACTCTAAAGTGTTTGCAAGCCTGTACTCCACGTACTTATCGGGTATTGTTTGTGTGGTGTATTAACTTCGGATGGTGAGGCAACGCCCGTACCCAGGGCGCTGTCGTGCTCAGAAAGGAGGAGTGGCAGCAGGGCTGCTGCACACAACAAAAGGGGGCCCCGGTGCATCATCATCTTACTCCTACCTAAAAGGTTCTACACCATCTGCGTCACACTTGTACGCGGCTAACATATCCAAACCATGTCCGTGGACCCACGAACAGTGTGTACACAGAGGGAAGAGAGTGCTGCACTCTTCTCGCATTAAAAATCGAAGGCAAAGTGTACAGCAGGAGGGGTGGGTAGGGGTAAAACTCTCCTGTGTGACCACGGGTTGTGAGCGGTGATTTGAAGTGAAGACAAAAACAAAAAAAACAAAAAAACACCGACATACATGTAAATACATGAAAACATGGAAGACTTCGACTTGTTCCAGGTAATGGTACTTCGTAACAGAGTAGTAGTGGTTCTCGGAATAATGCCGGTCTCCCGTATAGACTAGTCTAAGCCGGTAAAATCGTCTGGCACAGAAGGATATTCAAGTTGGGTTCTCATACTCAGACCAATGCCGGTTGCCCGCAATAATGCGGTGGGCTGGATCGCACCGGCATTCATTACCGGGACCACTAAAAGGGGTGTGTTGAATGAAATCTTTACAGACCTACTGTAGCCTAGTGAGTGGTTAAAACGAGTTTCGTGAGTGGTAGGGAGGGTTGAGGTTGTTATTGTTTGTGAACCTTTGAGCTTTTTGTCCCATTGGTTTGAGACAATTACTGGCCCGTATGAATTGTTTGTGGTACTCGGATATGAGTCCGATCTGTGCATCCTCTGTGGCGGATACGCGTATGGGAAGTATGGGTGTGATGGGTATGTATGCGGTCGAGGTCGAAGTGCGGGGCCTCCGTGTGAGCACACCGGGGTGTGCTCCCGGCACTCGCCTGAGGGGCTTGCGTGTTGGTGACCAGCATGCCTGAGGGGCTTGCGTGACGGATATATTATACATGGTCCTTTTCATCTGCTGTTCCTGGGATAACATAGCACCCAGTCTCAACACCACAGACCGCTCAGTCAGGGCGGCAGTGCACCCTAACATGGATCCCATTATCCTCTAACGGGATTCTATGTAAACAATAGCGTTCAACGGCCGCAAGAGACACGCCAAATGTTCCGCGGCTGCTTCGAACAGCAGCTATATGTAGCTGCCACATACACTCACAACACTCTCACTCGCCTTCGCCTTCGCCTCCACACAACAAGTGAGTGACACAGACACATGTAGTAGCGTGTACTAGCGTTTACTAGCGTGTGCCGCACACACAGGCAGCAAGCAACCGACGGGCTCGGCTGTCGGAAGAGAAACAGACCCCGGAAGCAAAACAACAGACAGACCGGATTACCTTCTGCAGAGTAGGAAGAGAGTGAAAAAGCAATAAAAGGGTCGCCCCATACACGATATATCAACCGCGATCTTGCTACATGTATGTACCATCGGTACCAACACAGACACCCACCACGCGATCAGGTGCGCCCTACACTACCTGCCACGTGGGACGTTTTCGCGTACTGAGAGAGACAGACAGACAGACAGTACTAGAAGAGAGAGGTAGCGCGCCTACTGCCCAGCCAGGTCATCAACAGAATCGAAGTTGGTTTCGGGGAGTATATAGTATAATAACCCGCATTGCCCCGAGAGGCGCCACCACACAAAAAAAAATCAATCCAACGTGCGCACGAACGCTTGCTGCAGGCCCAGGCCCAGAGAAGACGGACCGCGCGTAGTACACAGATCAAAGATCTCACCTGAGCCAGTGCGAGAAGAAAAGGCTGAGCCTCTTGATCTTTACACGGTTGCACCATGCACTAACCACGGACACGGCGATGAGTGTCGAGAGCACCCGTATGGGTGTAAGATAGTTTTCCCCTTCTTGCATCCCTGCCACGAGGAAGCCTGTCTCGCAGGTCAGGGTATAGGGCGATGCCATGGTATGGTCTCCTTGTTTCCGCCCCACCGCACTGCAAGAAGATGAGTCCGTAAGACGTCGGTCTGTTGCGACACCCGAACGCCACGTCGTCTCTCTGGTGTGATGTTCTCTGTCGCCAGAATCGGGGGCAGCACCATGCTGTGTGTTTGTTTGTTGCACAACTTGCCACCAGTGTTTTTTTTTCGTGCCACCAGTGTTTTTGGATTACGATTGGATAATTGGCAAAAATGCGTCGCTTCCGCGCGGGCTGTCCCGCATCCGCATGTTGGGTATTTGAGCAGTTTGTAGTACATACTTACATATAATGCATATGCATCACACACAACCGGCGTCGTGTCCGATGTCCACATGCGTGTCGTCAGTGATTCCAGAAGGGCATTCCTGCAGGACCAATCAGCGAACTGCGTGCCACCAATTTGTATGCCGTTGTGGCGGATGTGGCTGATGTATGCTGTCATCGTGTTGAGGGCTGGCGTGCGTCCTCGCGATGCCGCATCAACTTATATGCATAGGAACAACACCAAAGAAAAGCAAGCGTGTCCGGAAACGATTTCCAATATGTATCTCAGTTTTAGACGACAGTTTGCAGGGGGCGCGCCGAACACTCGGCGCTAAGGTTTAGACTAATAGGGCATCCTGAACTACTACTGCTGTACAACTTTCACGCCACGACGAGGGTGTTTAAGAGCCCGCCGGTCAGATAGACTTGCATATGCTATGTCTCCCACTGAACATACTCCACGCGGCGGCTGCAAATACCAGCCGCAAAAGTCATCCCGTGCATCTTTCTACAACGAACGGCGCCCCGTTTCCCCACACCACTCTCGGCCGTTTTAGAGTTCACTTCAAACAAGCCATCGTGCACTCACGCATACCATCTATTCAAAATATCAATATCTATTCAAAATATCAATATCTTTCATACCCTAAACTCCTACTATATGTACCTCGTTCATTATATCATCACTCTCGCTTGATGTATCTGCGCTGCTTCTAATAATTGTATGCATAAATAAAGGCATCGATGAATGAATATATCCTTAGACCCATGTTTATGGTCGCCAAATCTTTGAAAAAAATCTTCAAATGTTATCAAACATTTGCGCGCGAATATCTGCCAGAGGAACATTTGAGTACCGTTTTTATGGGCAAACAAATCTTTATCGTGTGGTTTTCTCGAAACGCATCGCACGTGCGGCGGGAATCGTGGTCTACTGCTACCAAACGATTTGTGACAGACAAACCACAAATGCGTCATGGAAACTGAATGTAACGAGCTCGCAAAGGGCTCCCCACAACCCTTGATGCACTGAGCTGATGCTGTGCCCGCCAATATGTGGCGATAGCGCTCCGGGCGTGCGAGAAAAAATGTTATCGGTGTCAAAAAGAGACCAAAACGTGCGTCAGCGCTTCCCAACGGCAAAAAGTCGGCCGCTTGAGAGGACATGTGAGTACAAAACTATCCAGCTCTCGTCCTCTAGACCATCGATTCATGTTTTATCTTCTTGGGTGTCTTCTCCATCAACGACTCTCATCCGGTTGTGCGTGGGTTAGCAGTGGCCGCGCTCAGCCGGCAGGGAGGCACATCGTTGTGCGCGCAACGTTGTGGACACAACGTTTTTTTCGGTCTATTTTTTCAC